>OV651818.1:45852543-46325043 GCA_927349885.1 Psylliodes chrysocephalus
ACTAGATAGGAAAGTCATGTGTTGGACACATCAGATTTTTCTTTCTCTAATTCTCTTCTTACTACGATCGATTTTTTTTATAAATCTTTTAATAGTTTTTGATATATATTTAATTTTTAAATTTTCGTGAGCCATTTAATTTTTTTTAAGCATGTTATCTTTTAATTTTGATTTTTTGCTTTTATACGTCGATTTTGTTTTAAAGGAGCCACTATTCTTTTTATTTTGTTTTTTATATTTATCAATCCTTATGAAGGGTAATTTTTACCCCTATTATTTGGATAAAGAAAGTGAGTCAACTGGTACCTCGTTTTAAAAGGTTTATAATTCTGCTTACAACGACGAATTTTTTTCTTAAATAATGTGAGCCAAACAAAAATTATTATTTTTTTGAACACGTACCTAACAGAAATAAGTAAAAGCGCCTTTTTCTTATTTCTGTTAGATACCATGCTCAACCTTCTTCAGAGATTCAAGGTTTGATTAAAACCGAAACATCAGCCATGGAATAGAAAGTGTTTTTTTACAATTTACCCTAAAAGAGCCAACAAAATATCTTCTTCGTTTAAAAATTTATTTTTTATTGGAATATTTTCTTAATTGAGAAAACGGAGAGAGATCAGGGTTCGCTAACAAGCCAAAGAAAATTTGAAAAATTGAAAAACTTCTGCTCGGGGCTGGGCTCGAATCCGCGACCTCTGAATATTCACTAGACCGCCAGATCTTGTGTATCTAATGTCCTAGTTGTAAATTTGAGTATTTAGATTCAATCCCAATTCAGTGTATCAGAATCCTTTCCAACTATGCAATCCTTAATGGTCACCTGTGTGGCATCGTCGAAGGTATCACGTCACGTGCATTAAAACCCTCGTAGGTGTTAAGTTAACTAGTAACGGAAACACCGTTAACGTATTGTGATTGAAAATGACGAATAACGAAAGGATGACTAAAGGATTCTGATAAACTGAGATAGGATCGAATCTAAATACTCAAATTAACAACTAGAACACCAGAGGTGACGGTCTAGGGCAGGGGCTGGTAACTCAAATGGAAAAACATGAGGTTGCTAATTTAGTACCACTCCAATTAACGGGATGACGCTCGTATCGAAATGTCATGTCAGTTGTCAGCTCGTCAAAACTTCAAACTGTAACGGTTACTCTTCTAGTACCGTTATTTTTTAATATTTTATAACTATATTTTTAAAATGATTGTCCCATCTCTATTAGGACCGACAGTTTCATTCTTTCGCTACAAATATTTTATATACTTATTTTTTGTTTTTTATAAGTTGTATGTTCGGATCGAAAGTGAATTTCGACAGGTATTACTTGAAAAAGTCTTTTACAATAATACCTCAGAACGAGGCAGTCGAGATTATTAAATCTGCTAATATTTAAGTAATCTTAAACAGTATGTGGTATTTTTATTAGTGGTGAGAACCATCAGTATTTCATGGTGAGTAAAAGATTAATATTTACAAGATTTCTGCAAAGATTAAGGAAATGGATCGAGATTTATTTAGTTGTTAAAAATGTGAGGTTATATGTTTTAGAACGTGTTATTAATTTCTGTAAAGATCTATTTTTTATTCATTCTGTGTTCAGAAACATCTTACCTCCTTGTTCCTTATTTTTCTTTATTACGTAAACTTCAAAAAGGTCTCAGTCTTTTAGATAAGTCAACCTTTGGATGGTTTTTTACAACTACGCATAGTTTAAAATATTTTTTTTTAAACAAACGCTGAGAAGACAGTTGAAAATATGTTAATTTATGGTTAGAAGACAGTTGAAGTTATGGTTACAAATATGTTGATTTATGGTTAGAAGATAGTTGAAGTTATGGTTACAAACATGTTAATTTATATTTAGAAGAAGACGTCTCGCTGTAGGAGACCGTCCTTATTTGAGAAAGATTGAAGACCTTCACCATTCCTACTTTGAGATAAGTTTCATTTTTATCTTTGAAAAATTAAATAAAGAAGTAATTTAAATGAATCATGGCTTGTGTAGATTGTAATTGTTACTTGCCTGCATAAACATATACATTCTGTTTTAAGATCAGTCATATTAATTATATTTGCCAAACTATTATAATTCTCCTTAAATGATATGTTTATGTAAGTTTGGTGGCGCCCTCCATACCTTTCCTATAGTTAAGTTTTGTCAAGGTTATTAAGTGCTACTCATGGCCCTAATTAAAATTGAGCTAAAACACGATAAGTAAAACCAACATCACTTGTTACAGAGAAATTAAAATGTCTATTGTATTTGAAGGTGTATTGAATTTTGATTCATCTAGAATCTAGATTTATTTTTCAACACCTTCCAATTTTAAGCATGTTTTCGAAAGATGGGAAGGTGGATTTCAGCAACAAACAATAAAGCACTCCCAGATATTGGTAGTAATGCAATTTATACCACATTAAATATGCAGTCGTCCCCCAAATTGTAATAAGTGTCTTAAGAAAAATGCACCATCACTGTACCAACGTAAGTAATATTTACAAACTTGTATTTGATTCAGTATTAAAATAATTGGTTTGTTATTTAAATTTCTTTTTGTTTTCAGTTTTTAAATGATCATTTTTGTAAAGAAAATGTTGGCCCTCCAAAATACCCTGTCGATCGATGAAATATTTGAGCTTCAGCCATCAATATCAAAAATTGATTCAATGCCATTGACATCAAACAAGAAAACACCCTAAAATCTTCAAGGTTCCAAACGTGTGTAAGTTTAATTTATGATCAAAAGTTAAATTTATTTATCACAGTGCCCACATGATGAATAAAAATTTGATAACTACAAGTGCTGTATAAATGAATCAAGAAAACAATTATCGGATGAAGAAATGCTCCTCAACCTAACTAGTCGACTCAATAACCGTATGGCAAATTTTATCCACACTCAAATTTGCCTCGATAGTAAAAAAGGATGATGCTTCAACTTCAATTTTTTCAAACTTATTTGCCACTCCAAGTCGCAAAACTTTTATAAAGGTCTTGAGCACTTATATATGCTGATTTTGTTACAGAAAACATTTTTGATAGGTTTGTTTTGTAAATATTTAATTATTTAAATGGTGTAAATGTATATTTGTTTGAGTATTTCCATGTTTAAATAGACAAATTATATGATGCGACGTTAATTTACTGTAATAAAAAAATGAAATAAATTGCATTTCATTTTAAGTTTGAAATTAATGCAAAAATATGTTAAAGTAAAATCAAATGAAGATAAAAATTGGCAAAATATTTGACTAGTTTCAAATCACAAAACAGTCAATATGGTTGTTTTATGATTTAAAACTAGTCAAATATTTTTCCAATTTTTTGCTTTATTTGATTTTCTTCATTACATTTTTGCGCTACTACAAAGTTAAATTTCAAAAAGCCCGCTAGTGGCGGCCATATTATATTTTAGTACCACTCCAATTTGATAGATAGCAGCACATCGACTCAGAATTTTACCGTTGAGTTTCCCATCTATTCACATTAGTAATCTATGGTCTAGGGGTTATGACTCTGGAACGGATATACAGATAACGTGGGTTCGAGCCCCGCCCAAAGTAGAATTTTTTCAATTTCCAAATTTTCTTTGGTTTGTTAGCGCACCCCGATTTTTCCCCGAATTCTATAGCGTTTGTTTCGGCAATTTAAACTGACAAAATTTTCACAATAAACCTTCAGTTTATTCGTTATTTTCAATTTTCTTAATTATGTTTAGAATGTACGTTGGACGTAAAAGATTATCGAGTGCTCAGTACTAAAGAAAAAGGGTCGAAAATCAAGTTCAAATTAAAAAACAGGCTGGAAGTCTGTTAAGTTACCCACAAAGCACGAAAAGGAACGATGCCGAGATAGAAAAATAGTTTTGTGGCTATAAGTTGCTATAACCTAATTGTCGCAAAACTATTAATAATTTAAACATAGTAAGTAGTAAAACGAGGTAAAACGAGGGGTAAAATAACAAATTATGGGAAATACTTAAAAAGGGCAGGTTTAAAGAGTATTATCACAAGAAAGTATATCCGTTCTGTTTATTTATCAAGTATTGTTTGAGGTTACTTTTGAATACATTTATTGTTGTTTTTTTTTTTAATTTCTGTAGACAGTCTATTAAATTTTTTAAACCTTTAATAAAAATTGTATTTTGGGAACTTTTTGTGATGGCTTGCCGTATATGAATTATATTGAATTTTTTCTAATAGATCTGATGCGATGGTACTATGTCATTTTTATTTTATAAATAAATACCAGTCATGTACTAAACATAATTCTGAACTGAAAGCCAATTTATTTCTTTTAACATAGTTGCAATACACATCCTTCTGTCCTTTATTAATAGAATATAAATAGGCGAAGTAGGCCCAAATATTTTACATGAGCAGGCTTAAGAGGTAAAGGGGCCAATTATTATTGGATAAATTGCTCGAACAAGTTTTTAAACCCTAATCAAAAGGCGATATAGAATGGTTTTAAAAATCAAGGCTTGTGAAAATCATCACATGGTTTAACCTAAGTAATGCCAATGCTTCACAAAACAAAAAATTCAACGTCCTTATACTACTATCGGCTTTCGGTCTTTCGTTCCAAGTTAAATCATTTCTCGTTTTTGTTACGCTACGAGTTTACCCGTGTGGGCCTCAGTCTCGATAAGGTGGAACCACCATTTTAGCTTCTCTCGAATTTTACTAACAATAAATATATGTGATATTTATATTTTGGGTTCACTCATTTGTTGTTTACAATAATAAATAACTTTTTCTTTCTTTAGGTATAGCCGACGTAAGTTTTAAAATTTTCATTAAATTTAGGAATCTTACATGATATAAAAAAAGTTAAAAGTGTAATCAGAATCAGTATGATTCAGTTTTGCATTTCAGGTTACAAAATTAGACAGATTGGTGTTAAAAAAGAAAATAATCTTAAAAAGACTTAACTAGAACGCAAAGTATCCATCCAAGCCTCAATTAACCGTATCGAAACCCTTGAAAATGCCAAAGGTGAAGCTGCTAAACACTCAGATCATCATAGGGCTTTTTAATAACAAACTTATAAAGGTTAATAGTCGGATGGGCATACGATACAGCGTGAAATGTCACCAAATGTCAACCGTAAAGGGTGTAAAAGGGCTAAAGGGCCTAAAATAAGCCGCCTGCGTTTACGCTTTACGCTCTGCTAGTGCCCGGACCTCAAATTCGTCGCTCCACGCTTTTGATGTTTGTTGTTAACGACGCGAGGCCGTTTCATTAAATTTAATACGTTACATTCTAAATAATTATATTATTTATTATCGATTAAGTCATTTGATGTGGTGTTTTTGATTATAACTATGTTGCTATTATTTGTCAATAATTATTAATTTTCCAGACAAACTTCGGAAAATACGAAAATACCGATTGCATGAAAATGCATATTTAAAATGTTTATTTTCCACAAGCACATTATTTGTTTCTGTCTATAAGGAAGAGGAAGGTGAGTTACCTTCCCCCCCACATCATTTAGGTCTCACTAGACCCATTGTGCACCTTCCCGGGGTATATAGGACCTGCTTCTCAGCTCGTCAAAGACCTGCAAGCCAGTGGCGTGCGGTGACATTTTTGGAAGGGGAAGCGATTGTATAAAAATACAGCAGGCCAGTAAGCACAGCGCCGCAGGCGAAACATTTTTCTTTTGCTTTTTTTCTTCAGTACTACGGATATTCGAGATTGAGATTTTTGAAGTGTTACTATTACTTTATTACCTAGTTTAGTACTAGAAGCTATAAAAAAACTTACCATTGAAAAGCTTTCTTGGTTTATTTAAACGTAAAAAAAAACATTTAACTGAAGTTTTTTTATTTTTTCCAGCATTTTTCGCACAGTTGACACAGCAGTTGACATTTATTTATACTTAAGATTTATTCGTCTATCCAATGGCTGCAAATTTGTCTATAACATCGTCGTAAAATTTTGGATTTTCTGATAACTGTTCAACAAGCTGTTTTACAATGGATATTAGGGCTAAATTATAGAGTCTGTCTTCACTTGTTGAATTTCGTATAAAACTTTTAATGCGCTTTAAAGCTAAAATACTTCGCTCAACTGACGCACTTGTGGCTGGGATGGTTAGAACTAATTCACACAACTTGACGACTTCACAAAGAGACTTATTTAAACCAGTTGTCATAAGAACATTTAACACATTGATGGGCGTCTTTTTATCAATAATTTCAGTTGTTTCATAAACAACACCTAACTGAGACTTTATTGCTGGAATATCGAAAAAATTTCCATAATTTAATTTTAATGAATTAAAAGCTTCCGATGGAAATTTTGATGAATCGTAGTTACTAAAATTAAAAATAAACAATTCAACAAATTTTAATTCGCTAAAGGTTTGAAATCGAAAATTCATTTGTTGTAAAATATTATCAAAAATTTCGGCGTATAATCGACGATAGGAGGTCTCTCTTTCGCCGACATTATCAATTCTAATTCTCTTTCTATCAGGTTATAAGCCAATGTTTTGAGTCTTATTCCAAAAGTGTTCAAACTGATCTCGTTTTTTATTCATTTTATTTTTAAAATCATCAATTTGTTTAATGCAGAAGCCAATATTATTTGACTTTGGCTGTAAAATGTCGAATAAAATGTCAGTAAAAGGGAAAATCTCTGCAAAAATGTTGAGCAAAAAATTGAAATCAATGTTTTGTTTGAGCCAATGCAAATACCCTTTAGCGGCAGTAACAGTTTCAGCATCCCATGTTTCTTTATTATCCCAAACGTCTTGAAAAAAGTGTATCAATGAATCACGGTATTGAAACAATGTTTACACTAAACGTCCATTGTAGTGGAGAAACTTTTGGAAACCTTTTTTGAACGTGAATGTCCAAAGCGCGAGTTCTTTTCGATGACTTTGAAAAGAAGGAAGCCAAACCACTAAGCGTTGGAAAGAAAACCAAATTAAGTCTTTGTGCTATACAGTGAACGAAAATTTCATGTTTAAACTTCTCTTTCACTTTAGCTTGAAGGCCTCCTAAATGGCCAGCCATTACGGCAGCACCATCGTAGCTCTCGGCAACAAGCTTAGAACCACATTCTAAACTTGAAATAATGTCACAAACAATTTTAATCAATGCATCTGCAGTTCGTTCGCTAGTGACGTCCAAAATTCCTAAAAATCGCTCTTGAGGAATGCCATCCAATACATATCGCACAGCAATGGATAATTGACTTAAGTTTGCTACATCTGTGGTTTCATCAAGCGCAATTGATACGAAAGGTGCTTTTTTAATTTCACTTTTAATTTGATCCATCACAACGTCGGCAGTGCATTTAATTAAATCATTTTGGATTCTGTTTGAGGTACCTCGGAAAGTCGTCGAATCAATAAAATGATTTTTTAGGGTATCATCGTATTTTGCTAAAAAACTTAGAAGGTCCATGTAATTTCCTCGATTGGCGGATCCACTTGCTTCATTGTGACCCCTAAAACTTAGTTCATGCTCTCCCAGGAAACAAGTTACATCTATTAATCGTTGTAAGACGTCCCTATTTTTTTACTCTTTCATTGTGAATTGTGTTGCTTATTTTTAAATAATTGTCCAAACTATGTTCAATGCGATAGGTCCCGAATGTTTTTTCTTTAATTAGAGCACTTATATGAGATTCCCTATTTATATGTCGTTTTACACTTTTGTGAAAATTATTCAAGTCTGTAATACCGACTGAGTTCCAATGTGTTTTTTCGGCTATATTAAAATGTAGGCAAGGCCAGCAAAACAATTTCTTCAAAGTTTTGCAGCCGGTTAACCATTCATACTTTTCATAGAACCCTGCCTGCCTGGTAAATTTCTTTGCTGATTTTTCTACTTTCGTCTCTAAATTGATAGGATTCTTTAATCTACCAGAATTAATGTCCGTTTTCTCTTCAAAATTTCTACTTGAAAATCCTTTCTTGAATAAAGAGCACACAATACAGACACAATTTACCACATTATTATTGTTCACAGGCACAGTGCATAGTTCCTCCATTTTACAAAAAGAAAAACAACTACGAAAAACAAACCGAAATCTATCTGAAGTCTACGATTTTCCTCACACGTCGATTCGCGGTGCGATCTGCAATATGCGTAAGGCGACGTAAAAATCGCTGCCTCTCGACCGTATTTCACGCATCCAAACAGATTGACTACCACAAAGCACGTATCTTCTAGAAACCCCACGCCAATGTTAAACTTTTAAACCAAATTAGCGCCACCTTGAGTTTGGAGCAGGAACTAAAATGACAATTGACAGATGGCGGTAAATTCAAATTGTAATTTTTAGGAGTAGGTAGTAGTTTTAAATTAAATTTTAAATGATTTCCACATAAATTATTTTATAAAATAAAGTATGGAACTAGTAAGTTCGAGACTTTTATTTTACAAAATAATTTAGGTCGATTATACCAAATTTGAGGAATTAATTTGTTATAAGGGGTCTGATGTGGAGAGTTGGTTTTGCATATTATTATTATTAAATAAATATAAGATATATCAATAAATAATAAAATAGAACATTCTTAATATGTTTATTAATAACTTAAATAAATATTATTAGATAAAAATAAATACAAATAATAATACATATATTTAACGACTACTTACTTGGAGCAAATCTTTAAAATACCTATCAATAATTTAAATGTGAAGTAGAGACTAGGATATTACATTTTATTAACACTAAAGTGATATATTTTATAAATGTCTTTTTAACCGAGGACAAATGTAATATAGGTATTGTATTAAAAGGTGAATCCTTTTAACTATTCATTCAATGATAAATAGGTATTTTCCTTCCAAATACAGATGGTGGTATTACCCTCTTATGTGAAAAATGATTTCGGAATCCACTCCAGTGATGAATTGATTATCAATTAGTTGTTGTACCCGTTCGTCTTTTTATGATGCATGGTGAATCAATGAAGTTTTTCTCGAAGTTTTCAACATAGCACCAAAATTATTGCAGAACACAGTAGGAAATAGAAAAGCAAAACATCACAATTTTGCAAATAACTAAGACGAAACTATAAACAGAAACCAAAACCAAAAGCCAAAGCCAACAAAAAATCACTAAAATCAGACGAAAAAATGAGACTACCCAAAAACATAAATAAAATACACGTCATATATTTGGTGCTTCCCCCGCTTCCATGGACCGCACGCCCTTGCTTCAAGCTAATAACATAGCTGAGGCGTTACTAGATAGGACGGGCGCCAATTGAGCACTTTATTACCCTCACGTAAAAATGTATAGCGTTGCCGGGTACACAATTAAGCACCAAGGACCAAACGAAGACCGACCAATTGAGAACTTTAGATTAGCAAATTGCGAAATTTATTACTATTTTTTTCATTAAGAAAAATAAAAAAAACTCAACTAATTTTCCTAACCTATCTGTCCTATAGCCATCGCGAGTTGCTCCGCAAAAAAATATACAAAAAATGAGAAAAATTTAAAATACTTAATTAATTTACCTAACCTATGCGGTCTAGAGACATCGCAATAAATTATACATAAAATGAGAAAAAAAAATAAATAATTTATCTAAAATGTCCCATTAAAAATAAAATAATACATTTGTTTATCTTATGGTCAATGATTGTCGTTTGGCGCTATAATAATATAAACAGCAAGATTCATATACCAATAATTCCCTACTAAAATATCTTATAGTTATATTACCTCAAGGGACTGAAGTGGCACTTTTTATCCCGATGCGAATAGCCCGACCGGGTATCTATTCTTAAATCTCAGGGAGTAGAAATTTTTAGGGAAAAATGAGCAACAAATATAAATTTTGTGCGTTGCAGATAAAGTGGAAAAACCGGTTTTCTCCCTAGTGATTAAAAGTATTATTTAATCACTAGG
The DNA here is from genome assembly GCA_927349885.1 of Psylliodes chrysocephalus. NCBI lineage: Eukaryota > Metazoa > Arthropoda > Insecta > Coleoptera > Chrysomelidae > Psylliodes > Psylliodes chrysocephalus. The sequence continues at coordinate 45,862,439 of OV651818.1, forward strand.
GAGTATAAGTGTCATTAAATATTAGCCGGAGAGCTAGTAACACACATTTCATTAAGTGTTTGATGCACTTTGAAATTTTGTTATTTGAAATCATTTGGATGGAAAAGCAGATATTATACCTGTGTTGGCTTGACCCACTCCGGGACACCAGGTACTGCGCATAATAGAAAGGGGTCGTAAAATATGACCCAAAAAAAGTGTTTGATTCAGAGGCCAACAAACAACAATTGAAAGTTTAGGTAATTCTAAAAATACTAGTAATTTAGGCAGACGCTTTTGAGAGGGTTTATAATTAATAAATCAACCCCAAAGTTGATTTTTTTTAAATATGATTTGAAGTGTTTGATTCACGCTGAAATTTTAATAGCGTCTTAATTAAATATAAAAAAAATAATTCCAAAAAGGCAGACACTTTTTCCGGGGTTTAATTGCCGGCCAACATAAAAATTAATGAACCTCGTTATGCGCCACTATGCATTGAGTAAGTATATACTTGTTAAAAACTAAACATTTTAAATTACCAAGACTGTGAAATAATAAAACAATAATATTTTTCCTTTTTTTTTTTAGGAAAAAAAAAAACAAAAAAAAAACTAAAAGTTTCGGGTCTCGAACCACCAACTTGCTATCCACACTATCAAAATTTGGATAGTGTGGATAGCACACATTTTTGCTAAAACGATTCAAATTAATAAATATTTGCCAGGCAATATGGCCGCTCGCAAACGACCAGCTTTGAGCAAACTATAAAACTATACTTTTTTTGACAAAATCGAAAAGTTTCATTAAGAAAAGTTGATTAGAATTGAATATTACATTCAAATATGCAATTACACTGATCTATCTGAAAAAACAGATTTTCTTATTTTTATAAACTCCACACTTTACACATTGATTGTAAATATCTGAAAACTTTATAAATTACGTTAGCTACTATAAACATGATACGCTTTCCTTTTGTTGATGTTTGTGAAGAATTTAGCAAATTTTCGATTTTGTAAAAAAATAAACGTACTTTACTCTTGAGCAAAATTCATATTTTTTGACAAACCTCGTATACGGCTTGAAAAATTTGATATCTGATGACTGTATTTTAAGTTTTGGGTCATGCAGGACTTTTTATCAAGAATAACTTTTCCTAAAATCAATAATAAAAATGTTTTCCATATGGTTCCAACTTAAGTAGACACACTGTATATGTATCATTGACCCTCTTAATGAAAACTTGACAACAGGGTTGTCATATCTAAACTGTCAGTCCCACTGATAGCCATTTGGGCAGGTCGATTTTTCGATTTTTCGTTTTTTCGTTTTTTCGATTTTTCGATTTTTCGATTTTTCGATTTTTCGATTTTTCGATTTTTCGATTTTTCGATTTTTCGATTTTTCGATTTTTCGATTTTTCGATTTTTCGATTTTTCGATTTTTCGATTTTTCGATTTTTCGATTTTTCGATTTTTCGATTTTTCGATTTTTCGATTTTTCGATTTTTCGATTTTTCGATTTTTCGATTTTTCCATTTTTCGATTTTTCGATTTTTCGATTTTTCGATTTTTCGATTTTTCGATTTTTCGATTTTTCGATTTTTCGATTTTTCGATTTTTCGATTTTTCGATTTTTCGATTTTTCGATTTTTCGATTTTTCGATTTTTCGATTTTTCGATTTTTCGATTTTTCGATTTTTCGATTTTTCGATTTTTCGATTTTTCGATTTTTCGATTTTTCGATTTTTCGATTTTTCGATTTTTCGATTTTTCGATTTTTCGATTTTTCGATTTTTCGATTTTTCGATTTTTCGATTTTTCGATTTTTCGATTTTTCGATTTTTCGATTTTTCGATTTTTCGACTTTTTGATTTTTCGATTTTTCGATTTTTCGATTTTTCGATTTTTCGATTTTTCGATTTTTCGATTTTTCGATTTTTCGATTTTTCGATTTTTCGATTTTTCGATTTTTCGATTTTTCGATTTTTCGATTTTTCGATTTTTCGATTATTCGATTTTTTTTTTATTTTTCGATTTTTCGATCTAGAAAATATCGTTATGAAAAGTATCGCCCATCTTTAGTTATCTACCGGAATGTGCCAGAATTACAAAAGCGTGAATTATCATAATTCACTCTAGTGATATATGGGTACCATATGTTTTTAGTTAGGAGGTAGAATATTGATTTATTATTAATTGGTCGTGGACAAAGTATTTTTGAATATTTTAGATATTTTGACAGAATTTGACCTGTCAATTGATGGTCAATTGTCCAGTCAATTAATCAACCTCAACGCTACCTATAACTCACATATGGTTATTCTAGTATCTAGTATTCATTTTTTTTTTCTATATCGTTCTCCTGCAATCAGTAAGTATAAGGAAAGTTCCCGTACTGTATGGTCTAAGATCCAAAGTAAGGTCGACCTTTACTCATCTGTTTAATAGATGAAAGTTTCTTTTTGTTAAATAAAATATGTTTATAAATATACCGCAAATGGGTTGCCTAAGAAAATACGGTACAGACTATTTATTTTCTTAAAGTAAAAAAAAACGACTCCCTGTGAAGTATTCCCCAGATGCTTCGACTATGCCCAAACTTTAATCTGCTCACCGCAGGATAAATTAAAGCTTAAAGTTTAAAGTTTAAAATTTGGTGTTTCTCCCTTGATCCGTTTTTGAGTTATCTTCAAAATTCGAAATTTGGACTTTTCCTCAAATATCTAGAATTAGGTCCATTTTAGGGAAATCATGTATAGGGACAAAATAATAGAAAATTACTTCATAAGCAACTTTTAATCATGTTTCCAATACTTTCCTTATCTGTACACAGAAAATAAAGTAAATATTGGCAGTGACCGTATTTTCTAAGGCAACCCATTTGCGGTATATTTAAAAACATATTTTATTTAATAAAAAAAAATTTTATCCATTAAACTGATGGGTGAAGGGCGACCTTACTTACGGATCCTGGACTAGTGTACCATTGACTAGGAATAGGCAATGTCATATTGTATGTATTTAAATACGATCCATATATTTAAAAAGCAATGACGGACTGATTTTTTATTTAACAGACATCTTTGGCCAATTTATTTATACAAAAATATTTATTCATGTTATTTATGAATTAATTAAAGAATTTATTAATTTTGTTTTAGGAAATAAAAGATTTTGACTGTCACGGTATGGCATATAAATTTTTGATATATTAATTTGTTAATATTGGAAACAATGATTTAGTCCCAATTATCCGTAATTAAATGGGGAATAATAAAGAACAGAAACGGGAATGGCTGTGCACAAATCAAACAGTATCAGTGTCGTTGGTGACATTATAGTGTAGTTAAATAAGCCAATTTTTGGGTCTATCAACTATCTGTTCATAAACTTTTGGATTTGGATATTTTATAATTACTGTACACATAATGATCGAATATACTACTTAGGGAAATGACCCTCATTATTACCTATTGTTGCAGTAGTAAATAAGCAATAAAATTGTGTGTCCCTTAAAATATTCCCAGGTCCGGATTAAAATATCTTATAAAATAAACATTTTAATAAAATTCCATATGATGTAGACTTAATGTGTGACAATGTATATCATATATTATATCTAAATAAATAATTCTACATTTTAAATATATAAGCGATTTTTTTTTATTAATTATTTTAACCCAATTTATCATTATAACTATAGAACAGAACTTAACGCCTGGAGTAGGTACGTCTCTACGTAGAAGCGACCGCCTGTTGATTACTCAAGAGGTTGGTGTTTTATGACCTTACAATATTTCTGGTTCTACTTGACTACGCATCTAGATTTAGCTAAAGCTAGAGGCTCCCAAAATGTAATAAACTTCTTAAAAAATTATCACAGAAAAAACAAACCCTTAGAAAAATGTACTTCTCTGAAGCTACCATTTCGCAAGCCGAGACCAAGACCGACTTCAAAACGAGACGCGACAGCAATAGAGACCAAAAGCGGTCTCTTCACGTCTGAACACATGGGAAACACATTTTGGTAAAGGAAACCGACGACAGCAGATTTAGTATGGCAATATTTGCCGCCTTACTTCTGTCTCAGTTTCGGGTCACTTGTCGTGCATTCCCAAATGGAACCTTGAAAGTCCAATTTATTTTTATTCTTACATTTCAAATGTCATGAGAGCCATTTTTGACCAGTCCGGTCCTACTCTAATCCCTTTAGTTTCTCTCTGCCTTATTTGGGTCTTTTACGACCTGCAGCTTCCCCGTTATCAAGATTGTTCTATCAAAAAAGCATGAGCATGATGTATTATTTGGCGGTGCCGATTCTCAAGCCTAATTCAGAGTAGGAGCGTCGCGGGTCGCGATGCGACAGCGTTGCGTCGAGCGACCCGCCGTCGGTAAAACAACCTAGTGTTATCAAACGCAAACGTTTAGAGTGAGAGCGACCAGCGATGTGATGCTCTGAAATAACAATCACGTTACTCGACGCAACGCGACGTTCCCCACTCCTACCCTGAACAAGGCTTTAGTCGAAAGACTTCTAGAGTCTTCGAGAACAAGTCTGGAGCACCATATAAATAGACAAAATTTTACCGTTACAATTCAGTTTTAGTTAAGATATCGTTCAGTTCAGATAAATATTGTAAAAGTAAATTAACGTATCTGTAAAAGAGATATAAATTAGTGCTGTATTATGTACAAATAAATTGAGTCATAAAATAAACGATACAAAAACAATTTAAATGAAATGTTTAGAATCTGAAAACTTGATATCTAACTATTACGCCTTGCCAATTATTACAAATTTGAGGAAAACATGCATTTTCATGTTTCGAACATTTTTTTTATTCTTATACATTTGGTGCATTATATATCTGAGACCATAAAATTGTATATACATATACTTACAATACAACATAGTTCAGCAGATACATTTATACCGGGCGACACCCCCAAATAACCAGCCTTCTCCTGATAATGCGGGGATCTGTCTTTCCCTAGCTACTTGTGGGATAAGGACAACAACAACAAAAAATACAAAAAAAAACTGGAGCTTCCAGGCGAAAGCAGAAGAAGCTCCGACAAAACACCGGCACTAGCGGGACCTCTGAGCAGGAGGGACAGGGCGGCGCATCCTCCGCATCATTAGATGTGGGGAGTGAGGCTAGACCTAGTTCTTCCGGCACAGGGCGGACCACTATGCCAGTGAATGCTGTACCAGGGGTACGGGGGCAAGCATCTGGCCCTATCTCTACGGAGATGGGACGGAAGGCGAGTCCTAGTACCTCAGGGATGGCAAAACAAATAAACATAGCTAAGGCTGTGTCCAGCGAGCAGGGACGAACCGGGGCTCAAAACAGAAACCGGTCCGATACCAGCACGCCGGAAGAAGGAAAAACTAAAAATGCTAAGGATGCGAGAGCTGAGGGTTCGGGATCAACTGGTACCACATCAAATGTGGGGTCGGAAAGGACCGAGCCGGTAGCATCGTGTTCTTACGCCTCTAAGGTAAGTAATATTGGGGAGCCATTGTACCAACAGACTATCCCAATAATACATTAACAACGGAGCAGGGAGACCTAATAAGGACTGCACTGCTCGACAGACTCGAAGAACTAGACGAAGGAGGACTTTCACCCAGGTTCTCCGAAGCTAGGATAAGAAACGGGAGTTTAAACCTTTCTTAAAATATCTTAAAATATCTTAAAATATCTTAAAATATCTTAAAATATCTTAAAATATCTTAAAATATCTTAAAATATCTTAAAATATCTTAAAATATCTTAAAATATCTTAAAATATCTTAAAATATCTTAAAATATCTTAAAATATCTTAAAATATCTTAAAATATCTTAAAATATCTTAAAATATCTTAAAATATCTTAAAATATCTTAAAATATCTTAAAATATCTTAAAATATCTTAAAATATCTTAAAATATCTTAAAATATCTTAAAATATCTTAAAATATCTTAAAATATCTTAAAATATCTTAAAATATCTTAAAATATCTTAAAATATCTTAAAATATCTTAAAATATCTTAAAATATCTTAAAATATCTTAAAATATCTTAAAATATCTTAAAATATCTTAAAATATCTTAAAATATCTTAAAATATCTTAAAATATCTTAAAATATCTTAAAATAATCCAAAATAACCCAAAATAACCCAAAATAACCTAAAATAACTTAAAATAACCTAAAATAACCTAAAATAACCTAAAATAACCTAAAATAACCTAAAATAACCTAAAATAACCTAAAATAACCTAAAATAACCTAAAATAACCTAAAATAACCTAAAATAACCGAAAATAACTTAAAATAACCTAAAATAGCCTAAATACCCTTAAATAACCTAAAATAACTGTCATCCACCTTGGTAATATGTAAAAAAATTTGACAGAATCTCATTAAAAACCTATCAGGTTATTGGAAAAAGATCTTCAAAACTAAATTCCTACAATATTGCCACTTTCCTTCAAATTAATTCTCAACCATTTTTGAATTGATGTAAAAATCTCATATAACAAACAATAAAATCTCTAAGAATTCGACTTTCGTATAATATCAATTTTCCCGGACTATAATCCTGTATAAAGCTGACTCTAAACTTATTTCCACTAATACACCGCATATTGTCGCTAAATGGCCAATTTGGCCCGAATATATAGCCCGATCAGTGTACAATGAAACTAAGGGTGGAGTTTGCAGCCAGGGGTTAACAATTGAAGGGGTGAATCGCTGCGATTGGTTAGCAATCGCACGCCCCTCCCTTCGTAACCATGACGACCTAATCTCCAGGTTTAACGCACCTTAATAGGGTTGATTTTGGATCGAAGAGTGGAAAGAGACGAACGAGATACCGTGAGAGGGATGCTGATTGCTGATTTTGATTTATCTATCGCTTTTCGAAGCAAATCGGGATTGTCATATTTCCGGGGAGAATATGTGAGGGTATTTTCAACTAAGATCGGTCCCGCGGATTATTGATATGGATGTGCAGAGAACAATAATACTAACTAGATAATTTCACATCGAGGTTCCTAGCGGTTGAGTATAGTTCAATGAAAGAACAGTATCGCCTGATTATAGTATGAAAAATATAAATCCTCTGAAATTGATCCTAAAGAAATAGTTCCATTTTTCCTCCCAAGGGAGGAAAAAGCACTTTACTCCCGTAATTAATACATTAATAAAATTACAAAAAAAGGAAAATACACTCAAATAAAACCAAGACGTAAAATAAATAAAAACAATATAAATTCTCCAAGCAATGTGTCATATAAAATTGCTTTAACTTTCTTCGATTTGTAATCTGTATTTTGACAAAACTAACTGAAAAAGTTTCAAACTTTGCTCTGACTGATGATGTATATCTGCATCTGTTCTGTAAGGTGTGGAGGGTGTTGCTCCACAGCACTTAGGCTTCATAAGGCCCATTGTACATCATCCAGGGGTATATAGAACCTGCCTCTCAACTGCCATCTTTCCAGCTCATCAAAGTCCTACAAGTTATCAACTCGTCAAAAACCTGCTGGTTGACGCTGAGGGATGCCTACAGGCAGCCATCCTCTCAGCTCGTCAAAGTCGTGCAGCTTATTAACTCGTCAGAAATCTGCCAGTTGTCGCTGGGGGGTTTCTATCGATAGCCAGCCTCTCAGGTCAAAGTTCTGCAGGTTAATAACCCTCCGCCCCCATTGCTAGGCGCCCCTTGCCACTTGGCGCCTAGTGCCTATATACACAATAAATAGTTACTGTAGGGTCCGGTTAGCGTATTTCCATAGTATACTACTGTGCAGAGCAAGCCGTTGTCTGTACCGTAGTAGGCTATGTACCAACTTTTAAAGTTACTCCACATTACAATGTGTACTGCGATGCAGACATCGCTCTGTTCTGTAAAGTAATATATGTAGTCGCCAATGGCGTATTTATAAACTACAAACTCTACTCGATTGCAGAACTTTGAAATTATTCGTTGTAGGTACGTATACTTCCTTTACTTGGGATTAGCAGTACCTACCTATTTTATAATAGGTAAATGAAGTATAAATGTTTATTCCAAATAATGCAATTTTATTATAATAAACATAGAAATAAATATTATAAAATATGTTGAAATAAAGATAATATAATATAAATATATAAGAAATGTAATAAATAATATTAGGTTAAACGTTTAATAGTGTTTAAAAGTAAATTTTGTAATTATTATCTATTGTATTAGTGGTGCCGACTTTAACATTTCACTACAACTAACATTAATTTAGTAATATTAAAATTTTCTGAAATGTACACATAATGGTTACTACAACACCCTTATGATTCATTATAGTACGCTCTCAGTAAGGGTTAAGTAAAGAGTTAGGCAATTAATAGTTTACGTATTAGAAATAGAAAAACGTCATGATGCATTTTAATTTTAATAAACAATAAAATAAAGATTATAAAATATTATTACAAAACAAAATAGACATCATCAGATTGAATAAGTAAATATTTATTGCTATGGACGAGTAGGTACTCAATGAGATTTAGTATTGGGTCTATTAATTGTAACAGGGATCTCAGACAGTAAGGCTTCCTTTTAATAATTGAGGAATTTGCTGGTCTTCCAGCTTGTACTGATTTAGCCCCCGAAGTCATTCCAGGTCGAACTCTTCTCCCACTTATAGAGATGGGTTTTGTACTCTTATAGTCCTTGGTCTTTGTACGCTTTTATTATTATGAAAAAAGCTTATTATATTCCGAGGGGGTCGTTAGTTTACTTAATTTTTGATTAAATTTTTTAACAGCTTTGTTCATTACTACTGATTTATTTTCTTCAATTACTTTTAACATTCTTGTAATATTCTGCAAAAATTCATCGTTACAAAGATATTGAATGCTAGTAGCTACATTTTTTAAATCTTTAAAATTCCAGCCAAGGAGCTAATCATCTTCATGGCAAAAGCTTTTTAAAATTTGCAATATTTTGTTTTCACAATTTATTGCTAACAAAGTGTCTATGACAGACTCCATAGAAAAGTAAACTTGCACTGACAGGAATAATGTGGTGTTACAATTATTACAGCGTCAAAGATTGTGTGGCATGGCCAAAACATAAAGCTTTGTTCCAACACACACACAAACCGTAATATTACGGTCATCGTCATGCGCAGTAAATAAAAACCTATCAATAAAGCCCAAAGTCGAACGGTTTTCATTTACTGCGCATGACGATGACCGTAATATTACGGTTTGTGTGTGTGTTGGAACAAAGCTATAATGACGCGATCTGTACTTGAGTAGAGTTTATAGTATACAAATACGCCGTTGGGGATTACAAATTATACTAGCTTTCAGAGCACAGCGCTGTCTGCATCGCAGTACAGATTGTAATGCGGCTCGCGTCAAATGATATTACATAGCCTACTACGGTACAAAGGCGTGCTCTACACAATAGTATACTATGGAAATACGCGTCTGCAGGGTTATTCTACTAAATTTATAGCCCGGCTAAAAGTTTATAGCCCGGCTACAAGTTGGATTTTGAAGTTAGGAACATATAAAGTTCAAGCCAAAATCCAACTTGTAGCCGGGCTATAAATTTAGTAGAATAACCCTGCTGGTTACAATTAGAAGAACCATTCGAATTTCGTATACATATTATCTATAACTATCAATAAATAACACATAAGTAAGCACTTAGATATAAAACAAAATTTCCTATATTTCTATAATATTGACACTTCACTAAACTCCCAATAGGCGGCGATAACCAATTAATTAATTTGCTAAATGATGATGTAGCTGTGTTCTTCTAATTGAATACTGAAAAATTTATATTTAGCACTTTTCCTCCAATTTTTCCATTACGGTCCATTTTAGAAAAATCATGTAAAAAAACAAAAATTATAGAGATCGATACCGCAAACAACTTTTAGTTTTGCACATTTTGTCAAATTTCTCGAATACGGACCATTTCAGAAAAATTTGGCATAAAGCAAAAATTATAGATAATATAAGTAACATTTATTTGAAGAATTTTCTTTTTCAAAGGTAAAAACAGATATATTCCATAAAATATAAAAACGGCCCCCCATAAAGTACCCTCCCAGATGTTCCGACTTTGTCCAATCATTTCACCTCAGGCTGAAATGAAACTTAAGTTTAAAATTTAATGTTTTTTCCTTTATCCGTTTTTGAGTTTTCTTCAAATTCAAAATTCGTAATTTACACATTTTCTCAAATATTTCGAATACAGTCCATTTTAGAGAAATTATGTATAGGATAAAAATTATAGAAAATTATACTGTAAACAACTTTTATTTGAACAATTTTTATAAAAAAATAATTATTTTACATTTTGTCAAATTTCTCGAATACGGATCATTTTAGGAAAATTTTGTATGGAACAAAATATATAGATATTAATATTATAAGTAACTTTTATTTGAAAAATTTTCTTTTCCAAACATAAATAACAGATATATTCCATAAAATATAAAAACGGCCTCCCATAAAGTACCCCCCAGATGTTCCGAATTTGTCCAATCATTTCACCTCGGGCCGAAATAAAACTTAAGTTTAAAATTTAATGTTTTTTTCCTTTATCTATCCGTTTTAAAGATTTCTTCAAAATTCGAAATTACACATTTTCTCAAATATCTCGAATACGGTCTATTTTAGAGAAATTATGTATAGGATAAAAATTATAGAGAATTAAATTACAAACAACTTTTATTTGAACAATTTTTATAAAAAAAATATTTTTTTACATTTTAAATTTGTCGAATACGGACTATTTTAAGAAAATTTTGTATAGATTATAGACAATAATATTGTAACTTTTATTTAAAGAATTTTCTTCTCCAAATATAAATAACAGATATATTCCATAAAATATAAAAATTACCACCTATAAAGTACCCCTCCAGATGTTATATCTTCAAAAGCAACGCGCGGCTCGGCAGTGGCTGCGTTTGCGTCGGGTCGGCAAGTGTTTATTGTGTTACCGATTACTGATGCGAAATAGTATATTACATTACGAGTGTGAAAAGTGACATTTTTCACACGAGTGGAAAATATTGTCGCACGAGGCGCAAGCCGAGTGCGACTATCACACGAGTTTGGAAAATCACTTTTCACACAAGTGATGTACAATATTTTTCCTACGACCACAAAATAATGTCATCAAAAAAATGTAAAACCAAGTTTATTATTACTATAATAATTAAAATGTATTTAAAAAAATAATCAACAATAATCGTATTTATTCAATTTTCATATTTTCTAAACAAAAAAAAACTAAAAAAAAAATAAAAAAAAAATTCTGCCCCGACAGGATTTGAACGCGGTCGAAAAATGGCAAAGTTGATAAGTTCGACGTCCTAACCACCTGAGCTAATAGCCCTTGTGTCAATTGAATGATCTAATCGGTTATGTATTTAACCAGAATAAAGAGCAAACATTATTTTAAATTTATTTTAATAATAATTGTTAAAGGTAAATATCTAGGATCTAATTTACAACAATTTCAATAATTTAACAATCATATCGATTTTAGAATTAATATGGACATTACATAGATCAAAATAGAAATTAGGTGTTTGACATTTTGTGACAACTACTGCGGAAAGTAACATATTCTCACTCGGGTGGAAAGTAATTTCTTATTCATACGCGTGTGATATAGGGCACTTTCCATATGACTATATAGTGTGATATGTGTCACTTTCCTAAGTGGTCGTAGGAAAAAGTATTTTTTGTTTACATCTACCTATTCAAGACATTCCAGAAAATTATGACAAATAATTAAGTCTAAAAAACTTTTATCGACTCGTTGGGCAAGTCTCACTAGAGCTGTTAATTCCATATTTGACAACCTCTCTGCTATAATAGAGGTTATGTAAAGCATCTCATCTGGTGAAAGTTCAAGTAAAAATGCGAGTCAAGTAATTGTAGAATTTCAACATTATTTGAATTTGTATATTTTCTTTTACTTATTTTTAGTTATTCAAATTCTAACTATTTACAAAAAGTCGATATAAATATACAGCAGCAGTTGCCTTAATTAAATCAACCAGAAATGATTTTAAATCATTGAGAAATGACGAATCGTTCAACAGCTTTGAAGAAAAGGCTAAAGAAATTTCAAGTATGACTTGCCCAATGAGTTCACAAGAACAAGATCAAAGGTCAAACTTTTGAAAACATCTCTGGGCACATTGAAAATTGCCCTAGGCAAAATTTTAACATTTCTGTGTATTTTTCTGTACTGGATACATTTATTCAATTACTAGCACAAAGATTTGATGACTGTTTTCTGATCGCAAACAAATTTTCATACTTAGAGGCGGAAAATATCGCTGTTTCTGAAGAGAATAACAAATCTTTTTATTGATTTATGTATTTTTTATCTTCTATGCAAGCGGAAATAGTTGATAAATACCAATCGTTTTGTTGTCTAATAACAGAAATAAATAAGGAATATCGGTTCTTAACTGGAATCATATTTTCCCAATTTATGCAAAATATATCAAATTTCTTCAACAATTAATAATAATAATAATATCAAGTAAATTCTGTCAAGATGTAAACAGTCAGTGAGATTTTGTGTCCGATACTCGATATTTATGTCATGAAAGAAGTGTCACATGTAAACGTAACTTTAACCATGACAGCGATAATTTTGTTTGCTCTAAAAATTACAATCCCCAATATCCCCATTCATTGTAAACCTACCTTTAAAACCTGAATTATTATTATTATTATTATTATTATTATTATTATTATTATTATTATTATTATTATTATTATTATTATTATTATTATTATTATTATTATTATTATTATTATTATTATTATTATTATTATTATTATTATTATTATTATTATTATTATTATTATTATTATTATTATTATTATTATTATTATTATTATTATTATTATTATTATTATTATTATTATTATTATTATTATTATTATTATTATTATTATTATTATTATTATTATTATTATTATTATTATTATTATTATTATTATTATTATTATTATTATTATTATTATTATTATTATTATTATTATTATTATTATTATTATTATTATTATTATTATTATTATTATTATTATTATTATTATTATTATTATTATTATTATTATTATTATTATTATTATTATTATTATTATTATTATTATTATTATTATTATTATTATTATTATTATTATTATTATTATTATTATTATTATTATTATTATTATTATTATTATTATTATTATTATTATTATTATTATTATTATTATTATTATTATTATTATTATTATTATTATTATTATTATTATTATTATTATTATTATTATTATTATTATTATTATTATTATTATTATTATTATTATTATTATTATTATTATTATTATTATTATTATTATTATTATTATTATTATTATTATTATTATTATTATTATTATTATTATTATTATTATTATTAATTATTATTATTATTATTATTATTATTATTATTATTATTATTATTATTATTATTATTATTATTATTATTATTAATATTATTGTTATTATTATTATTATTATTATTATTATTATTATTATTATTATTATTATTATTATTATTATTATTTTTACCTACCTTTTAAACCATGTCAATGTGAAAGGAAGGATAGCATTAGATTATAGTATATTCTTCAACGAGCATAGAATAATAGCTATATTCTATGCGAGTTGAAGACTATATTTTCTCTACGACTATTATAGACTGTTATACAGGGTGATCTCAAAATATAAAAATTTTATATATTGGAGGCAGGTATCGGGATTTTGGCAAAGAATAACAAATAAAAGATTAAGTAACTAAGTAAGCGTAGTGTCTTAAAGAGATTTGTATTGTTGAGTAAATTAGTTTATTACATTGAAAGCAGAGGTAGGTACTTAAAAAACTATGAAAATTAAAGTTGGTTGATTTCATTATTCCACTAGTTGAAGAATGTTTACATTCTTTAACCAGTGAATGAATGTTATCATACTTAAACAAAAAATGTGAAGGGTGTCCAAATTTGACCTTCGGATTTAATTTAATAATAAAACACAAAAAGTTCTTGAAATAATATAATATTATTGTATTATTTTAAAGTTTAAATGTTACGGTTAATAATGAAAAATGATATCCGGCATGTGACCCCTCTGCTTCTTTAGCATGCTAACATTCTTTTTATAAAATTTTCAAGAACATTTTCGCAGACACTCGGTTCAATCTCTTAATTTTTTTTTTGAATAATGTTAACTCGAAGCTGTTCAGGTACTTGAGGGTTATTAGCATAAACTTTTCCCTTCAAAAAGCCCACAAGAAATAATCCAATGGTGTAAGGTCGCAAGACCTAGGCGGACAATTAACCTCAGCTCTTCGAGAAATTATTCGAATGCCAAATCTCTCCCTTAAAAGATTTAGTGTTTTATCCAATGTGTGGCGAGTGGCGCTGTCTTGCTGGAAACACATGTTCTGGACATCTAATTCGTTCCACAAATAATAATCTCGTAATCAGTGTCCTGTATCGCGCTCCATTCACAGTTATCGGATAATCAGCTTCATTCTGGAAAAAATAAGAACTAATAACGTCACTAGATCACAAACTACATCACACAGTCACATTTCCTGGATACAGTTGTTTTTCCAATATTTCTCTTAGATTTTCTTCACCCACATAGTCTGCTCTTGAAATTTCTTCATAAAACTCTTAACAAATTTAACAGATGGTGCTAAATTTCTTCCGAAATGCGTAAGGCATCTTCTTGCAGTTCAGCAGAACATTCCTCATTTTGGTAATAAGTTTTCACAATAAAAAATGGGGGTTTTGTTTCATGTTGACCAAAAAAACAAGTAACCGCAAAGTTTTTACTTGACCACCATAGAAACACTGTCAATGAAGATTATCAAAAATGACGGTCAATTTAAATCGGAATGTTAAATTTGGACACCCTATATTAAGAATCAACTTACTATTACATAGTCGTGGAGAAATTATTTTCCACAGATAGTCAAGGGTAATATAACGAGACCTTGATAAATAGTGAACTAGTTTTATTGTTTCTAAATTTTGAGTGTTTCTAATATCAATTTATCAAGACATAATTTTGTCATTCATAATCTGAAGTGAGTTCGAGAGCCTTAGGTCGATTATTAATGATTATTAATGACAAAATTATGTCGAGACAAATAGGCGCTAATTTATTAAGGTCGAGTTATATTTTATGAGAATATTTCTAGAGTCTTAAATGTAACTTAAATTAATATTTTGGCATCGGCTGGGGTTTTTTCGTTTATTCTATTTTAAAAATTCTTGAAAGGCATAAATTATTTTAATATTAGTTATTTTGTCTTAATGACCTAAACTATTTTTTTATTTGTAAATTTTTGTTAGTAGGTCGTAGAAAAAATATATTGTACAACTCGAGTGAATTATCCACATCGCACTCAAACGATTGAGAACTCCGCCTACGGAGTCGTGAGCTAAAACTGTGTAATTTTGATTTAAATTGTGCAACTATTACTGTATTAGTTGCAATTAAAACGAAACTTACATTTTTTAAAGATAACTTTTTCTTATCTATACAATTAAAAAATATTGTAGTAGGTAATACAAATATTTTTAGAATAAATAAATTTTAAAATGTTGTGCAATACTTTTTTATTCGGAGTGTATTAACAAGCTAATTCTATTTACAATGAATTCATGAGTACATCTAAAACCAATTATTATTGTATTTGCAGTTTGCGATACTTTTTTCTGCTATTCGGAGTGTATTATTATCAAGCTAACTCTATTTACAACGAATTCATGAGTGCATCTAAAACCAATTATTTTTGTAGCTGCTGTTGGGCATGAACTGTGAAAACTTTCCACTAGAACAATCTCGAACACTAAATTCGACCCAAAACATATTTCTAATCATATTAGCAAAATTCCACTTGATCAAAGCATCTTACCACCCCCGCCCTACCCCTTACTCCGCTCTATTATTATTATTATTATACATCCCTATCATCAGAATCTACAATAGGCAATACCGAGTTCGGCGAAATTAACTTAGAACGTACATGGGCGTCCGCAATTATTTTATTTATTATTCTCGAGGGTGTACCCAATTAGATTTTTTTAATTTACGAAATTAATTTAAAAAACAAATGGTAATTTGAAAATCTGTTGTGAAATTAAAATCTACCTATTTTAAGCGTATATTTATAATTTAAATTATAACAAAATTAATAATAATAATAATAATAATAATAATAATAATAATAATAATAATAATAATAATAATAATAATAATAATAATAATAATAATAATAATAATAATAATAATAATAATAATAATAATAATAATAATAATAATAATAATAATAATAATAATAATAATAATAATAATAATAATAATAATAATAATAATAATAATAATAATAATAATAATAATAATAATAATAATAATAATAATAATAATAATAATAATAATAATAATAATAATAATAATAATAATAATAATAATAATAATAATAATAATAATAATAATAATAATAATAATAATAATAATAATAATAATAATAATTAATAATAATAATAATAATAATAATAATTAATAATAATAATTAATAATAATAATTAATAATAATAATTAATAATAATAATGCGGACCCACTACTGCAGCTGGTTCGAGACCATGAAACAACTGTTATCGGGGCTTCTTTTTAAGGTTGCAGGTAAAGCTGCGGATGAACCAATCTCTTACAAGGTTGGAACCCGCTCAAGTAAAACGTCTAGTTAGGGCAACAGAACAACAGCTGCTCTTGGAAGATCTGGTCAACAAACCCCAACACGGTGTTTTTTACAGGAACATAGACGATCTTAATGTATCCCGGGAATTAACTTTCCCCTTTCTTCGATCAGCTGACCTGAAGTCTGAGACAGAAGGATTCTTGTTAGCTTGTCAGGATGGCGTAATTAATACTCGCGTATACCGCGCTCAATTTACGCATGTGGCGGATGTTAGATGCAGAACATGCCAACCATACCCGGAGACATTAATGCATCTTTTGTCCGCTTGCCCGGTGCAAGTTGTGTCTGGGTACATCTACAGGCACAACTCCGCATTGTGAGTTCTCTACTATCATCTGAGACATCACTACGGTATAGATGAGACATCAGTTCTGCCATACGCCCCAGACGAAATTGAAGCGGTAGTGGAAAATAACAGTTGCCGTATTTATTGGAATTACGCTTTTCCCACAACAACCAGACTCCAAGCTAACAAGCCCGAGTTGGTGCTGTTGGACAAGCAAAGTTATTCAATGTTTGTCATTGAGTTTTCTGCACCAGCTGAAACCAACATGCTTATTAAGGAGAGGAAAACGCGTGCCAAATACACTCCACTGATTGGCGAGTTGCAAAGAATGTATCCAGAATATAGTGTAAGAATGGTAGTCCTAATTGTGGGTGTTTTAAGGGGAGCTCAAGGGGCTACAAAAAATACCGGCTTGCCGAGACTCATGAAAACAACTAGTGGTGAAGATACAGAAAGCGACGAGGCCTTTCGCTTAATGTACTTGGTGTGTCGGAGTCCCAGGAACGTTGCGACGAAGTTTTTACACAATGATTATAATTATACAAGTATGTAGATGTTACTGTTCACACTATTAAAAAATATACATATCTAATTACAATAATTGTTAAAATATAAAACATAAATATTTAATTTAAAAATTCGCCATTATAGAACTTCAGCATATGGATTTTCGATCAATATATTTTTTTACATTATTCCTAAATATTTTAGAATTTTCGTAGATTTTAGAGTTCTTAATTAGGGATAAGTGTAGAATCGAAAGTAATAAGTGATTACTTTGGCTAGTATTGTAACGCCCTGACTCGGTAGGCACATGTTTGTGCATCATACAATAAATAGTCTCTAGAATAAATAAACTAGTTAATATTTTATTATTTATACGGCTTAGGTAGAATGATCTTTGTAACCAGCATTGGCTAAACATCTTATAGCTTTTTTTGTAAAATAAATACCAAGTTAATGAGATATTGTGTGTAAAGTCGTGGATTATGACAAATCGAAATGGGCAATCAACTTATTTGGACCATAATAAGCCAAAAATTGACAGGATTTACCCAATAATGCTACAAAGAGGACCTCATATTTTATATAGAAGACTCCGAAAGATAGTAGTCTGGCTTTTGGATACATCCCAAGGGCATGCTGAAACATTAGAGTCACTTTAATACCAAAACCTGGAAAAATCAGACAGGAAACGGCAAAGTCCTTAATGCCAATAAGTCGAATGTCTTTCGTAATCAAGACTTTAGAGAAACTGCAGATAAATAAATTAGAGATGGAATATTGGTTCAAAGATCGATAAACCAGCATAAAGCAGAATACTCCTATAGGCAAGAAAATCAACAGAAATGTCTTTCCATCAATTAGTAAAAAAAGTGGATACACACTGGAAAATAAGAAGGTAATATTAGGCGCTTACTTGAACATCGGGGAAGTATTTGACAATACCTTCTTCGGCTCTATCGTCAGAACTCAGAAACACAGTTGAGGACACATGTGTGACCTGGATTAGTGAATTGACTACGCTAAGAGGGAGATTAATATGAGCAATGTAACAATTATGGAAGAGACGATATCAGCTCAGGGTGCAAAGGAAGAAGTGCCGTTTCCACTCCTGTTCAACCTGAACTCTCAAAAATAATGAACATAAAACACTAAGATATGCCGATGATCTAGTGATCATGGCACAGGAAAATAAGAGATCGTATACAAGAGGCTGTAAACATAGAAAATGAAGGACTAAAAATTAGCAACAACTCTACCATGATTCCATTTACGAGCGAGTGACATAGTAGGTACTATTATTAACATGGGTCCAAGAAAAGGGAGATCTTATGCGCAGTTTTCCTATAATACAATTCTATACTTCAAATTATTGTATATTAGTGTAAAACGTACACTTTCTATTTAGCAATACCTAACCCTAACTGCAAAGAAGCATTTAGATACGAGTTTTTTGTTTAAGTTTGCAATATGTTCATCAAACTTTCATCAAACAATCGATGTAGGGACCTAAACATTTGCAGCATGGTTTATTATGAATCAACAGTTCATTAAGTCGATGGTGATCTCGTAAGTAAATTTAACAGATACTACATTTATTTTGTTTGTTTTAAAACTGGAATCCTCCTATTTTTACTTTCCTTTCTATATACAGACAAGGAAGTTTTCGACAGGTTTTTACGTTTTGAGGTCCCCTGACGCCATAACCACTTGTCACATTTTAGAAACTGACATAAAACAAAAAACAAACTTATCAGCCTACAATAAAATAGAAAATCCATCAAAGCCAGTGTCACATAATACGAGCGATCACCTTCCTCAGGAAAACTACTACTCCTTTGGCTAATACCATAACAGGCATTGAATTATATCCAATGGGAAAACAGCAGAGATAGAAAATAATTTTCAACAGTCTAACTTTGATTTTGCTTATTAAGGAGAACGTCATTCTTTGACCGGTTTCGTTCCTATTAGGACTTATCAGCAAGAAATGGATATTCTCCATTCCAATGTATAATGGGATATGCAAAGGTGTTTAATTTCATGTGTATTTATACTTCGACTTTCCTTAAGATAGTCACGCATCGATGGCCTTGCTTCACTGCAGATATCGATACAGTATAATGAACCTGCTGGCACAGAAAGTTTCATTATTGTATTTATACCTTCTTTCATAGTACTAAGTAGGGATTTTAAGCATGGCGCTATGAAAAGTTCCAATCCATTCTTTTTTTTTTTTTTTCGTAAAGGTACATAATGGCAACATCGAACAAGAGTAACTTTCTTGAGGAGAAAATCCATGGATTCCTATTTTAATGCTAATGACTGATAAAAATAATCAGGGAAAATGTCCGTTGCACTTCCTCTAATGAGACTCTTATGATTGCAATAGAAAAATCATTCCTCTTGTTTTTGATTCTAAAACACCTAGTAGTTTGATCTTTTAAAATGGCTGAATTTTGGAGATTAAAGAAAAAAGAAATATATTCGAGCCTATAAATCTGTGGTAGGTATCTCCATGTACACGCAACTTCCGGATACCCTGTATAGTGCATAGGTACTACATTATAAAATTGAAGTTATAATAAAAATTTAGGATGGTACACAAACATTTCCAAGCCCATTTTAATAAAAATTCTCAAAATGTGTGAGATTTTAACTATTAAAAATACCCCCTTATTGCCGCCCCTGTGGACCACCATCTACCAAGCCGAATGAAATTAACTTACGACGAATACAATTACCCTCTAATCAAACTCATCTCTGCCAAATCAACCCTTATTAACCGCCCTTGCTCGATCAAAACTTTCTTCCCCCGTTAAGGGTTGAAATGACATAGTAGGCGGAACATCGCCGGATCCAGCAAGCGTTGGCGGTTCTAAACTGTCAGATACCGATTGTTTGCTAACAATCGAACAACTTAATCCTAAACACAGTAGATAGTTCTCGCTATACCGCGATTTTTATAAAAAATAAAATGGCGGATATGCACTTGAATGATACGAATTTATCGCAAAATCGGACGTCGTTTTTAATAGAGGACATTCTGTATAGACAGAAATCAGAACACGAGCAAAACATGGAATGTGTAAATCGGGAAAAACTTTTTCAGTTGCCGAAAGTGATGGAAAAACGGTTATCGCCTGAGAAAAGTGGTTATAGTTATTTTCAAACGAATATGGTACCGGGTGCCGGAATGGTGCAGAGTTTTCCGCAGCCTGAGAATGGTTATATTCAAGTTATGGGTGCTTTGGGTGCCTATTTAGGGCCACCATATAAGAATATGACAGATCCTTATTTTCTTACACAAGGTAAGTTTTTATAATTATTTTACAATGTCTACCTAAATGTTCAACACCGTTGTCGCATAAGTACCGACACAGAACAGGTGTGTGTTGGACAAAATATAATGCTATAACGCAACTTACGTATATGTCAAGGAATTACCAAGACCCATCAAATTTCGAAAAAATTCAAATTTAATATTTCTGCCACAGTTTAATTTAAAAAATATGTAATCAACCGCAAAATTAACCAGGCACGAGGTTTTTCAGAAAATTATAGATAACAATAATTAAGATCAAAACAATTTCAATTAATAATGATTAATTATGAACAAAAAAAAATAAACTTAAATTTAATTAAATGCTATCAAAAATCATCATCTTTGATTAAAAAGTTAAAAAAAACGAGGAAAAAGAAATTTGCGGGATGAAAATAAAATGTCCGGTTAATTTTGCAATCCAGCGTGTTATATTAGGAACCCTATTTAGACGCTTCATGAATCTTAATTTGGTGGTGAGTAAGAATTAATTGAAGCATTTTCAAGGGTAGTTTTGGGGTAACCCATAAGTAATTTTTTGTCCATCGGCCGTTTTTTTAAATTATATTTTAATTTTATGCGAAATGTCATTATAATTTTTTTTTATTTTTTAAAAAACTATTTTTTTTGAGAATAATTAAATTAGTGTATTATGATAATGTTAATACAAAAAACAGTTATTAAATAATTTAAGTACTTTTGAACCAGCTGGTAAATTTTCATTCCATGATGAAGTTGGCATGTCATTAGTGTTAGGTTTTTGCGAATAAAACTGCAAAAGAAATGTATCGTGTGGCGCATAATAGAGAAACATTTTCAACTTGAAAGACTGACTCGAGAAACGGGAAAGTTTTGGAGTAATTCCTATTCGAGAACGTCCTATCTAAATTGACGGACAAGAAAAAGAAAATGTTTTGAACATCATTGAAAATGAACCACGACTCAGTACTATATAAATGTATCTTGACGTACAGGGATATCGGTAACTTCTGTACATTGAACTGTTAATCATAATTTACTCCATCTATATCATGCTCTAAAAGTGAAAGAACTATTGCCTGAAGATTTTATTAAAAGAGTGGCCTTCTGTCAGTTTATTCAACATATTATTAATTTTCTGAAGAAAATTCTTTTTTCTGATAAGGTTTGTGTCATCCGCAGAGGAACTACAAATCTGCATAACTATCATGAGTATTCTGATATAAATCCTCAATCAATAATTCCTCGATATTTTCAAATTGAGTATAAAATTAACGTTAGGGTTGGTATTTATTGGTAATTTTTTAATTGGCAAAAATTATTTGGAATATTGACAAAATACTCTACCCCGTTTACTTGACGATATACCAATGCAACTTAGACTGGATCATTGGTATGATGTAACACCGCCTTATTTTAGGCCGAATTTTAGGCATACCGATAGACTTTTTACATTTTCAGAACAAGAAAAAGATTGTCCACAAAATTGGCTACCACGATCACCTGATCTCAACAAATGAGATTACTCTCTTTGTGCCTTGTGGGACGATAAAATAATTTGTCTTTTTTTTCTTCACCAGTTGGATGTCTAAAAGAAGCGTGAAATGAATGAATTTATGCCTTAGAGACAGTGGCGGATCTAAGATGACGCACACGACGCATGCTGCGTCGGGCCGTCGGGCCCCTCGAAGTTGGGTGCACAGTTTCCAGAAAACACTACTACAATTCTTGTTCACCATTTATTAAAATGTGCGAAAATTTTTACAACAACCGGCAACGCTATCTTAATAATCGAGCTGGAACACTACCGTCTACCGACATTATTTGGTTGGATACCAGATTATACACGGGAAAAATAAAAATACAATTGACAAGAGGTTGGAAGAACAGACAAGAAGGAAAATTGATACATTTTATAATATTATATTAAGGGCCAGTCTTTTCACCTCTGAGTAAAGTTGAAAGTAACTACTTGCTGATTAAACTATTGGGCTATTATTTATTAATCTGCCGAGTAAACCTACATGTAACTTTACTCAGAGCAGTGGCGGTTTGCCCGTAAGGGCCCTTGAGCACGTGCCCTAGTATAATAAACAAAAAAAAAACTTACATATTTTATATTTTCCTCAATGCCTATTATTATTTTATCTAATATTCAGCGCAAACCGCGTTGGCACGACACTGGACAACCGGGCGTTGAACGACGTACTGAGAATTCCGAAATTAAGTGGAATATGGGCACAGGGCACAGTAAATGTGTGCCTCTGTTGTTTTCTCTCTCATTATGATGTGAAAAACAAGGACAACGACAATATCGCTTAGCAAGAGATGAACACATGCGATGGATTATACGTCACAAGCGGGGCGCTGTCCTCATCGTGACGTGCTGTACCCATGGCACAGATTACCTAGACCAGATACGAATGTACGCAGCGGCATCTTTACCGGCTCCCTCAAAAATGCGATGCCGGTTTCGGCTTAAGGTGCGCGTTTGTTGGACCATGATAATAATTTATTTATTGTGATTACGAAAAAACGTTAGTTGGACCATTGGAATAGTTAAGAAATAAAACTACAAAGAAAAATAGCAGTCAAAAATATGATAAAAAAAATCAATAATATTTATAAATGGGACAAAATTTTAATTTTTCTTTTGGTTTTGTCTGACTTTTTCGAGGATTTCAAATCTCTGTTTGCATATTTAAGAGTATAAAAAATTCTGAGTCTTATAAATAATTTAATAGTGTACATTTTCGCAAATTGTTGGCAAGGATGGCCAAATTCTATTTTGCTCATCTCAAAAAGGTATGCGTTGGAAATTCCAGGCTTAGTTGACAAACTATCAAATAGAGATATAAATATTTTTTCTAATTTGAAAATATAAAAGAGAAATTTTTCGCTGGGAGATTTTAAATTGCCAAACACCTTTTCATCAGAGTCGTATGCTTTAAAATGCGTTAAAAAGTTAGAATTGTTAAGTAAATTGTATTTTTCTGAGAAATTTATGCAAATTTCGCAAGAGTGGATATGTAATGATTTTTTGATTAAATAGCCACATACATAGTTAAATGCATTTTGAGTGGTCACATTTAGCTCCCTTTAGTCACACTCAGAAATGGTTATTGCCCCAACTGATTGTTTTGAAATATATTTAATTTTCATTAAGCGAAAAACTTGTTTTCCTAAGGGAAAAACGAATCCCGGGATTCCTTTCCAGTGTGTGCCCCACTGCCGCTAGTGCCCACGAGCCGCCACTGACTCAGAGGTGGAAAGATCAGCCCTAAGGGTTGTTTGTTTTAAAAGTTTTATATCAGAAAGGTCTCGCCATTAGAGGTCATGAGAGAAATGAGGTTCTCCCAATAAAGATAATTTTATGGGCATAACTAAGGTCATTTAGGAATTCAATCCGTTCTTGAAAGAACATCTAAATAAATGCCAATCACAGCTAAACAAATCAATATTATTTTTATTCAAAACCACCTACGAAGAATTAATTGCTAATAATAATAAAAAAAGTTCAGTACTACAGTTCATCAAATTTCTAGAGGTGTTCGACGCCCAGACAGAGAACGCGCTACGTGTGACTAAGATAGCTATTGTACAGTCTGCTAAACAAGTTATTTTATATAGTTTTTAATATTTTTAGGTAATTAAATTTTAAAAGTGTGGAATAGTTTAGGGATTAAATTGGTCTGATTGGACTTTCTTAGAACGTTTTTAAAAGCAGCTAAAGATAGTATGTAGAATTGAAAATAATTATTATGCCATAAAAGGTGTTTTGGAATTCCTTCAACCTTTTGAAATTGAGTCAGAAAATATAAATTTTATAGGATAGCGGAAAATACCTATAATTTTTTTGTAGGCTTTTGTAAATCGTGGAAATAGTTTATATTTTATTTCTACCTTATTAAGGAAAATGGTACCTATTATTAATAACGGTTGTTTCTGAAACATTACTAAAATTTTCGAAATTTTGTTTTTCTACAAAATAATAAACTATACTATTTAGAAAAAAATTTATTTCTCTTATAATTTTATAAAAAATAACAGGGGAATATTTACATTTCTTGATCTATTAAACAAAACGATAAATTATCTCGACGAATGACACCATGTTCTAGTACGGAACATTTTTGTTGGTGGTTTCATGGGTTTCATATCAATTTTTTGTAATTGTAGTTTACACGTACATATACCTCTTAACACTTGTTTGCTTTATTAAAAAAGTGTGTTGTTGTGATTTACGTCGAAATAAGTCAAAAACAACTTGAAACCCCATATAAAATCAAAAAGGAGAAATGGAAAAAAAATTGAGCCTGTAAATGAACACAACTCAGAAACAAAAATAGCTATCTAATAATAAAAAAATAAAATTTGATTCTTGTGCATCTTCGTTGTAAAAATAGATAATACTTTTTTGATCTTAGGTACAGATATAATTTTAATGGTCTTCCGAAAAACTTTCTTCAGTTTCCATATCAGATTCAAAATCAGTCTCACTGTCACTGTTTAAGTTAATTATAAATCTATCAGTTGCCTCATCCAAAGTAACTTCTCTGTCATAAAATTTAGATTCCCACATTTTAGCATTATTACAACGAGATTGCCACTCCTCTTTAGAAAACGTATCAAAAAAGTCTTCACACAACAGTTGTACGTCTTGCCTCTTAAATGTAGTGTTGTTACTAGCTACATATTGTTTCAATGATGCCCACACTAATTCGATCGGATTAAGATCGGGATGATACGGTGGCAAACGCAAACAACTAAAACCATGTTCACTTATCATTTCTTCAATTGCATACCTCTTAAATCGTGACTTATGCAATAGCACTAAACTGTATAATTGCGTTTTGAGCATATCCTCTTCGTAAGCAATATTATGATTCCTTAACCAATCCTGCATGTCAGCTTTTTTAGAAGTTGACGTTGGTGCTTTATTTACCTGGACATTATGGTAAGGAGCATTATCAACAATAATGACGCTTTTTGGAGGGAGGTTCGGAAACAGCTTTTCTTTCAACCATTTAGAAAAATTATTAAAATTCATTTCATCGTGGTAGTCTCCACTTTTGGTTCCAGATTTGAAAATTAACCGGGCATTCGGAATAAAGCCCATTTCACCTCCTGCATGGACAATAATTAGTCTATCACCTTTATTAATTGGTTTCTTTAATCCCTCATTTGAATTATCACTCCAAGCTTTCTGGTGTGTGTGGGAGGCATGAAGGTATGTTTCATCTAAGTAGACAATTGGACGGCCCTCTGCTCGATAACTTTTTAAACGAATCAGATAGTCTAAACGTAGCTTTTGAATATCAAACCTTTCCATTATTATTTTTCTGTTTGTTTTTGTTTTCCGCCAACGAAATCCTAGCGACTTTATTATTTTTCTTAAACTTTCATAGCTTCCTTTGTACCCTGTAGCTTCTCTAAATTTAGTCAGAATTGTTTTTAATGTTGGAACAATATTTTCCGAGATTAACATGAACAGAATAATTCTTTTTAAAATACCTTTGTCAGCTTCATCTATATCATTAACTGTTTTTGGTTTTTTAATGGTTTTTCTTGGTGATGAAAATTCCGATATCTCACGGTTATCGATTCTTTTTTTCTCTCCAGAAATGCGGACGACAGTGTTTTTAGATACTCCTGTGGCTGCAGCAACACGATCATTTACATTTTTAAATGGTATTGAAGGTGAATTAAAGTTTCCTTCTCTTCTCATAAACTCTATAACATTGGCTATTATTTCGCGAGATTGACTGTTAATCACGCGGCCTCTTAATTTGCTATTAAACTCCATACTTAGGTTCTATTAAACTGTAATGAGCAAAAAACACAATCGAAAATAAAAGAAATGTTTTAACGAAATTTACATCTGACATTTATGTCTGAATAAAATAGTGAAATACTTGATGCGCAGAGTGTACTTTCATTGCGTAAATCCGTCGGCCCCGCCAACCGATGCCTCTCAGTAGTGCTTTCTCTGTCTAGCCGTCGAAAGCCTCTAGAAATTTGATGAACTGTACTTCTTAATTGAAGATTCCACTCCAGATTTAGCACATATTGACCAACTCGCAATTATTGTTAAATATTGCTATCACGGAAAGCCTTACCAAAGATACCTAACTATTTTACCTATAGAGAACCACACTTCTGAATACCTGTTCAAAAAAATATATTGCTACCTATGCAAAATTAACTTCCATTAAAAATTATTCGAGGTTTGTACCTTCTTCTATGTATTTCGTAAACCTAGTCGGAGTATAATCAGCGAGTTTATTGCCCGAACTTGTTGACTATTTTGAAAATCTTCAAAAACTTTATGTTTTTTTCTCAATTTCACTCCACAGGTGGAAAGTTATATGTAATTTTGGAAAATTACAATACACTTTGAAATCGTTAAGTATAACAAGATGGTGTGCTTACAACGAAGCCTTGGCACAAGGATACAAAAAAAAATTTAGAACCTTGAAACATATCAGTACCGATGAAACTGTAATAGGTGATTTTAGAAATGAGGCCAAACATTTGTTTAATAAGTTATCAAAAATAGAATACGCAATGTTAACTTTAATTTAAAATTTAATTTTGGAGCGCTTTAATAAAGTCTCTGTTGAGTTACAGACCCATGGCCTAGATGTACAAGAGGGGTACAATTTATTGTGTTCTTTAAGTTTATTTATAAAAAAAAATGCGAACAAATTCAGCAACTGAAACTAATGAGTTAGAAACCAAATCAATAGACTTAAGAGCGATATCCATGGTTAGAAACAGGCTTAAAACGACTTCAAGGTTCTCTTTCTCAGTTTTAAATATTTTTTTATAAAATTTGGTATACCTACTAAGCAAATGATAGAGAACTCCGCTGTAGAGCCCGAATTCAGAAAAACTAATTTTTTAATTATTTCTATACAAATTATGAAAATTATTGCAAAAAGGAGTCTTTACCGGGAATTTTTATATAAAAATCAGCTAATTCTTTCCAATACACTTTTTTGTCCAAAGCGTATATTTTTTGAAAACCTTAAATTAGGAAATCTGAGAAAATCTGTCAAGATTCCAATCCATATTAATTGATTTGGCAACAAGGCGGCGGACGTTGGCGGTGCATGCAGTACCGGAAAATTGGGATAAAAATAAAATAATAAAAAACTTTATTCTTTTTAGTTCAAGTGTAGGTGTTTTTGTTTCGTATTTAAGTCAATGTGTTTATATGAACTTTTATGTGTAAGCTGAGTTATAATAATTTGTGATAAAAATGGGAAAACTTTCGGAAATGCCGAAAATTATATTTCCGTTTCGACGGAAATCTATAAAATATCGTGCTAGATTACTTAGAAAAAGACAAACATTAGCACCCCTTCTAAGCATTAAAGTTAAAATATATGGGAAATTAATATACTAAGTATTGAATAAAAAAAAAACCTTTAGCTTTAAAGCAATATTAACAAATTTAAAGCGGATATCCAATAAATGTGGTTTATTTGTGGATTCTGAATATGGTTTTTAGGTTCCGACGGTTTATTAGGAACAGACAGTATTATCGAAATTAAATATCCTGCCACTGCTTCAAAACTGACTCCGAAAAAAGCAATGGTTGACAACATAATAAAATTTGCAATTATTAATGATAATGCGAAAATGCAATAATTGTTCAGGGGCAACTTAACGTAACTAAAAGAAATATTTTTTTTTTATTTATTTTAATACCTTTAAGTATGTTAGTAGAAAAAATAAAAAAGATGATAGATTTTGGTGTATATGGAAAACAAACTAAAGCAATTTTATTTAGATTGTATACTACCCGAGATCTTAGATCCACGTTTCACTAGAGGTTTAGATATTAGAAATTTGAGTAGAAATCCGAGTAGAAATCCGACCAATAGTCAATAAAAATGATTATTTTTATTCCTTCTTTTACTAATAATAAATCATTTTACTCAATGTTATTTTTAAATATTTTTAGTACTAGAAAACAATTTTTTCTACCCCCAAATGGATAGCGTATCTACGTACAGACTACAAAACGAAAAAATATGCTATTGCGTAAAATGAGTTATACTTGTGTAGAATCGATAAATAATAGCATTTCTAGTTTTATTTGATCTATATTTAGAAATAAATAATTATAAATTTTAATTAAACTATATGAAATCAATTTAATTTATATTCACTCATGTTACACAAACTACTATTTTCTACATCCACATGGATATGCTTTTTTCTATACCCACATGAATATTAGCTAATCTACGCACATACTACAAAACAAAAAAGTATTCCATTGCGTTCAACTGAACGAATATATTTCATATTCATTCTACCTAGTAAGAACACTGCAAAACAGTTAAATCCACCAATCAGATTATATATTGGTCACCCGGCTACTATTATTTTTTAAATTTTATGTAGTCAAACTAACTGTCAGTATATTTTTGAATTATTGAGATTAAATATACGTAAAAATGAATATTTCTTATGTATAATCGATAAGTAATAGAATTTCTATTTTTATTTCGTCCAAATTTATAAACAAATCTTAAATTTTAATCAAACCATATAAAACTAATTTAATTACAAGTATTAGAACTATAATGGCAAGTGTGGCGACGGCACGGAGTTTGTCTCCAAGCGAGAGACCCGAGTTCCAATCATGGCTGGGGACTAATTAAATTAAATCTTTTTGTATGTTTATTTTATTTTATAAATTATTAAAAGTCATACATTATTTAAAAATTATTTATTTTGTCTTAATAAATTACTTTTTTAAATTTGTAGAATTTCGTTAGGGTGTCGTAGAAAAAATATACTGTACAACTCGAGTGGATTGTCTGTATCGCACTCAGACGATTAAGCACTCCGTCTACGGCGTCGTTCTGAAACTTCGTCTTCGTGCGATATGGCCATCATATCCAATTTTGTTGCACAAACTACTATTCACGCACAGACTACAAAACGAAAAAATATACTATTGCGTTCAACTCAACGAATATATTTCATATCCATTCTGGGTAGTGAGAACACTGCAAAAAAATAAAATACACCAATCACAGTTTATATATTGGACACCCAACAACTATTATTTTTAAAATTTTAAATAAGTGACAATTCTGTCAAACTAATTGTCAGTATATTTTTTAGGAATTGAGATTAAATATACATTAAAATGAGTTATTTTTGCGTAGGATTCATAAATAATTTTAATTTAGACCACAATTTAAAAAATCCTAAATTTGAATTAAACTACCTATATGAAACTAATTTAATTACTACTTTTAGAACTAAAATTTTAAATGTGGAGGTGAAAATGATGATACGGCATCTGTCTTTCACGCGAGAGGCCCGAGTTCAAATCTGGGCTGGGGACTAATTAAATGAAATATTTTTTCATGTTTATTTTATTTCACAAATTAGTAAAGTCATAAATTATTTTAAAATTAATTATTTTGTCTTTTCCTAAAATAATACTTTAAATTTGTAGATTTTCGTTAGTGGGTCGTAGAAAAAAACATACTGTACAACTCCAGTGGATTGTCCACTGTTGTTGCACAAACTAGTATCAAATGGGTTATTATTTAAAAAACGTATTTTTATACAGGGTATTTGTAAATAAGTACGAACAATTTTTGCAAATTGTTATCAAAGTTATTTTGTTAAAAAAAGTTCCTATAAAAGTAGGTCGAAATATGCTTCGTTTCCGAGATACAGAATGTTTAAATTTGAATTTATTAAATTTTATTAATTATTTTTAATAGTTTTAAAGATATTTACTCTAAATTTGCAAAAAAACTTTGAAGGGGCAAATGTGTATTTTTTGGGGTGTTCCAAATATTTCTACTTGTACCAGTGGCGTTTGTGCGAGAATGCCACTTTTTTAATAAAAAAGTACTGCGCCACTGACTTTTTCGATCTATGTTTTTTTTATAAAATAACTTCGGCAAACATTTCCTAAAATCATTCACACTTACCAACAAACACCCTGTATATTAGAAAATGTAGAAATAGGTACATATGTATATTTAAAAATATATTTCGTAAAAAAATAAATTAGTTATAAAAAAAATTTTTCGAAAATGTTACACCAGGTTATACCTTTAAAAAATATTTTAAACGAGAAAACAAAACAGAAATACTCTTTGTTAGACCGGACCTGCGATTTATCGGCATTTTTAATATTTTAAATCATCTATAGTTTATAAGTAATAAATTGAAGGGAGCGTAAGCCTGGGAATAGAGCAACGTTGCCAAAGTGGGTTCAGATGCACTGAAAGTTGTCAGTGTGTTCTAAATCTGAATTTGCTGTTAGGTGTTGCATGGATATCGCTCTTAAGCGAAGACGTTAAAGTTGAATATTCCGATTCAAGAAAAAGGATACAAACAAGGTTATTAGCAAATAAAGAGACTCAAAGCACCTGTTTTAGTGACGAAGAAAAATTTCGTACAGATTTCATCAAGAGGCTATTAGATTGTTTACCTAATGACGTAGCATTTTGTCTATCAAGATGTAGTGAAAAAATTAAGATTAAGTATATATAAATTATACTTTTTTTTAACAAAATTTTATATATTTTTTTAATTTATTTTGTGATTCCAGTTCCTACGCTACGCCAAAAAAATTCTTTGTTTTTCTAATTACTTTGTATGTTCCTAATAAAATATATTATGCTTTTGAATACCGTATTTTTATTAATGCGAAAAATAGCAAAAATATTTCATACATCTATGAGACTACAAAAAAGCTACTTGACAAAAAAATATGAAAAAGATTTTTGCGTCGGACCCCGAAAGGTCCTAGATCCGCCACTGCTTAGAGATAAAGGAATTTGGGGTCTATTCTTTAACAATTCCTTTATATTTTAACGGCCGTTAAAATATTGGCGGCCTTTAAAAATATTTTCGTATTCGTTAATTTACTTCTGTCATTATTTAAACAGATTTCTATAAGATAGTCCTCTAATGTATTTTAAAGATCCGTTTAAATAGTGACCGAATTAAAGAAGAAAATATTTTTAAAGGCCGTTAAATATAAAGGAATTTTTACAGAATAGACCCCACTGTGTTTGAAATTTGTTGAAACTTGTTTGCCCAATGTTTCTTATTTTGGTACTTATTAATTTGAATGATTGAATTCTCATTTAAATCGATTTGTATTAATACTGTTCCATCGCTTTTAAGTTTGACAAAGTTGCGAAGTTCCATATAGTGGTCGGATACTATCGATAGCACTATCGATATTATCGATAGTTTGTTACTATCGAAAACTATCGATTGTTTTTAGTAATTATCGATAGTTTAACTAAAATTAAAAATAAATTCAGCACTAGATCATAATCTGTTTTAAAGGTTGCCTAAATAATTTTTTTATCATACGAACGCAATCGCAAGTATACCTCCTTGTGTTTTCTTGTATCTTTTCATCTATTGCTTTATGAATAAATTAAAGGAACATCCCCATATGATGCCCGTATCATTGTATATTAGTTTTTTATACAATGCCAGTATGCAATCACTGGGGATTCCCGGATCCATTAATTCAGTATCACATGCAACATTGGTATTTCGATAGTACTCTCGATACTATCAATAGTAACTCTTGAGACTATCAGAAACTATCGATAGGGCCGACTATCGATAGTATCCGACCACTAGTTCCTTATCCATTTCATAAATATATTGCAACGCATTTGCGTAGAATATTTTTATTTATTAGGTAGTTAGACGCCCTAGTTTCAAAATAAGTTTTCCTTCTTAATTATTGATTAATGTTTTTTGAGGGTTATTTAGTGGAATTATCTTTAAAACAAATGATTAACTACATTTAAATTAAATATTTTATTTGCATTCTAAAGTGAAATATTTTTTGAAATTGGATAAAACGAAAAATATACAGGGTGTGTCATTAAGAATGGGAGACAGAATAATTTAATATTCTCTGATTTAAAATAGGACGATTAAACGAAACATATTTGATAAAATATTGATAGTATTCGAAATACACGGTGTTAGGATTGAAAATTCAAAAATTATTGAGGGGTATAATTTTTTTATTTCTCAATATAATTTTACTAAATTCAGTTAACTTCTTAGTGTCATAAGATATAAAATAATCAATTAAATAAACTTCTAAATTTTACGCCACTGTTCAAAAACGTATTTGAACGATACTGTTACATTTTTGGAGTTTTCTTAAATAAATCATGTACTCTTATTAGGAATTTATAAAAAATCCAAAATTACAGAATTAAAAAATAAATTAAAATGAGGAATTTTCACCTTTGAGTGTAAAGATCTCGAAAACCAATCACTTTATGAGTTCCCAACAAGAGTACATAAATTATTTAAAAAACATTAAAAAATATAAAAGTACAGTCCAAATAAGTTTTTGGACAGTGGTGAAAAATTAAGAGAGAATGAAGTTGTTATTTATCCATGCTGTACGCCACTGTCAAAGAAGTCACTTTGAAAAAACTAAGATTACGTTCTACATTTTGTCTATAAATACTAGAACAATTTACTTTCGTACTTCATAAATAAATTTCCCAGCTGAACATTGGTTTTTAGCGTTTTTAAAGATAATCCAAAGCATGTGCAAATTCGTGAAACAGATTCTTTTTAAAAAAATATATTATAACAAGAGGTACAGAAAATATTTATTGGATAACTCATATAATTTTTTTTAATCAATATAATTTTCTTCACAACTGGACTCATCATTCAGACTCATCACTACTTACTGTTATTATGTTTTTAGTGTGCCTTACATAATCGTCCCACTGAGTATCGGAAACATTATTCAAAACTTCTGACCAAGTCTGAAATACATCTTCCGGTGATGACTTTGTTTTTAACATTTTTTCGTCATAAAACCGTTTACACTGTAACCACACCATCTCTATCGCATTTTACTGGCAGTGATATGGAGTTCTTAATATTTTATGCCCATATCTAGGTGAAATTCTTTTCGTGGTAGATTTCGACGTACAACTTTTCAAATCTGATATTTCATACCATTGATTGGATATTTAACGTTCTTTTCCTGCAACCATTTTATCATTTTATCTTTTGTCCAACTATAAAATTAAACTGGTTCCACGTACCGCGAATGATAACTGGCATTAGTGGTAATTCTGTAACGAATATGTTAAAATTTAAGGGACGTTAAATTAAATATGAAAAGCAATTCTGTAAATTCATTAAAAATTTTAACTTGTCATAATTAACATAATAGTTCATTTGTGCCGCAAAAATCTATTCTATAAGCAGAAATATGTTAAAAATTTAACATAAATGTGTTAATTTTATGCGTTAAACCGAAGATATTAACAGGTACTAATTAGTAGGCTTTAAAACCTAACATAATATAAGAAATTATCACTTTTGAATGTTTAATTTAACTTAAAATGCAAGAAAATCATGAAAATTAACCATTTTGAAAGTACTCAAGTAATTTTAACAGTTGAAATTACACAAATTCTATTAGAAATTATATTTTTTATAGTGTATATAAACTTTTTGTAGTTAGTAATTGCTTTGTCGTAGAAAGGCACTATTATAAGGTTACTGGGGTTAGTTTTGCTTATATTGAAAAT
Source organism: Psylliodes chrysocephalus (assembly GCA_927349885.1). Lineage (NCBI taxonomy): Eukaryota > Metazoa > Arthropoda > Insecta > Coleoptera > Chrysomelidae > Psylliodes > Psylliodes chrysocephalus. Next base: position 45,896,928 of record OV651818.1, read on the forward strand.
TGATGGCCTACCAAATAGTTTATAAAATAAATTCGGCCTCTACTTTTTTCAATATTCTTGTGCAAAAACAGACAGATACAATAAATATGACAAGAGGAATGACATTTATTTGACAGACCTTAAAACTTAACCAAACTTTTATGGCAAATTTGAACTACTTTTAACGTATGTTTATTTTTTCTATAAATTTAACGTAGGCGTTATTTTATTTTTACAGAATTACAATTTATGTTAAAATCGTAAACTTTAACACCCGTTAAAAATAAACGTATTGAATTACAGAATTACCACTAATATCGATTATAATGAAAGAAGGATGTTCTAGACTAGGTATAAATTTCGTCTTAAACCATCTTTCAAAATTTTCTTTGTTCATATTATTATGGTAATCTCCGCTTTTTGTTTGACTTTTAAATATGAGGTCTGCATTTTTTATAAACCCTTCTTCATTGTCACTATGGACAATTATGTATCGAATTCAATCTCCTGTTTTTTTACTTGCAGAAGCCATCGTTCCATCTTGCCATATTTTTTTGTCACTTCCCTTGCTATATACTGTAAGGGGTTTTCTCGCCACAGAGAAAACGTTTCCTTACGAATGGCGCTGATTAAGGGCGGCTCTCGGGCGCCAGATTATTTATTGTGGTTTACTCCACAAACTCTCGAAGCGGCGTCGAAATTACTCGGGTAGCTACAGATGGAGATGAAAAATTCCAAGGGTCAAAGATTACGTAGACTTAGGTAATCGGTAGCCACAAGTGACGGGCTTTAATCGTCCCTTGCGCTTATAAAGAATATTTCACTAGCTGAAAATTAAAGGGGTATTAAAGCAAGGCCAGATAAGAATGACACATATTTTGTGAATAACTATTTACAATTTAAAAATATAAATATATATATTTCAACGCCCACCCTCGTTGCGATGATAGTCAATATAAACCCAATTAAACTAAAATGAGTGCTTCGGTCGCAGGAAAAATCAACTTGACTACTTGACTCGGTAATTAAACTAAAAGATAATTTTCCATTTCGGTGAGGGAAATTTCTAAGAGCGGTTGTAGCAAAAATTAACTATTTAACTGTCGCAGCGGGAATTAAACTAAAATGTACTTTACTATTTCGGCAAGGAAAAATTATCTATACGGTCGCAGAGAATGCGAGGAGACGGGATCGTGAAAGAACTACTTGTACTAAATATTGGGAAAGGAAAAAAAATAATTTATACTCGGGGTAGCCTATTATCCCAGAATGAGCTGATCGTCATCACGAGCCCGCTCAGACAGGATCAGGATGCTATTTAAGATTATTTAAATTGGCGGTGAAAGAGAAAACAAAACTATTAACATAGGGAAGAAAACTACTAACGCGGGTAGTACCTAATCCAAGAATGAGCTGATCGTCATCACGAGCCCGCTCAGACAGGATCAGGATGCTATTTAGGATTATTTAAATTGGCGGTGAAAGAGAAAACAAAACTATTAACATAGGGAAGAAAACTACTAACGCGGGTAGTACCTAATCCAAGAATGAGCTGATCGTCATCACGAGCCCGCTCAGACAGGATTTAACCTACCAAAAAGAAAAGTTTAATTTCTTAGGTCAGCCTAACTACCAAATGTCAAAATCAACGGTATTACAATTTTAGAGTACTAAATCATATTCATTCATTATTTAAATCAAATTCAATTCCCTTTAAAGAAACGATATTCTATTTTTAAAGAACTAACTTCTAATATTTATTAATTAAATCAAATTCAATTACCCGTCTGAGACTAACAAAAAGAAAGTTACATTTCTTAAATCTTTTTTCACAACAATATCTTTAAAAACAGTATTCTATTTGCAAAGAACTAAATTCTAATATTTATTAATGAAATCCTACTATATCTTTTAACTCAACGACGAATTAAAATGTTCGTATTTCCAAAAGATAAATCGGTTTTTAAATTAAACTAAATGCGGTCTAAATATAAAACGTTTCTTCTATAAAAAACAAACAGGGTTTTTACCTATCGGAATAATAAACACGATACGAAAAATCTATCAACGGTGGCCCTAATTTAAATGCGGCTTCTACTTTAAACTGTCTGAAATCAAGTGTATCTCCAAATCAGTGTTACCAGGTCCTGTCAACCGAAAATCGGTAGAATTATCGAGCAAAAACGGTAGATCTCAGCTAAAAACGGTAGATTTCATAAATCAAATAAAATTTTTAGAAAACAAAGTTTTTAATACTAAAAAGTAACAAAAAATTCTAAAACACATTAGCTAACATTTTTGAAAAAGCAAAACCTAAAAATTAAATTTTAATCGTAAAAAATAAAAAACAAAACCCATTATATAATTAATATCTTTAAAAGAAAAAACTTAAATAATAATAAAGGGATATTTTTTACAAAATTTTAACATTAGAATACTCTATAACTGCAAACTGTAAAAATATCGAATTAGGGATTATCTTTTACTTTCTAAAATTCTCCTATTTATAACTTCGTTGCTTATGATTCCTCGATTTCTAGTGTATTTCCCCCTATAGTAGGTGTCGTCCGTCCTCGCCGCAGATAGAATTAAAATTCTCTCTTTTATTTTTGCGTTAATTATGTTAGGAAACTTGTGTTAAGATTTAAAAATGTACTATCGATGAGGTGGTACCAATTTGCAACCGTGCTAATTCGAGACATACGTTTTATTAAATTCATCGTGTTACGTATTTGTTGACATTAAGAGATATAAATATAAAGTTACTTCTTATATTATTTCAAATTAAAAATCGTTTTCTATTTTAAGAAAAAAGTTGAGTTGGATCTTAAGAAAGTTTGTCAAAAAATACAAAATATTATTTAGCTAAGAATAGGTACTTTTTTGGTACAAAATACAATGTGAATCTTTGTATAATATAATCAAAATTCTTTGAAAAATCGGTATTTTGCCTAAAAAATCAGTATATCGGTAGATTTGTAAAGATTAATATCAAAATAGGTAGATCTACCGATTAATCGGTAGCAATGGCATCACTGCTCTAAATCCTTTTAATTCGCGACGAAAGCGAGAGAAATTCCCACCAACGACCAGTACCACGCGCATCGATGTATCATCGATCGGCGGTGCGCAGCTGTTACTCAAAAAGATATGGGCCTAGGACAAGCAGTTCGAGCGCGTTTATTATTGATTAAAAATTATAAATAAAATAAAACTGATTAAGAAAAAATTGACTTCATTACAATACCCACGTCTTACAGGCTTAAAGTTACCCAGCTCTATCTACTTGTTAAAATTTTTCCAAAAGGACATTTTTTTAACTGAATCGATGTTCGTTCCAAAAAAACTGTCTGTTGTTACTTCTTTTAAAGCGAAAGCCAATATTTCGAACCAATGTATTAATTGACCGTACAGAACATTTCCCATCAGGCACTTCTTCGGAAAATACGATTTCATTGTTACATGTTGCGCACCTTCGTACATCTTATATAACTTGCCGGAACTTACTTAATATTAAAGAATTTACTTTTTTACTTTGGCTTACTTTTTTAGACATTATTTTCGCAAACTATTTGTCAGAATTTTTTGGTTTATTCAGTCTGCGAAATATTTAATGCTTCTGCAGCAATTTTATTGTACCTATTTCCAAGAGCCTCGCAAATAGAATTGTGTCTCTTAAAATAGCAAACTACGTTTAGAATTAAAGTTTTTGATTGATCACGAAATCATTTCACCATTTTGTTGAATAGTTATAAAAACTTTTGAAACATCAAAATATACAAATTCTTAATAAATTTACAAATTCAATATTATTTTGATAACTGCCACCTGACATAAATAACATGATGTACCTATTTAATCTTAATCTAGGACGTGCCCAAAACTAGCAACTTTTGTTCCATTCATTTTACATTTAACCAGAAATAAAGAAAGCGAATGGACTTAGGGTATTTCCGAGACTTTACTAAGAAGAATACCGCTACGTTATAACCATTATTTCTAATTTCAGATATATATTATCTATATATATTTCCTTCCCATAATCGTGCGTTGTTCTTATTGTGATTGGACCTTACCTATGTCCAAACTACCAGTCGTTATGTTTTTACCAATATTTTCCTTAGAATATTCATTTCTATGGTTGTTAATGTTTTTCTTAATGTTGATGTTTTGTGAAAACTTTTTCGATTACATTTTTATATTTTCATAAAAGTCAAAGTTAGTTTTTTGTCTGTCAAGGATTAGAAGTCATTGGGATCCAGGAATCTAAGAAGTTTCTAAGGAGTTTCAACTATTATACTTCAGTTTTTCCTATTTATATGTTCCTTAAATACTTGTGCTGTTTGTTTAGATCTTTATCTGGTTATTGTTTTCCCATTTATCATCACTCCTTTTGTCAAAATTCAAAAATGACCTTAATATGTTGTGATGGATGTTCTCAAAAGAGTGTGAAACTTGAAACTCCAGTAATAATTCGAATTTTAGTTCTATTCTATACCACCGTAGGTATATTCTAAGTGTTATTTCTTATGATGCCCAACTTTCTTCTAATGTGATTTTGAGTCAGGGATGTATTACTGTTACTTTAGAATTATGCTCGTCTTGCTCTTAAAATATTATGTGTGTGTACTTCATATAAAATTACCAAGAATAATAATTGAAGAGCGAGAACGTAAACTACTCTTGTTACACTCTTTTTAAATTGGTCAGCTCTAAATCTCTTTTTCTTCATCTTCTTCTTCTTCTTCTTCTTCTTCTTCTTCTTCTTCTTCTTCTTCTTCTTCTTCTTCTTCTTCTTCTTCTTCTTCTTCTTCTTCTTCTTCTTCTTCTTCTTCTTCTTCTTCTTCTTCTTCTTCTTCTTCTTCTTCTTCTTCTTCTTCTTCTTCTTCTTCTTCTTCTTCTTCTTCTTCTTCTTCTTCTTCTTCTTCTTCTTCTTCTTCTTCTTCTTCTTCTTCTTCTTCTTCTTCTTCTTCTTCTTCTTCTTCTTCTTCTTCTTCTTCTTCTTCTTCTTCTTCTTCTTCTTCTTCTTCTTCTTCTTCTTCTTCTTCTTCTTCTTCTTCTTCTTCTTCTTCTTCTTCTTCTTCTTTTTCTTTTTTTATGACTTCATTCGCTTTAAAATATAGATAAATTACTCTTTTTCCACTTATTTTTGTATTATTGAAATAACTAGCAAACTACAAAATTTTTCTTCTCATTTGGTCATGAAATCATGTCTGAGCTTACATTAGATCCTTGTGTTATAAACAAGGATTCCAAACGTAACTAGTTGTCTCAGACATGACATGATTCATATCTCTTTTTTTTGGTCGGTCATAGCCAACTGAGGAGAAAAATGTTGTGGCTCACACAATACTTCCTCTTCTTATCTCATTTACCGTTTAAGGAAGTTGTAGGAATATTAATTTTGAAATTAAAATACGAATTTTAAGAATATAACTAATTTTTGTTCACAGGAATTCCATTTCACCATGCATTGTTTGGTAGTTCCCCAAGCGAAATGTCCTTAAACGCTTTAAAACATTGCCGACGAAGAAAAGCAAGAACAGTTTTTAGTGATCCACAATTAACAGGTAACTAAGCATAAAATGTGTGTCATAATATATCTGCATTTAATGCCTAATTATAAGTTCTTTTTTAATGCGTTTGATACTTATTTCTATGGAATAATATATTCTGTTACGTTACAAGGTTGGAATGAAAATTCGATACGAGTGGAAGATTATATTCACGCTCGCTTACGTAAGCTCCTATTTCCATTCCAACAGATTAATAGACTATACTTTCTCCACGGCGACAGATACAGTAGGAGTTGAATATAGGTATAGTAAAACGAAACTTTGAACAAAATGAAATTTTTAATCAAACTTAGGTTAGGTTAGGTTAGGTTAGGTTAGGTTAGGTTAGGTTAGGTTAGGTTAGGTTAGGTTAGGTTAGGTTAGGTTAGGTTAGGTTAGGTTAGGTTAGGTTAGGTTAGGTTAGGTTAGGTTAGGTTAGGTTAGGTTAGGTTAGGTTAGGTTAGGTTAGGTTAGGTTAGGTTAGGTTAGGTTAGGTTAGGTTAGGTTAGGTTAGGTTAGGTTAGGTTAGGTTAGGTTAGGTTAGGTTAGGTTAGGTTAGGTTAGGTTAGGTTAGGTTAGGGTAGGTTAGGTTAGGTTAGGTTAGGTTAGGTTAGGTTGGGTTAGGTTAGGTTAGGTTAGGTTAGGTTAGGTTAGGTTAGGTTAGGTTAGGTTAGGTTAGGTTAGGTTAGGTTAGGTTAGGTTAGGTTAGGTTAGGTTAGGTTAGGTTAGGTTAGGTTAGGTTAGGTTAGGTTAGGTTAGGTTAGGTTAGGTTAGGTTAGGTTAGGTTAGGTTAGGTTAGGTTAATCAAACTTATGTTAGGCAAGTTTGTATTTAAATTATATTTGCATAATTTGTTAGTTCAGTGGGAATGTTATCAAATTCCATATAATAATTATTATATTCACCAATTTTTAAATTTAAGTTCGCCTTAACAATCGCCGCTTATCTTTATTTAGGCAAAATCAATTTAAATACTAATACCACAGTTTATAGCCAAAGAATCAGTCAGCTCACTCGGGCCAATTGGATGTTCCAAAATAACATCCACTACAAAGATGCAAATTCAGGATGCGCAGAAGACTGCTGTTCGAATATAGGCGGTTATCATATTAGGTTCTTTCGTTCGTTGTTGATGCAGTATCCACCAGTGTAAATTACACCAGTTACACCACATTTATTTACCTAGGGTGAGATTACTGAACGTCTGCAACTTTGCAGATCTGCAAATATGGCGGCAACTTTGAAAATCTGCAAATATGACTGACTTACACATGCAAGTATCAAGTTTTCGTATTCCAAATTTGGGTTTAGTGTTGTTGGGGGTAATAAACCACAATAAATATTGCGAATTTGTAGATATTTTTTGGAATACTTGCATTTGTAAGTCCGCCATATTTGCAGATCTGCAAAGTTGCAGACGTTCTGTAATCTCACCCCTAGTTTACTTCCTCCTTATTCCTGATACTCATGTAGAGTGTAATTCACTCCTGTTAAATAGCTGATGGCGAAAATATCAGTGGACACCACATCGCCGACAGGAAAATGTAGTGGATTTTACGCCGGGCCAAACGAAAGGTTTGGTGTGCGTTGGTGTAGTTCATTCCTACACCAGTGGGACGAACAAAAGAACCTATTGTATTGGTTATAGTAAGAGAGCCCACTGCAAATTTCTACCGTAATCTGATAACGAAATGAAATACAACATTGTACTTTACCAAATTGCACCTTTGCCAATCTCTATCATGAGCAAAGTGGTTAAAAAAAAATATTTTATATTTAAAAAATCACATAAGATATGACCTTTTAAACCATGTGTATGTGTGAAAGGTTTATCGTTTCTATGGCAACCTGTAAAAATGAATCACAACAATAGGCAAACAAATAAATTTTTAAATCAGCAAAAAAATTGATTCATATTTTTAATGATTTTTACCTACTAATCGTGAATAGATGTTTTTGTGCGATGTTAAGGAGAAGAAAATGTTATTAAGATATATTTGAATATGTTATTTTCTGGAAAACTTTAAGGGCAAACAAAATTAGCGCTGTCATGCCTTTTTTTTAACCGCTTTGCTTAAGATTGGTATTGACACAGGTGCCATTTTGTAAAGTAGAATGTTTTTACATGCTTTTGGGGTATATTTTATTTCGTTATCAGATGACGATAAAAATTTGCAGTGTGCTCTCGGGCTATTATGATTTGATTCTGTATGCGCTAGGGATGCAAATCCGAGTTGCGCAATGTATAAACGTGAACATTCAGATCAAAAGTGCCGAGGCAAAATAATGAGCGAACTGATTATTTGGCTATAAACTGTGCTAACACGTCGCGTAAAACTGTCATGAAATTCATGACTATCTACGATGCGTACGTGGTATTCACAGCCATTGGCCAGTAGCTATTACTTAATGAACATTCTAACTCTAGAGTTAGAAATACGTGTAAAATACATAAGTGTTTCAGAATTTTCTTTCAATCTCAAGAGCAAGAATGTTTTCTTTCTGTTGTTATTATTATAAGTAGTTTCGAAAGAATTACATTCAGTAGTGGCCGTGGAGAAAAAAAATATATCACTGTTTTTGAATGATTGATTGAATGATTGCTACAAATATCATCGAGTCAATGAATTTATCATAAATTGAAGCTGTGAAAACAAGTTATTCTAATGCACATTAAATATATCATCACTTAATATACTATTGATATAGGTTTGGAAAAGCGATTTTCTGCTCAACGATATTTATCAACCCCTGAACGAGTAGAACTGGCCAGTGCATTAAGTCTTAGCGAAACTCAGGTGAAAACGTGGTTTCAAAATCGAAGAATGAAACACAAAAAACAGTTAAGGAAAGTACAAGAAGACAAAACCGGATCTGGAAAAGTAGGAGCTTCAGAAAAATTAGGTAAGTAATTAATACCATCTTTACGAATTATTTTAGTACTTCTGTAAATATTGTTCTGTTCACAATCAGAAGTAATAGTTAAAAAGTAAGCCTTTACTAATGTTAAAAATATTGGATAAACTAAGTACGGCGCTGTAAAAATTCCAAACACGCGCTACATTTCATTATTATAAAAAATATATATCTCACGGACCAAAGTAAAAATATTGACCACATATTCAAAGTAGTCATTTCTAAAAATATATTCCACTGAACTGTAACTGTTGTAACAGTATAGAGTTCAGTGATATATCCCAAGTTTGCTCGGAGTTCCAAGTGACACTGAATCGGTTTCCATCAAAATGGCGTCCAAAATGGACGCGACCCCCTTAGATATACCAGCCCTGCTTAAATACTTATTATTTTGACAATGACAGGAAATAAAAAATTACTGCCGTTACCTGCTTTTCTTATCAACAAAACTTCAATCAAATCAAATGGCAATTAAATTAAATAGAATGGAAGGGGAAGAGTAAAAAGTGCGAAAAGAGAAAGGCAAGCGACTCCCAACTTTATTAATTTTGTTTCTAAGTAGAGAAGATCCTCGATCTTACCCGCCATCTTACTACGTAATTTAGTTCATTAACTTGTGAACTTGCCTTAATTGATGTTTAAGATTGGGGACGAGTTCTGAAGGAGCCGACGTTCGATTTTCAGGTTTACGGTCCATTAAAGTTGAAGGAAGTATAACAAAATAAGATTTCCTAAGGGCAGTAGTACTATAGGGTGATTCCTAAGAAAACGAACAGGATTATGGTTGTCTTTACAGGCACAATAAATTTGGTCAAATTAACTTTGTTTTTTTTTGAATGAAATAATAGATACTAATTATAATTTTTGCTCACGATTGATGCAGAAATATATTTAAAAAAACCATATAAATCATATATTTTAATTAAAGACTTCTTAAAATTAAAGCATTTAATACATATAACCTCAAACTTGATAACTTGACTATTTAATGTTACTTTAATGACTGAATTTTTAAAAATTACAATGAAACGAATGACTTATAGTAAATCACTGCAAGAAACATTTCCTGAACATGTAACAAACCACAAAGTTTAATTTAATTTAATTTTTTTTTTTAAATATGGACCAAATAAAAATGCTATTAATTATCGATTCTACACAAAAATAGCTCATTTTAATGTATATATTTAATCTCAATAACTAAAAAATATACTGCCAATTAGTTTGAGAATTGTCACTTATTTCAAATTTTAAAAATAATAGTAGTTGGGTGTCCAAAATATGAACTGTGAATGGTGGATTTAATTTTTTTGCAGTCTTCTCACTACCTAGAATGTATATAAAATATATTCGTTCAGTTGAACGCAATAGCATACTTTGTCGTTTTGTTGTATGTGCGTAGATAAGCTAATATCCATGTGTAATTATGAATGCATATACAATAATTATAATTCTTTAAGCAAGTGAAAACATACATTATTAATATTTTTTTATATTTTAGATAACTACGTGTGTTCCTTCAAATAACTCAAATTATATAATATGACTTTTTTCTCTACAATTTTCCAAATATTTTTTATAAAATCTTTGATTGGAAGTACAAAAAATTATTAGTTGGTCATTTTTTACCAAAGACAATTTCATAATTTAGTCAAAATTAGAAAATCTTGCATGTAACACGTTACTAAGTTACTACGTTAATAAGGCATTTTGTAACTTGTTGCATGAATAGCTAGGTAAGTGTCTTTGTATGGGCAAATAACAGTATGACAAATGCACCAGACATAACTTTAGTTGGAATAAAAATTACCTGTCAAAAAATTAATAATCAAATTTTGTGACTTGCAGCCCCGGTCTCTCCTACTCTACTTTCTAATGGTACAAAAAATATTTTTCTACACTTACATGGATATTAGCTTATCTACACATAGACTACAAAACGAAAAAGTATGCCATTGCATTAATCTGAACGAATATATTTCATATCCATTCTACCTAATAAGAACACTGCAAACAGTTCATATTTTGGTCACCCGGCTACTATTATTTTTAAATTTTAAATAAGTGACAATTTTATCAAACTAATTATCAGTATATTTTATAGTTATTGAGTTAAATATACGTAAAAATGAGTTATTCTTGTATAGAAACGATATTTTTATTTCGTCCACATTTACAAATAAATCATAAAATTTAATCAAACTATATGAAATTAATTTAATTACGAGTATTAAAACTAAAATATTAGGAGTGTCGAAAGTGTCAAAAAATCATAAATTATTTTAAAATTTGTTATTTTGTCTTAATAACCTAAAATATTTTTTTAAATTTGTATATTTTCGTTAGTGGGTTGTAGAAAAAATATACTGTACAACTCGAATGAATTGTCCTTGTCCATTTTTTTGCTCAAACTACTATTGAAATTCGTATCAGTTTGAAAAATGTATTTGAGGCATTTAAAGCTTTAAACTCTATTATTACTGTAGTTTGCAACAGTGCTGGTCAACCCCCAAAACCTAAATGCGGCCCAAAAATCTAGAAAAAAAAAACACTAAGAAAATTGATATTCACATGAAAACCCCACATGAGACTTTTGTTGAAGAACTCATCTCCAAAAAACTGATTTTTGAGTTGCAATATGTCGAAAAAGATTAGTCATTTTTTTAAGGTACTCTTACTGCTGGACGATATCGCAATGAGATACTCGATCCACTTATAATTAATCAACTGGATGTTGAGGAATTAAAAATTACAACAAGATGGTGCGACAGCACATACGACCAGAGAAAGACTTCAATGTCTTGGAGAATTTTTTGAAGACAGAATAATAAGCAGAAACACTGAAATCCCATATATAACTAGATCATGCGATTTAAACATATGTTTTTTTCGTGTTGGGCCATACATCAAAAATTTGATTTTTTCAACGCCAATTCATAATCTGGAAGAATTGAGAAATCACAAAGAGATTTCTGGTTTATTTTTTATTTAAATAACCAATTATAAAAAGTATCTACAATTCCAATAAGTCTAATTCAGGGCACTATATATAGCTAATACAATTTTAATGAGTTCCCAACGGGATTGTTAGAGGAAACCCGACCTTCGGCTTTAGTGGTTGGGTTATGCTATTCTTTCTGCTGTCAACGACACGCGTTGCAATAAGAGGATTTTTCACCATAATTATTTTTCGTCATGATTAACCTGAAATACGACACCAGCTTTTTCGAATTTTATTTGGAACGGTCTTAAACGATTCTTAAAAACCTCTTAAATATATACCATATTAAGCCGGTGTTCATTGTCCGTTTATAAATAAATACTTTGTTGGATATTATTACATCTAAATTTTAGGTTCTCTTTTATTCATCATTTCAGTATTGTTCTATATCTGGTACGGTACGGATCGGTTTTGCGGGTATAGTGCGATAAATAAAAGTGCGCACTTTTTGTTTCTCTTGATAATTGATAAGTGATAGGTATAAGTATTAAATTAAATTTTATTCTGAACAGAACAACATTTCGGTAAGTTTATTCTGTTATTATGATTAGTGAAGAGGGCGACCCTTCGGGGCCGCCCACAAGTACTACTACCACTCTCGTAGAAGAAGAAAAAATATCACAAACGCAAAATATTTATGATTTAACCAATAGATACAGATCTACGGATTCAGGCCCTTATTTGGTTTATATGGAACACATTGATAAGAATTTGGGAAGACTTTTTCCTATGAAAGTGGGGTATTTTTTGCAAGAATGTCCCTCTTTTAAAAATGATATATTAAATCTATAGGCTTAAAACGCGTAAAGGTGGAATTTAAATCATTTGATATTGCTAACTCATTAGTTGACCATGAGATTATGAAAAAAAACAATTTAGTTGCCTTTATTCCAAAGTTTTACACACAGAAAAAGGGTATCATCCGGATGGTTGATACCTTTTTCAGTGAAGAGTTTTTGAAAAAAAGAAATTATTTCTGAAATACCGATAGTTGAAGTCAAACGTATGAAAAGAAGAGCTACGGATCCCGAAACTAAGCAAGTATCCTTTGTCGATAGACAAATGGTAATTGTCACATTTCTGGGCAATAAAATTCCGGATACACTTAAAATTAATTTAGTTAGATTTACGGTCGACCCTTATGTTCATCCAGTAATACAATGCTTCAAGTGTTTGCGCTATGGCCACACCTCTGTTCAATGCAGAGGAAAACCGCGATGTAAAACGTGTGGAAACGAACATAATAATGATGAAGAATGCGAAAAATTTTGTATTCACTGTAATAGTAATGAACATACGTCAGTATCTAAAGAATGTTCCATCTATATTAAACAACAAAATATTAAAAAAACTATGGCCTTTGAAAATATTTCCTTTAAAGAAGCAGAATTTGTTGTAGAAAATCCATCATACGCAAAAATTTCTACTAATAATAGGTTCGATGTACTAAAAAATTTAGAAAATTTTCCTGAACTTGCTCCACCCTCTCAAAGTAATTCTCAAAGCTCATTTTTACTTAAAAAACCCAAAGCTAGTCCTATTTATCAAAAAAATGAGTCACAAATTAGGAAAAGAAAACATATTACTCCACCTACTTCCCCGTCAACGTCTAGCAGGCCTTCAGTACTGCCTCCGGCGTCTCAAACCCCAAAACGTCGCCCACCCCTCTCATATTCCCCTTGTGTTAAGGATATTATAGTACATCAAAATCAAATAATCTCTCAAATTTCTTCATTTATTTTTAAAATTTTAAAAGAACCAAATACAATTGATGAAAATAAAATCAAAGAACAACTTGTTACAATTTTAACTTCTAAAGAAGATGTAGGTATGGAATGTATATCAATCAGTGATGAAGAATATTATTAAAATTATTCAATGGAATGTGCGATCCCTTTCAGCTAGGAAAGGAAACTTACAAAATTATTTAAGTAACAATAAAATAGATATACTTATTTTATCCGAAATATGGTTAACACCACAAAGTAATTTTTCTTTAAAAGGTTTTAATTTTGTAAAAAAACTAAGAGATGATGGATATGGCGGAGTAGGAATTTTTATAGCCACAGGCTTAAATTATAAAATAATAAGTATTAATATTACCCTTGTATCGATATATAAATCACCTGACACTAATGCTTCTAGCGAAGACTGGAAGAATCTTTTTAACCAATTTACCCAGTCTAGTATTTTTTGCGGCGATTTCAATGCTCATTTTAGTCTGTGGAGCCCGCACCCTGACACTCAACAGGGTAAAATTTTGGCTGATGTTATAGATGATCTTGACATGGTAGTATTAAATGATGGCAATTCCACAAGAATAACACCCCCAAACCAATTCAAATCTGCAGTTGATATATCTATCACATCACCTTTTATCGCTAATAAAGTTACATGGGAAGTTTTGAAAGACACAATGGGTTCCGACCACTTTCCTATTTTAATAGAATTACAAACAAACTTAGCACCTAATCGATTTATTAACCCCTCATCCAAATGGAATGATACAAAGGCCGACTGGAAAATATATCAGTCACAAATTGAAACTCGATTTCATATATTAAATACAAGTACTGTATCCAACAATGATAAAATATCTCTTTTCTTTGATATTATTTCGGAATCAGCGAATAACTCAATGCCCATTAAAAAACCATTTCAACCGAAAAACGTTAACCCTTATTGGTGGGATGACGATTGTAATATTTTAGTAGCTAAACGTAAAGACGCTTTAAAAAACTAAAAATCTCAAGCAAATTTAGAAAATTACTTAGCATATAAAAATATAGCAGCTCACACGACAAGAACTTTTAAACAAAAACAAAAAAGTAGTTGGATACAATATTTGGCAAAATTAAACAAAAGCACCCCTCTTACTGAAATTTGGAGTAAAGTTAAATGTATAAATAATAAACATTTTCATCCCAAAAAAACAAACATTCCTAAAAACATTATCAATGAAATGTTAAATAAAATTGCACCTCCCTTTGTACCTACCCCACCTTTTCCATGCTCTACCAGCCCAAAAATTAATTTCCATTCAAAATCTAATTATTTGGCTAATCCTTTTTCTATTAATGCATTAGAATTAGCTCTTAAAAACTCTAGAAGTACAGCACCAGGCATTGACAGCCTTACGTACAAAATGTTATATAATTGCCACTTACGGGTAAATTATTCTTATTAGATATTTATAATAACTGGTGGACAAATCAAGACTATTCAGATAAAATAAAGGAAAGCATAATTTGTCTAATATTGAAACCTGGTAAAAAACCTGATTCATGCTCTTCTTTTAGGCCAATATCACTCATGTCCTGTTTGACTAAGACCTTTGAAAGGATGATAAAATTTAGATTGGAACATTTTGTAGAAAGTAATTCATTGGTACCTAGTTCTCAATTTGGTTTTCGCCGAGGCCAAGGCACAATCGACGCAGTCACACAACTAATATCTGATATTCAATTAAGTTTTACAAAAAATGAATACTTACTTAGTTTATTTATTGACCTTAAGGGGGCCTATGACGTGGTGGATATTGATATTTTATTTTCAAAAATAAACAAAATGGGAATAAATCCAAAAGTATGTGCTAATATTTTAGAACTTTTTAAAAATAGAACAATTTATATCCGCGATCACAATAATGTATTACATGGTCCTAGAACTGTAAACAATGGCCTGCCTCAGGGGTCAATACTCAGTCCATTACTTTTTAACTTATATACTGCAGACTTGCATGGCTTTCTGGATAAAAATATTAAAATCATTCAATACGCTGATGACATTTGCTTTTATGTCTCCCATAGTTCTTACGAGCGTTGTGTAATTGATCTGAAGTATGTGGTATATTGCATTAAAAGTTGGTTAAGTGATTTGGGTTTCAGTCTTGCATCTGAGAAATCGGCGGTTTTGTGCTTTACAAGACACCGGCTTCATCTGGCGGACACAATTAAGTTAAGTCACTTGACATTTCCAATTGTGGAACAGTTCAGATACCTTGGAATAGTTTTAGATAAAAAGTTACTCTGGTCAGAGTACATAAAATATATAAAAGAGAGGTGCGAAAAAGGTATGAACTTACTTCGAACAGTTACCTGTTCTAAATGGGGTGCAGACCCAAATTTATCACTCACTTTTTACAGATCTTATATACGCTCGCTCTTAGACTATGGGTGTACTCTATACGGAACTGCTTCAAATACTAATCTGTTGATACTGGACAGAGTCCAGTATAAAGCGATTAGAATTTGCTTAGGTTTAATGAAATCGTCACCATGCCATGCAATTCTAGCAGAAGCACAAGAACCACCCCTAAAACTAAGAAGAAATTATCTAGCTAACAAACAAATCATCAAATATAGATCATATAATACATTACTATCTAACAAAATCTCGAACTTATGCACAGAAAATCTAACCTCCAACTATTGGAAGAAAAAAAAATCTCCACCTTTAACAGATGCTTTTATTGATACCCATTATTTTACTCAAACTTGTGTTGCAAACAAATACCCCATATATAATACCAATTTTGAAATAATAATATTCAAACCATCAGTCATATTCCCCGCTTATACTAGTGTACCGGCGCTTAATAATGCAATTTTAAAAGCTACATTGACTGTGTCATTTATACTGATGGTTCTAAGAGCGAGCATGGAACAGGCTTAGCTTTTATTATTCCCAGCATCAATATAGTATATCGTTTTCGTATTCCAGATTTATGCTCAGTTTTTACTGCTGAAGCCATTGCGATAGAGAAGGCACTTACTTGGTGTGTACAAAATCTGAGATCAGGAGCTGTAATAGTTACGGATAGCAAATCGGTCCTAGAGGCAATAATTGCCTCTCCATTTAAAAACTATAAAAATGATTTAATCTTAAAAATAAAAAAATTACTCTTTCAACTGTACTCAACAAATAAAAAAATAACTCTAGTTTGGACCAAAGCGCATGTCGGTGTAACTGGAAACGAAAGAGCAGATTATGAAGCTAAAGAAGCTGTAAAAAACGGAAATATCTTAAATTACTCTGTGCCTAGCTTTGACTTATTAGCTTTCTGTAAAAAGGGTCTTCGAAAAAGTTGGGAAGAGCACTACAAAAACGCTATCCCGAATTTAAAAAACCATTACTTCCATATACATCCAACATTACCCAATGATATTGCCCACATTTCAAACTTCGACTTTACCAGAGATAGCACATCAATAATTTCTAGATTGAAATTAAATCATGGTCGGTTCCCAGCCCACCTCTATAAAATCGGTGTAATTAATTCCCCTTATTGTTCATGTGATAGTGAAAAGATTGCAGATTTGAATCATTTATTTTTTGATTGTGAAAATAATAAACAGTTTACAGAAAAGTTCTTTAAAGATCTTATTAATAACAGTTTCCATTTGCCATTGAATATTACCTGTCTTCTAGCCTCAAACCAAAAATATATCTTAGATTTAATTCTGAATTTTATTAGGTCTGCCGATATAAAAATATAAAATTGAAAAAAAAAAAAAAAAAACAAATCTGAAACTAGTATGTGGCAAATAGTTTAAAACTAATGCCAACCCACCCCCCCACACACACACACACATTCATCATTTGGCTCAACTTTCGTTTAGCCGAAATCTTTTTAACATAATAACAATTGTGATGGCTATGAGTAAACAAAAACCCTAATCTCATGGTGAGGAAATGCATAGTTGCCAAGTTGTAGATGATTGCGGTTTTTGTTTAATTTCATTTAACTGAAATCAGATATGCAAAAAATGTTGCCATGGGCACGCTTGTCATGTTACCGACTAAACAAAAACCCAAATCTCGTGGTGGGGAAATCCGTAGTTGCCAAGTTATAGATCATTTAATGTTCACTTTAGTTTTGCCGAAATCAGTTACGGAAAAACTGTTTTCATGGAAACGCTTGTCATGCCAAGGACTAAACAAAAATCCAAATTTGGCAGTGAGGAAATGCGTAGTTGCGAAGTTATAGATAATGTAATGTTTAGCCAAAATCAGTTATGAAGAAACTGTTGCCATGGAAACGCTTATTATGCTAACGACTAAACAGAAACTCAAATCTCGTGGTGAGGAAATGCGTAGTTGCCAAGTAGTGGTTAGTAGGTGGGTAGTACGAGCGTAACGTGATCTTATGATGTAGGTGGAAAAAGCGCGCGCCCTGCCGACGTTTGGAAATTCGCGCGCGCGAATTTCGAAACGTCGGCCGGTCGCGCTCGCTTCGCTCGTTTTCCTCTCTAGTAGTTCGGAGTTGGATGGGAGGAGCGTAGCGTGATTTTACGATGTAGGTGGAAAAAGGGCGCGCTCGCTTCGCTCGCTTTCCTTTGTAGTAGTTAGGTTGTAGGTGGGAAGAGCGTAACGTGATCTTATAGAGAAACTATTGCCATGGAAACGCTTGTCATGCTAACGACTAAACAAATCCCGTAGTGAGAAAATGCCTAGTTGCCATGTTAGAGATGGTTTCATTTTCACTTTAGTTTAGATTAGGATATTGTGTTAAGAGTTAATCTAAATATAAGAGGCAACTATTACTAGATTTAGGTTTTTGTTTAGTCGACATCACGACATCTCCATAACCGATTTCAGCTAAACCAAAGTGAAAATTAAATGACCTGTAACTTGCCAACTATGCATTTTCTTACCACAGGATTTGGGTTTTTGTTTAGTCGTTACCATGACAAGTGTCTCTATGGCAACAGTTTCTACGTAACTGATTACAGCTAAATTAAATCATCTGTAACTTGGCAACCACGCATTTCCTCACCATGGGATTTGGCTTTTTGTTTAGTCGTTACTATGTCAAACGTTTCCATGGCAACAGTTTTACCATAACTGATTTCGTCTAAACTAAAGTGAACATTAAATAATCTATAACTTGGCAACTATGCATTTCCTCACTACGAGATTTGGGTTTTTGTTTACTTATTACCATGGCAACGGTTGCCATAGCAACAATTTTTACGTAACTGATTTCGGCTAAACGAAATTTGACCCCATCATTTTTGTAAATGATATAGTCACTAACATCGAAAGTATTAAAGTTTAAATGTACTTTGAATTTTTCTTTTCCTTTTAAAATCATTATTGGTTACACCTTGTATTTATAATAAATCTTTTTTTGCAGGTATTGGTCAAAATTTAGCAACAATCTCTCCAGATAAACAACCAATGGCTTCGGGAAGTTCAGAAATGTCAATGTCAAATTCTGACGTTAGTGATTGCGAAAGTGACATCGATATAGTTGGAGACGTCAAAAATATTAACTATCCCTTTAAACGAGCATAATAATTATTGCATCATTACATGTTATTATAATTTTACTAGAATGTATGATGAGAAAACCGCTAATACCTACATTCATTTGAAAATCATACCTGGGTACCATGGGCGCCGCTACACGGTGGATTTGTGATTTTTGGTCATAGCTTTCGACCTTAGACTAGGTAATAAAGAGAGGACTCATAAGGCCGCTGAAAATCTTGTTCCATTCTGACACACACGATATTCGACCAAATGCGTAACATGTTGGAAATAAAAAAATGAACTTGTATTTATGTTATTAGTACTTCATTGATCTTTTTAGGCATAAAGTAAATTCAAAGCGAAAAATTTAAAATAAATAAATAACAATAAATAAGACACAAGAAAAAAATATATTGAAATAAAAGGAATGAAATCGTTTACATAATAAAATGAGTGTTTTTTTTTTAATTCCACAAAATAAAACAATGATCTACATGTATTACAAAAAGATTTATTTTTAGTTAATAAAGAACGACACTACCCAGATAGCACAGACACGTTTTAAAGACCCCTTTAATACGTTTGTTCACGACGTTCGTGACGTTTTGAAGATCCACGCTAATATTCAAAAGATGTTTTAAATGCGTCTATAGGACGTACTTTGTTACAAAACAAGCCGTCTTTAGGACATCCAATTTTGTACGTATTGAATACAAACCGTATTGGACGTGTTTAAGTCGTCTATTTACTTGATAGAAATTCGTTTAAAAAATAAATGAATACTTATCTACTATATTTAATACTATTTTAAACTATTAAAACTGACAGAGTAAATATCATTTTACAGTGTTGGATAAAATAATTAGAAAATAACTTCAAGTACTTGTTGCTATGAGAAACTATTCCCGGAAATCCTACTTTTTTCCAGTTTGGTCGATTTAAAAATTTCTTTTATGGTAATAATTTTAGCCAAAGCGTCTGTAACTAATGACCCCGTAGAATATTTGGTGGATTATTGTTTTAAGGTGTTTTTCTAAGAAATAAGACATTATTAAAGTGAGGTAAATAAAATAAAACTTACCGTTTTTAATGGTAAAGTTTACTAGATCCGGTATACCACAGTTCCAATAATGGCAAATAAATAATATAAAAAGACAATATATAAAAACACACAACCACGAAAAAGTAATGACAATGTAAATAGACTGACGCTAAAAATATACAATGGCTGTCCAGAGAAGAAAGCAGCTAGAGGAAGAACACCACTCGATACGCGCGCGCGAGACTATCCAATCAGCCAATGACAATGACGAATGACGATCATACATGCGCTGCAGGCAGCGCCAAGAACGGTGTCGTGGCGCCATATTCAAATATAGCGAAAAGAGTTGAACGTCCACATTACCGACATATTTAAAACGTCCTAAAAACATCCCAACAAAAACGTTTTAAACATGTCCCGTCTTAAAACGTACCAGGACGTCTGGACGAAAATAAAACATGAACTAGACGTCTTTAAGATGTAGTGTGCTATCTGGGTATTATTCAATTAAGCTATTAAGAAAAATTATAAATAATTGAAGATAAATTTATTACTGACTGTTACGTGAAATTAATTTTAAATTAATTTCAAATTTATTTTTAACAACAACTTCTCCATAACCCCTCGTTAACACAACTTAAAAGGCGACCACTGCTCGCTTCCTTTATCGATTTTTACAAAGCATCGTTTGCGCATGGTTTCTTTGGGCAACCAGTCCTTATAAAAACCGATTCGTTTGGATTTAATCTTTCTTTTTGGTGTTCGAATTCAAAGTGCTAGCTGTGCCGATAAATGTATTAAAATTAGTTGCTAGTAATTATCTGACTTTCATGTGTTTATTGTGTGTTAACGTTGGGATAATTGTCAGTGGCTCCAAGAAGAGGCTCCTCTACGAAACTTAAGTGGCTTCAAGAAGAAGCTCCAATAAAATTAAGCTCCTCCAATAAGCTGTAAGAAGCTCCAGGCTCCTCCACGAAGCTTAAGATCTTCCAATAAGCTTTAAGAAGCTCCAAGCTTCTCCAAGAAGCTCCTAGTTGCTCCAGGAAGCTCTAAGAGAAGTACCGAGTTACGTAGTTGCTCCAGGAAGCTCTAAGAGAAGTACCGAGTTACGTAGTTGCTCCAGGAAGCTCTAAGAGAAGTACCGAGTTACGTAGTTGCTCCATGAAGCTCTAAGATCCCAGCTCTAAGAAACAAGAAGCCCCAAGTATCAAAGTACCTAAAGGCGGGCATACAAAAGGAAAGTACCGTACTTACCGTACTAAAATGCCACATGGTCACAATTAATATTTATCGAAGTACCTAACAGTAAATTTTATTAATTCATTTATTCATTCATATAATATCAGTTAATTTTATTTGCTATTCAGATTTAATCACTAACTATTTAATTTTTATATGTAAAATTTCACTCTTTTACTTTTAATATCATTAATTGTTTAAATATCAATGAAAAGCATAAAATAAACAAACTTGGTAGGTAAAATTTATTACTCTCGAGTAAGACATGTAAATACCAAGTTGAATAACACCAAATAAAATGAAAAATATCAGAAAATATATAAAGTGAAATCGATTGATGTTTATCACTTACCTGTGAAACGTAATATCTGCTTCTTTCTTGCCGCTATAACTTTTACACTGATATACCACACAATAAACCATTGTAATAAACCAATTATTAAATATCGTTTAATTCAAAAATCCAAAATAAACACGAACAAAAACTTTGGTGTCACCGAAATGCTTAGCACCAAAATAATGGCGGCCAATAGATTATCGCACAGGATACTACGTGTGCTCAATATACTTGTTACGCGTCCTCTCTTTATTACCTAGTCTATGATTTCGATTATAGACTGCGGCGTTTTGACACTGCCAATGTGACTTGTCCCCCCTCCGGAAATTTTATGAGCAGCATCCATGCTGGGTACCTACTTTCTTGAAATGCGCATCCTCATTATTCAGCAATTTCGTATTACTGATGCGCAAAAAAAGCGCGCGACTTTTGAATCAGTTATTTTCCAAACAAATTACAAATTATTTTCTATATCTCTCTTATCCTAACCGTAACTACAACTATTTGGTTGGCTACAACGACTGCTTTAAACAACTGTCACCGAGTCTCGATAAGTGTATTTTTACACATTTTTTTGCCACGCCTTCATAATTAAAGACAAATCAAATTATAAACAGAAACACTATCAAACACAAACAAAATTACATTTGAAGATGTGTAATTGACAATAAGGATAGGAAACATAAAAACAACAAATTTTGTTGATTTTAAGAAAAAGTAGAGTAATAGAGACCGTCTATAAGGGGATAGGTCTATTGGAGATGTTTAAAAAGCGAACACCGAGTATTTTTTAACACAATCAGTAATCCAAAATTAAATATCTGCCAGTTGCCACTTTACACATTAGTCGAATGAATTTGGGTATAGAAATTAGGTAGGTACTGCTATTTTTGTTTCACCAATGAGTACCTATAGATTTTACCTTATCCTTAGTTTTTAAATTTCATTTTTGGAAAGTGCTACTCTGTACAATTATTAATTCTAGTCATTTATATTTCATACAGTGATTACCTAAAGACTGGAACATATTCGATAAATTTTTATTGGTCAAGTAAAAAATGAATGCTAGGACAGGTCAGGTCGATTTTGTTTTTTAGATGCGCATAATTAATTATATTTTTTATGACGTCATTCCTTTTTAAAATATGTTAAATACTAAAACTTTTTATTTCGATTATATTGTTATGTAACAGTAAACAAAATTTAATGTCTATACGCAAAAAGTATTCTTTTATCGCCTATTCCACCGTTGTGTTAAACGAAGTTTCAATTACTAAACGAAGATTAAAATAACATTTTTACATTAACAAAGTCAAAAATTGTGGTGCGGTCAAAAAAAATTACGACGTTATATTTTCATCTTAAAAAGTAGGTATAGCAAAATATGCACATCAAAAAAAACAAAATCGACCTGTCAATAAATATTTTATCGAATTTTTTCCAACCTTTGCGTATTCACTGTGTATAGTGTTTTTCCTACATTGTTATTTTGTTAATTTATACAGTTTTATTTAGTAAGTAAAGCCAGAACTGTAGATATTTCAGTAGGTATTAGACGTACTCACCATATTTAGGCTTTCTTCCTGGTTTTTGAAAGTCCTAATTATGTTTAGTGAAAAATTGAAATGAGATTCCCATTTTTGTAGATGGAGTCCTCATTTTAGAAAAACTGTGTAACTATATTTGTATAAAAAAACCTGTGTACGTGTATTACATTTATAACCCAAAAAATATTTTGTTGTTTGTTACATTAGCCTTAAAATGTACATTATATTTAAATATACTTAAGTTATTTAAAAGATTGTTTTCTTTCTATTAAAATATTTTAGGCACGCATATGGGGTATCAGTTTGAAAGCTAACCGCCCTAAATATTTCAAGTCTTTTACAAAATATGAAAATTTCTCAAAATACGTCAATGTTTATTGATAGGGTGCACATCACATACTTTGATTACTATACGGGGCAAGAGAGAGGTCCGACACGCCCAACATAAGGCGCGGCCATTTTGAACCCTACGACACAGTTTATAGCTAAAGAATCAGATCGCTCACTCTGCGTCGGCACTTTTTATCTCCATGTTCCAGTTTATACACTGCGCAACTCAGATAATACAATATATGACAACCGCCTATAATAAAACAGCAGTCTTCTGCGTATCCTGAATTTGTATTCCTGGAGTGGATGTTATTTTGGAACTTTCAACTGGTCCAAGTGAGCTAACTGATTATTTAGCAATAAACTGTGACTCCAAAAATAATATTCACTGACACTGACAGCAGCAAGCAAAATATCAGGTGCGTTTTAATCATCCGCTTCTGCTACCGGAATTGTCGGTTCAGTCGTTTTAACCTGTCAGATTAAAACAAGAAAACCGACAATTCCGAAGCAGAAGCGGATGATTAAAACGCACCTATTAAAAATATTGCGCCAAGATGTAGGCAACACGTAATAAGGGTTCAAAATGGCGGAGTTTTCTATCTCCTTTTAAAAGGCACTCAGAAAGCTGCGCAGTGCGACCATTCTCCGTATAGTAAAAGAAAATCAAAGTATGTGGTGCACATACTTTGATTTTCTTCGTCCAAAATCTAATCATTTCACCTCAGGCCGAAATAAAACTTATGTTTAAAATTTAATGTTTTTTCCTTTATCCGTTTTTAAGTTTTCTTCAAAATTCGAAATTTACACATTTTCTCAAATATCTCGAATACGGTCCATTTAGAGAAATTATGTATAAAATAAAAATTATAGATAATTATATTACAAACAACTCTTATTTGAACAATTTTTATAAAAAATTAAGTTTTTTACATTTTGTCAAATTTCTCAAATACGGACCATTTTAGGAAAATTTCGTACAAAACATAAATTATAGATAATAATATTGTAAGTAACTTTTACTTTAAGAATTTTCTTCTCCAAACGTAAATAACGGATATACTCCATAAAATATAAAAATGACCACCAATAAAGTACCCCTTAAATGTTCCGACTCTGCCCAAAATCTAATCAATTCACCGCAGGCCGGAATAAAGCTTAAGTTTAAGATTTGGTGTTTTTCTTTGTATCGGTTCATGAGTTATGGTAGATACACACACACAAACACACACACACACACACGATTTTTCGATTTTTCGATTTTTCGATGTTTCGATTTTTCGATTTTTCGATTTTTCGATTTTTCGATTTTTCGATTTTTCGATTTTTCGATTTTTCGATTTTTCGATTTTTCGATTTTTCGATTTTTCGATTTTTCGATTTTTCGATTTTTCGATTTTTCGATTTTTCGATTTTTCCTGTTTTAGATATCACATTCTTTATTCCGCAATGCTATCTTGGATTATGTAGCAGCCCGATAGTCATATTTCATATATTTTTTAAATATTGGATTTGTATATTTTTTTTAATAAATGTATTCTTTTTAATTATGCTTATTCAAATATTAATTTAACCTAAAAATTTAAGATTGTTTTAAATAATTGTTTGCTTCATTATAGCGAATATCGATATAATAACGTAAAACGAGAGCTTGTATGAACAAATCTTAGTTTACTGTAAATGAAAAACAAAATATCATAAGAGTACTTTTCCAGTACTAAATTGTTAATAATCTTGTGTGCTTCTGAAGCACTTTTCCAGCATGACGGGGAATTGTATGCCTGAAAATCGTTAGCCGCCTGCACGCGGGGATGCCGGCAATGTGGTCTGACACAAATGCTGTGCCGACACTTCAAGTCAAGGGCGGATTTACGGGGGGGGGGGGGTAATGTACTGGGGGTAATTACCCCCCATGATTATAATTTATAAAAAAACTTATAAAAAGGTAGGCCGATTTTGTAGTCTGCCCTTCTAAGCCAAAAAGCGGTATCTCAAAAATACACATTTTTTTTATTTTTAACTCATCAGATTGAAAAACATTAAAAAAAAGACAAATTCACGTATCTCAACTTCACTTGTATTTACTAAAAGGGTTAGGTATATGACATTAATACTAAGCCAAATGACTGCACATCCATGTAAGACACAAGAAATTGAAGAACAAAAACCAGCAGTGTCTAAATTACTTTTTCGACTTTAGGGAACGCAAAAAAAACTTGGAAAATATGCTTTCTCTCGAAACTCTCTTCAACTGAAATACCCTTTTTGACTTAGGAGGGTAACCGGTAAGGTAGGTTATGTTAAATAAATTTTAACGGTAATTTCATTTAAAATTTTATTGGTTTCTTGTTCCTCTTTTACATCGATAATAAGGAAGTTGTAGAGCATTTTAAATTTTAATTTTTATTACATTTATTGCAGGGTAAAAAATTAAGTTTAAAAGGGTTTCATGTAACAGAAATGAAAAATACACGTTTAATATTTTGCAGCACCTTAAGACAAGTGTATACAGCTTCTTTATTTGACTAGACTTTTAATACCTAGTAACAGTTTAAAAGTGTTTTTTGTTTTAACTATTTTTAGTTCTGGGTACTGTCCTAGTATATTTGTGATTAAAACTTAATATTAATAAAATTTTATTTTATACATGTAACCTTGGTAAATTTTACCCCTCCCATAAGAAAAAGCTAAATTCGCCCTTGCTTCAAGTACTGTTCACATGTATTGTGTCAGTGTTGGGCCATTAATGTGTGTTTGCTGGGTCGTTTTAATAAAGAATATTACCTATTATCATAATTATTATTGGTAGTTCATTACCATACAGTGCAAACAAAGTGAATCTTAGAACCTTGAAGAAAAAAGTTGCTAAATTATAAAACGCATCAAAGGTAATTTTCAATTTCTTTTCAATTTATTTTAATTTGTTTCATGTTATCAAGTTATTTAAGGTAATTTAATTATTTTTAATTCCAGGGTAAAAAAATCAGAAAACAAATATAAGCTAATCTTTATTAGCAGGACTTAAAACCTTTAGGTATACGGTGCCAAAGTAAAGTGTTACCCCCAACCCATACTAATTTCAGAATGATAAACTATTTAGTGAAAATGATCGGACAGGTCGATTTAAATTTCTTATGAAGCACATTTCTGTAATGAAAATTGTAAATGACAACAAAAATCGACTAATAGCTCATTTGAAAGGGTGTTTAATTCCCTATTTAACGGTGTACATAATTTTAAATTTGCTCTATTAGTTTTTGACTTAATTAATTAAATTTAAAATGTGAAATTTTACTAAACAGACTGATTAATTAACTAGATTAGTTGTAAACGGATACTGAAACAAATACTCAAAATATTCTCCATTGTAATCTTGACCGAAAAAGTCTATTTTTAGTTTGTTCCCTTAGTTTAATTTAAATTTTGAATTGAATTAAGTCAAAACTATGTCAAAACCTAATGAAGCAAATTTAAAATTTGCATTTGGAAATATGTAATTTTAATGACACTAGCAGACCCAACATGCATGTTGTAAATTTTTAGTTTCCGATTAATAAAATCACGAGTCTGTAGGACATTAAACATATTTAGAAGTAACTAAAGAAGGGTATCTAACTGCTCAAATGTGGTCATCTTAAAGGTAAGAAATTACTTAAAATCAGTCCCACATAAATATAATTTTATTGTTAAAAGACAACCGGCTCCGGCATTATGCCATCATCAGGTCTAAAAGGAAGAAAGTAGCTGTTGCAAATTAGAATTAAAAACAAAAAACTTAGTACGTACCTAAGTAAAATCTAATAAGCGCGTACAATACTGTGTAAGGAGACGTCTCCAACGTGGTTATTTAAAAGTGCCATATAAGAGTATTTAATACAATGTATCAACATGACTCTGGGAGAAAAATCTACAGTTAACTAAGTGTAAAAAATAATACTGGGTAATAACTGAAATCTACATAGCGTAAATAACTGTAACTAGCATTAAATGAAAACTATAGTTAAATATACGTTATAAAAATTAATGACGTCGCAACCCAACAGGTGTACTTAAGGACGAACATCTCTACTGCACAGTTAAATTAATGACGTCACAACCCAACAAGTGTACTTTATTTAGGACGAACATCTCTACGGCACAGTTAACTAACTAAAAATATTAAAAGAATTGTAACCTAATACATAGACTAATAAATAGACTTAGCTACTCGTAGTCCATAAGTAATTTAATTTGCAATTTACATGTATTTAACTGTAACTTTCAACCTAAAACTCGAAACCTATATATATGATATATATGTAATTTACATTAATTTTTTTTGAAAGTGGAACATTACTTATCTTTCAAAAAAAAAAATTTATGAAGCATTAAATACGACACCCTATAGACATATAATTTTCGATATCTTAAATATATCAAACAATGGATGTACACTGAATATGTTAAACATCTATAGGATATATCTATTGGTTACTTATGAACCTCTACTAAAGGTACCTATTATATATTTTGCTGGATATCCATAGAATTTCTTCTAAATCCAGGATATAAACGGACATTTGGATATCCATATTAGATCCAGTGGATATCTATGACATCCTGTGGATATATTGGATATCAACAAAAGATATTCTGTGGATATCTCTGGGATTTCGTGTATTGTCTGGGAGGTACCCATTAGATATTTTGCTGGATATCTATAGGATATCTTCTATATCCTGGACATAGACGGACATTTGGATATCCATATTAGATCCACGGGATATTTATGATATCCTGTGGATATATTGGATATCCACAAAAGATATTCTGTGGATATCTCTGGTATTTGGTGTGTTGTCTGGGTACGTACTTTACTTGTAATCTTCCTTTGATCTTATCTGTGATTTATAAGGCCTATTCCCTTACATCGAAAGTGTAGCACTAATACACAACTTCTGAAAATATCGTTCCATCCATACAATCTATAAATGGAACGATATTTTCAGAAGTGGCGTAGCTCTGTGCTACACTTTCGATGCAAACAAAAGGATCTATAGATAAATATACCTATAACCTGCATTTAGTGCAATCCTACATGAATACCTTTACGTGAACTCCATACAGTTATATATATATATATATATATATATATATATATATATACGTAGCCAAATACAAAAGCGAGGCCCGATGTAGTCAACACACCACCCGAGGCCCTCCTGAAGGAGTGATTTTTTAAATATAAATTTTAATGTTTTAGAATGTACTAATAATGTTAAATTATAACGCCACAAGAGGGGTAATATATTTCTAAAATTTAAACATACATGTTTGCAACGTGCATGCGAGTCCCTTAACAATGTTTAACTGACATGAGAGGCCTTCTGTTTATAAATTACTTTTTCAATATACATACGAGTCCCTGCGACGTTGTCAAGATGGGCCCATAAAATTTGCCCTTCAAAAGGTTTGACTCGAAGAATGTTTACAGATCTTTACAACAAATCTCTTTTATATGAGTTCGCGCGTATAGTGGTATAATAGGTTTGTTCCAACACGTGCGAAAACGGTAATATTACGATACAAAGTATGCGGTCTGTACAAAAATTGTTTACAGCGTTTGACTTGTTCCGAAATATTATCGATTCCACTTTGTGCGTTTTTAGAATAATCTATTTTACGGAGAGAAAAATGTTATGTAGAGAAGTTGTAGGTATTATAGAGATGCCTATAAAAGGAGATATATTATATCTTTATTTGTTTGTTTTGTTGTATTCTAAATAAAAAAAAAAGCTTGGCGAGGGTATTAATTTAAACTATATCATCCGTTTAAAACACTAAATCTCTGACTTTAATTATTGTTTTTGCCCTCTAACATAAAACATTAACAATAGTAATACAGACAAAACAAAACTATAATTTTAATCGTGAATCTGTCTCGCTCAACGCTGGGTTCCAATGATTTAATTACGCTAATTTGACATCAGCACAAATTTTGCCAAAATGAGGAATACAGATTTTTATTTTTACAGAGGGTGAGAGGAATAATTTATATTGCCAATTATCTTTGTCTAGAAGATTAAGTGAAAATATAGACATTTAAAATTTTAAAATAAATTTTTTTTAATTTTAAGTTAAAGCAAAAATATAAAATTATTCAAAGAAATGTTTCTAAAGTTGGCTTTAGAAAAATTTACGCATGTCGGAGCATTAAATTATTTTTCTTTTTAAGTTTTATTTTGAATTTAATTCAGAATCGTTCGTAGTTATTACGGACATGGGACATGAATCGTATCTTTATATTTGTCGATCATGGCCTACTTCAGAAACATTTTTTTTAGATAACTTTTTTTGTAAATAAAGTTCTGTGTTCCGCTGGAACCACTGTTTCAAAATTTGTTTTAGTTTTTATGGAAAACAAAGCAAACATTTTAATATCACTTTTTTAAGCTTTTAAGAATTTGTATTCCTACTTTCTTTTTATCAGTTTGAAAGAGCTCACCTGCTAAGCGATTCCGGTCTAATACCGGGACCGGTTAATATCAGTTCTAAAGGCCATCTAGTCCCGCAGCTCTTGATATAACGTTCTTTCCCAATTTACGTCATTTTGACGAAAAAAAATATATATACAGGGTGAGTCGGGAGGAGCGCACCAAACTCTAGGAGCATATTATACACGTGAAAATAATTTAAAAAAACTCATATGTTCTTATCCGATTTTCATTTGTTTTCAAGTTATGGCGTAATTAAAAATGTTCATCTAGCTTTCCACTTCTGAATTTTAACATTATCAAAGTATGCCATATGTTCAAGGCTCAAAGGCATTTGATAATTCTGACGGTTTGATGAACTGTCAGTGTACAGTGAACAGTAACTGAACGTTTAATTTCGAATTTATGTAATTGTTAGTGTTGCAAAATGCCAGATACTTATTCAAATTTAGAATAAGAGAATTTTTATGTGTAAATTTGTTTATTTGTTAATATGCTATAACTTGAAAACAAATGAAAATCGGATAAGAACATGAGTTTTTTTACATTATTTTCACATGTATAATATACTCCTAGAGCTTGGTGCGCTCCTCCTGACTCACCCTGTATAAACAACGTATTCTTGTATCTATAACAATTTATGATATAGGGTGTTTACCAGTGGTGTTAAATACCAGAATTCATAATAATCGTTTTCATTAGTTTTGGTGAAAATTGATACACATTTTAGTGACAGTACCTACTTGTGTTAACCAATGATAAAAAAGTTGAATAAAAATATTTTAGAGTAACATTTAGCAATATAGCAATTTTTTATTTTATGAACTATTTTGAATGAAAATAAAAATTAAAAATTGTCATAGAAAGATGAATGGCTTGTTCCTACTTCAGAATTAATTAATTTACCAGATAATAAAGTGACTCTGTATTTGAATAGTTTAGAATCAATATCAAATTTGAATATTTTCGATTTTGTATACGAGATTGGATGCACTGAAAAAGCATATACATTATTACAGCCTGTCAATTTTACGTCATAAAGTCTTCAAGACGTAAGTGACAATGTAAAGAAAATGTATTATTTATATCGATTAATAACAAATTATAAAGAATTTTCATTGAAGATGATTTTTTTTTATTTATTATGTTTGTCATGTTTGTTTTAAAATAATATTGATGTTGAAAACAATATTGGCAATGTTAATGTAGGTAACAATATTGGTAAAAATCTGATGTGTCCAACACATGACTTTCCTATCTAGTCATTACAGGCTTTTTCCGTTTATTGTATACAACCTATTGCAGCATCTCTATAAATGTTTAGAGGATAAACTAAATATATATACATTGTCCACATACATCTACCGCGAAACATTTTTCTATAGATATTCATTGAAAATGAAAATACTGAAAAATTTAAATTTAGCACTTTTCCTACAATTTTTCCATTACGGTCCATTTAAAAAAAATCATGTATGAACAAATATTATAGAGATCGATATCGCAAACAACTTTTATTTCAACAATTTTCATAAAAATCAGAATTTTGCACATTTTGTCAAATTTCTCGAATACGGACCATTTCAGGAAATTTTTACATAAGGCAAAAATTATAGATAATAATATTAGAAGTAACTTTTATTTGAACAATTTTCTTCTCCAAACATAAATAACAGATATATTCCACAAAATATATAAACGGCCTCCCATAAAGTACCCCCCCAGATGTTCCGACTTTGTCCAAAATCTAATCATTTCACGTCAGGCCGAAATAAAACTTAAGTTTAAAATTTATTGATTTTTTCTTTATCCGTTTTTGAGTTTTCTTCAAATTTCGAAATTTACACATTTTCTCAAATATCTCGAATACGGTCCATTTTAGAGAAATTATCTATGGGATAAAAATTATAGAGAATTATATTACAAACAACTTTTGTTTGAACAATTTTTATAAAAAAAAATATTTTTTTACATTTTGTCAAATTTCTCGAATACGGACCATTTTAGGAACATTTTGTAAATGACAAAAATTATAGATAATAAAATAAGAAGTAACTTTTATATAAAAAATTTTCTTCCCTAAACGTAAATAACAGATATATTCCATAAAATATAAAAATGACCACCTATAAAGTACCCCCCCAAATGTTCCGACTCTGCCCAAAATCTAATCAGCTCATTAGACGCTGGAACAAAGATTAAGTTTTAAATTTGGTGTTTTTCCGTGTATCGGTTCATGAGTTATGCGTTATACAGACACACACACACACACACACACACACACACACACACACACACACACACACACACACACAGACACACACACACACACACACAGACATCATCGCGAAAATAGTCAAAACGGATTCAGGGGACCTCAAAACGTAAAAATCCGTCGAAAACTCGAGGTCGAAAAAAATCATGATTCCTATACTTTCCTTATATCTGTATACAGATAGGAAAGTAAAAATGAAAACATTTTAATTTCAAAAAATGATAATGTTCCTTTTTTAATTGAAACTAACAAAAATGAAAATGATGGAATCATTACAAATGAGGTAAGTATCTATATTTTACAGATTTTAAATTATTATTCCAAATAAGTTGAAGACGGATATAAAGGATGAAGATAGGAAGAATAAATTCTTGTACAAGACTAAAAAAATATTATTTAATATCTAGTAAAATTAAAGGTTAAAAAGTCTTATCTTTATTGTAAATCTATTAGAAACACATTTTATAGAAAACTAGATGAGAACACATACGTCAAAAAAAATATTTAAAGTGGCATGTCGTGTTTTGTAGTTAGTTACATGGAAAGGGGGAGACAGTGAATAACATGTAGGTACTTTGTCCCGGTGGTGGGAGCTGTCGTTTAACCTGTCAAATTCAAAATAACGTTTCACATCGATGGAGTTTTTCGTCTTAGCTGAAAATAAAATAATTTACTTCTAGACGTCTATAACAATAAAAAAACTCTTCAGTGGCGGAGCAAGACCTAAATTTTATGTGGGCAAGATATATTTTTGCAAGGACCTCTGGAGGCGCAAGAAGACGTATTTTATATAGATAAATAACATTGAAACTTGTATAAAAAAAATGCTAACAACTCTTAGACTTGAACTAATATTTTTAAGTAATTATTACTAGCAGTAAAGAATTACAGAAACATAAATTTCCTGCTTTTAGCTTTACTGAACTCTTGTACCATAATCCAGATTATATATCTGCTTCAATAGATAAAATTGACAATGCTAAAGTCTTTGCTGGCCCATTGTACTTCTTAATTTTTTATTAGTTTTAATTTTGAAAAGCTCCTTTCAGCAGTTGTACTTACTGGTACTGTTAACAAAATTTGAATAACAATATAAATATTTGGATACATTTCTTTCAACTTATTTTCTATTATGTATTGGAGCAGCTGTTTTACACCTTTATTGAAATCAGGTAAATTTAGGATCATTATTTGTAAATCTTCATAAAATTCGTAAGGTTTGAAATCACTACTCTCACCCACTCGAAAACAGTCCACTTTAAATAATTTTAAAGGTGATGCTTTTAAAAACAAATACAAAAATAAGTCAAAAATCATATAAAGGGGGACGTCTTAGGAAAGAAATAGAAAAGAAAAAAAAAAGCGAAACGTAAAGAAAGATAGCGCAAACAAAAACGCAAAAGACGCACCTTTTAAATGATTTACTTTTCACCTCTAGAATCGAATATTAGAGGAGAATAAAAAAAAGTAAACCAAATCGGAACGTTTTGTTAAATATAATAATTCGATTTTTAGTTTTTAATATAATTATATTGTTTTATAAATAAAGTAGTTTATTTTTAATATTCTTGCATAGAACGATTGCCAAAAAGCAGTTTTGAATTGACACACTATATGTGCGTAATAGTTTAAATATTTCTCTTTAACGAGCAAAACTTTTAAAGGTTCTAACCATAAAACCATTTTTTTTTTACTTATTTTAGTTCAATGGACCGGTTTACTTTTTATTTAATATTTATTCCTTTCAATCAGTGGATTCTCACATCAAAATCTGTTTATACAAACAGATAACAAAATAAGCGAATATATGGCCATTTACAGGATTTTACCAATGTAGCATACCTACTTAGTAAAAATTGTAGTTTGTGCAACAAGAGTAGATATGGACAATCAACTTGAGTCGTACAGTATATTTTTTCTACGACCCACTAACAAAAATCTACAAATTTAAAAAATTATTTTAGGTTGTTAAGCCAAAATAATTAATTTTAAAATAATTAATGAATTTTATTAATTTATAAATTAAAATAAACTTAAAAAAAATTGTCTCGAGCACGAATTCAAACCCGAGCTATTCGCGTGAAAAGCAAATGCTCTGCTCACACCTCCACGGCCACTTTTGTGATTTTAGTTTTAATACTCTTAATTAAATTAGTTTCATAAAGATTGATAAAAATTTTCAAAATGTTAACCAAATAATACTAAAAATTATATTATTTATCGTTTCTACACAAAAATAACTTTCATTTTAATATATATTTAATCTTAATAACCAAAAAATATAATGGCAATTAGTTTGACAGAGTTAAAATAATAATGGTTGGGTGTCTAAAATATGAACTATGATTGGTAGATTTAATTTTTTTGCAGTCTTCTCACTACCTAGAATGGATATGAAATATATTCGTTTAGTTGAACGCAATAGCATAATTCGTTATTCGTTGTTTTTTATATTAAAGTTAAAATAGAGAGTGTTTGAAAGTTAACATTCTTTTATATAATTTTTGCTTACATATAGGTAGGTCAGATGTGAGAATAAATATTTTTCATAAGTTAAAGACAGCTGCATTAAACTTTTGAGGCGCGAGAACCTTCAGGCCGCGACGCCGTAGACGGTGGCCCACGTCGCCCACGCCTTGCGCCGCTTCTGAAACCCTTTTTAAGCATTTTTATCGTCGAGTTTTGCTACTTTTGGTGTAAGTTTAGATATTTTCTTACATCGATAATAGCAAAACTAGACGGCGCAAAGGATTTATTTATTGTTATAGACGACTAGAAGCAAATTATTTCATTTCCAGAAACAAATTAAAAATTCCATCGCTGTGAAACATTATTTTAAATTTGACAAGTTAGACGAGAGCTCATACCACCGGAACAAATATTTATGTTGTTCAACCCTCTCCTGTACCAAACTACTAATAGCAAGGAAAAAACACGACATAAAACGGTCGCCTAAAACAAATATTGTATGCACCTCGGCCGTACGATCATTTTTGGTCTAACCAGCTTGGCCAGGGACGCAAATTTCCAATTCGGTTAAAAAATATCAACTTTACGGCCTTGGTACACAATTATAACAACGGTAACAATTATAATTTGTATCTGTTTTTATTTTTTTGATAATTATTTGTAATGGGATCAACTTGGAGGTTTAGTTTGTTATTTATTGAAAACCCTATTTACAAAACAAAGAAAATTGTGTATCTATTTAAGTAGATCCATTTTTGAAACATATTTAAACGTTACTCAAGATTTGAGACATTAAAGATATTAAAATATTAGTGTTCTGTACAAAACTAGAAAATTTCAAATTATCTTAAAAGTCTTACAATAAAAAGTAATGGTTAAATTTATTTTGGGTTCCAACAGCTGATGCATGGGATGTTAAATCCTATTCATCAACATTTTATGTACCTGCTATGAAAAACTAGTAGGGCCTCAGCACACGAACAACGTTGCCATATTTAAGGGACTCGGAATTGACAATAAATAAATAAATTTAACGGATATACGAGAGCCTCGCATTGGCAATAGAAATTATATACAAAACGCTCGGAGTGCACCCTAGTAAGAAATATAATGAACTAAAAACCGTATAAGAGGAGATATACACATTACATATGAGTCCAAAAAAAAAAATGAGATTGTGGTTTTGGGGGGTTGGGTGATGAAAAATAGCTCTATTTACACGTGTTTGACCTGCGAGGCCCGTTTTCGGGCCTCGCATGTGAAAACCGGGCCTCTAATAGTATCTTGCACATGTATTTATGGGTCTCGTATGTGAGAACTATAAATCTATATATATATATATATATATATATATATATATATGGGTCTCGTATGTGACAACTATAAATCTATATATATATATATATATATATATATATATATATATATATATATATATATATATATAGATTTATAGTTGTCACATACGAGACCCATAAATACATGTGCAAGATACTATTAGAGGCCCGGTTTTCACATGCGAGGCCCGAAAACGGGCCTCGCAGGTCAAACACGTGTAAATAGAGCTATTTTTCATCACCCAACCCCCCAAAACCACAATCTCATTTTTTTTTTTGGACTCATATGTGATGTGGATATCTCCTCTTATACGGTTTTTAGTTCATTATATTTCTTACTAGGGTGCACTCCGAGCGTTTTGTATATAATTTCTATTGCCAATGCGAGGCTCTCGTATATCCGTTAAATGTATTTATTCATTGTCAATTCCGAGTCCCTTGAATATGGCAACGTTGTTCGTGTGCTGAGGCCCTACTAGTTTCTCATAGCAGGTACATAAAATGTTGATGAATAGGATTTAACATCCCATGCATCAGCTGTTGGAACCCAAAATAAATTTAACCATTACTTTTTATTGTAAGACTTTTAAGATAATTTGAAATTTTCTAGTTTTGTACAGAACACTAATATTTTAATATCTTTAATGTCTCAAATCTTGAGTAACGTTTAAATATGTTTCAAAAATGGATCTACTTAAATAGATACACAATTTTCTTTGTTTTGTAAATAGGGTTTTCAATAAATAACAAACTAAACCTCCAAGTTGATCCCATTACAAATAATTATCAAAAAAATAAAAACAGATACAAATTATAATTGTTACCGTTGTTATAATTGTGTACCAAGGCCGTAAAGTTGATATTTTTTAACCGAATTGGAAATTTGCGTCCCTGGCCAAGCTGGTTAGACCAAAAATGATCGTACGGCCGAGGTGCATACAATATTTTTTTAGGCGACCGTTTTATGTCGTGTTTTTTGCTTGCTATTTGTAGTTTGGTACAGGAGAGGGGTGAACAACATAAATATTTGTTCCGGTGGTATGAGCTCTCGTCTAACTTTTTCTGGGAATGAAATAATTTGCTTCTAGTCGTCTATAACAATAAATAAATCCTTTGCGCCGTCTAGTTTTGCTATTATCGATGTAAGAAAATATCTAAACTTACACCAAAAGTACCAAAACTCGACGATAAAAATGCTTAAAAAGGGTTTCAGAAGCGGCGCAAGGCGTGGGCGACGTGGGCCACCGTCTAGGCGTCGCGGCCTGAAGGGTCTCGCGCCTCAAAAGTTTAATGCAGCTGTCTTTAACTTATGAAAAATATTTATTCTCACATATGACCTATTTATATGTAAGCAAAAATTATATAGAAGAATGTTAACTTTCAAACACTCTCTATTTTAACTTTAATATAAAAAACAACGAATAACGAATTATTCTAAATAAGAAAGAATGTCAAATTCTAAACATTATCAAAATCTGTTTTTTGTTCCAATATATGTATATCTCTGGAAGTGGCGCCGTAGTGATATAACAAATAGGTAATATCGTTTTTTTACACCCACATAGATATTAGCTTATCTACGCTCAGATTACAAGACGAAAAAGTGCTATTGCGTTCAACTAAACGAATATATTTCATATCCATTCTAGGTAGTGAGAAGACTGCAAAAAAATTAAATCCACCAATAATAGTTCATATTTTAGACACCCAACCATTATTATTTTAAATAAGTGACAACTCTGTCAAACTAATTGCCATTATATTTTTTGGTTATTAAGATTAAATATATATTAAAATGAAAGTTATTTTTGTGTAGAAACGATAAATAATATCATTTTTAGTATTATTTGGTTAACATTTTGAAAATTTTTATCAATCTTTATGAAACTAATTTAATTAAGAGTATTAAAACTAAAATCACAAAAGTGGCCGTGGAGGTGTGAGCAGAGCATTTGCTTTTCACGCGAATAGCTCAAGTTTGAATTCGTGCTCGAGACAAGTTTTTTTATTTTATTTTAATTTATAAATTAATAAAATTCATTAATTATTTTAAAATTAATTATTTTGGCTTAACAACCTAAAATACTTTTTTAAATTTGTAGATTTTTGTTAGTGGGTCGTAGAAAAAATATACTGTACGACTCAAGTTGATTGTCCATATCTACTCTTGTTGCACAAACTACAATTTTTACTAAGTAGGTATGCTACATTGGTAAAATCCTGTAAATGGCCATATATTCGCTTATTTTGTTTTCTGTTTGTATAAACAGATTTTGATGTGAGAATCCACTGATTGAAAGGGATAAATATTAAATAAAAAGTAAACCGGTCCATTGAACTAAAATAAGTAAAAAAAAATGGTTTTATGGTTAGAACCTTTAAAAGTTTTGCTCGTTAAAGAGAAATATTTAAACTATTACGCACATATAGTGTGTCAATTCAAAACTGCTTTTTGGCAATCGTTCTATGCAAGAATATTAAAAATAAACTACTTTATTTATAAAACAATATAATTATATTAAAAACTAAAAATCGAATTATTATATTTAACAAAACGTTCCGATTTGGTTTACTTTTTTTTATTCTCCTCTAATATTCGATTCTAGAGGGGAAAAGTAAATCATTTAAAAGGTGCGTCTTTTGCGTTTTTGTTTGCGCTCTTTCTCTTTCTTTACTTTTCGCTTTTTTTTTTTCTTTTCTCTTTCTTTCCTAAGACATCCCCCTTTATATGATTTTTGACTTATTTTTGTATTTGTTTTTAAAAGCATCACCTTTAAAATTATTTAAAGTGGACTGTTCTCGAGTGGGTGAGAGTAGTGATTTCAAACCTTACGAATTTTATGAAGATTTACAAATAATGATCCTAAATTTACCTGATTTCAATAAAGGTGTAAAACAGCTGCTCCAATACATAATAGAAAATAAGTTGAAAGAAATGTATCCAAATATTTATATTGTTATTCAAATTTTGTTAACAGTACCAGTAAGTACAACTGCTGAAAGGAGCTTCTCAAAATTAAAACTAATAAAAAATTAAGAAGTACAATGGGCCAGCAAAGACTTTAGCATTGTCAATTTTATCTATTGAAGCAGATATATAATCTGGATTATGGTACAAGAGTTCAGTAAAGCTAAAAGCAGGAAATTTATGTTTCTGTAATTCTTTACTGCTAGTAATAATTACTTAAAAATATTAGTTAAAGTCTAAGAGTTGTTAGCATTTTTTTATACAAGTTTTAATGTTATTTCTCTATATAAAATACGTCTTCTTGCGCCTCCAGAGGTCCTTGCAAAAATATATCTTGCCCACATAAAATTTAGGTCTTGCTCCGCCACTGAAGAGTTTTTTTATTGTTATAGACGTCTAGAAGTAAATTATT
This sequence comes from Psylliodes chrysocephalus, assembly GCA_927349885.1. NCBI lineage: Eukaryota > Metazoa > Arthropoda > Insecta > Coleoptera > Chrysomelidae > Psylliodes > Psylliodes chrysocephalus. Next base: position 45,936,065 of record OV651818.1, read on the forward strand.
TTATTTTCAGCTAAGACGAAAAACTCCATCGATGTGAAACGTTATTTTGAATTTGACAGGTTAAACGACAGCTCCCACCACCGGGACAAAGTACCTACATGTTATTCACTGCCTCCCCCTTTCCATGTAACTAACTAAAAAACACGACATGCCACTTTAAATATTTTTTTTGACGTATGTGTTCTCATCTAGTTTTCTATAAAATGTGTTTCTAATAGATTTACAATAAAGATAAGACTTTTTAACCTTTAATTTTACTAGATATTAAATAATATTTTTTTAGTCTTGTACAAGACTTTATTCTTCCTATCTTCATCCTTTATATCCGTCTTCAACTTATTTGAAATAATAATTTAAAATCTGTAAATTATAGATACTTACCTCATTTGTAACGATTCCATCATTTTCATTTTTGTTAGTTTCAATTAAAAAAGGAACATTATCATTTTTTGAAATTAAAATGTTTTCATTTTTACCAATATTGTTACCTACATTAACATTGCCAATATTGTTTTCAACATCAATATTATTTTAAAACAAACATGACAAACATAATAAATAAAAAAAAAATCATCTTCAATGAAAATTCTTTATAATTTGTTATTAATCAATATAAATAATACATTTTCTTTACATTGTCACTTACGTCTTGAAGACTTTTTGACGTAAAATTGACAGGCTGTAATAATGTATATGCTTTTTCAGTGCATCCAATCTCGTATACAAAATCGAAAATATACAAATTTGATATTGATTCTAAACTATTCAAATACAGAGTCACTTTATTATCTGGTAAATTAATTAATTCTGAAGTAGGAACAAGACATTCATCTTTCTATGACAATTTTTTATTTTTATTTTCATTCAAAATAGTTCATAAAATATAAAAAATTGCTATATTGCTAAATGTTACTCTAAAATATTTTTATTCAACTTTTTTATCATTGGTTAACACAAGTAGGTACTGTCACTAAAATGTGTATCAATTTTCACCAAAACTAATGAAAACGATTATTATGAATTCTGGTATTTAACACCCCTGGTGAACACCCTATATCATAAATTGTTATAGATACAAGAATACGTTGTTTATACAGGGTGAGTCAGGAGGAGCGCACCAAGCTCTAGGAGTATATTATACACGTGAAAATAATGTAAAAAAACTCATGTTCTTATCCGATTTTCATTTGTTTTCAAGTTATAGCATATTAACAAATAAACAAATTTACACATAAAAATTCTCTTATTCTAAATTTGAATAAGTATCTGGCATTTTGCAACACTAACAATTACATAAATTCGAAATTAAACGTTCAGTTACTGTTCACTGTACACTGACAGTTCATCAAACCGTCAGAATTATCAAATGCCTTTGAGCCTTGAACATATGACATACTTTGATAATGTTAAAATTCAGAAGTGGAAGGCTAGATGAACATTTTTTATTACGCCATAACTTGAAAATCGGATAAGAACACATGAGTTTTTTAAATTATTTTCACGTGTATAATATACTCCTAGAGTTTGGTGCGCTCCTCCCGACTCACCCTGTATATATATTTTTTTCGTCAAAATGACGTAAATTGGGAAAGAATGTTATATCAAAAGCTGCGGGCCTAGATGGCCTTTAGAACTGATATTAACCGGTCCAGGTATTAGACCGGAATCGCTTAGCAGGTGAGCTCTTTCAAACTGATAAAAAGAAAGTAGGAATACAAATTTTTAAAAGCTTAAAAAAAGTGATATTAAAATGTTTGCTTTGTTTTCCATAAAAACTAAAACAAATTTTGAAACAGTGGTTCCAGCGGAACACAGAACTTTATTTACAAAAAAAGTTATCTAAAAAAAATGTTTCTGAAGTAGGCCATGATCGACAAATATAAAGATACGATTCATGTCCCATGTCCGTAATAACTACGAACGATTCTGAATTAAATTCAAAATAAAACTTAAAAAGAAAAATAATTTAATGCTCCGACATGCGTAAATTTTTCTAAAGCCAACTTTAGAAACATTTCTTTGAATAATTTTATATTTTTGCTTTAACTTAAAATTAAAAAAAATATATTTTAAAATTTTAAATGTCTATATTTTCACTTAATCTTCTAGACAAAGATAATTGGCAATATAAATTATTCCTCTCACCCTCTGTAAAAATAAAAATCTGTATTCCTCATTTTGCCAAAATCTGTGCTGATGTCAAATTGGCGTAATTAAATAATTGGAACCCAGCGTTGAGCGAGACAGATTCACGATTAAAATTATAGTTTTGTTTTGTCTGTATTACTATTGTTAATGTTTTATGTTAGAGGGCAAAAACAATCATTAAAGTCAGAGATTTAGTGTTTTAAACGGATGATATAGTTTAAATTAATACCCTCGCCAACCTTTTTTTTTATTTAGAATACAACAAAACAAACAAATAATAGTATATTATGCAACGATCATGTAATGATGGTTATTAATACACGAGCATTAACCGGGATACGAAACGAGCCAAAGGCGAGTTTCGTATGGTTTATGCGAGTGTTTTAATAACCATTACATGAGAGTTGCATACGCTATTTTTTCTACACCCGATAAATAATCAAGACCTATAAATATTATATTTATATTGGTATTGAACACAATAACAGTAATTACTCGTATTTCTATAAAAAATTCTACAAAATTGTAATTAATGGTATTACTTCAGGTATTGGTATTTCCCTAGATTTTTGCGGTAAAATATTTTGTACTGTATTTTCTGCTTTCTCCGATATGTGTGGAGGAGTCTTCTATATCGCTAATATCAGACATTTTAATATTATAATTATCGAAGTTTAGCTACCTACGAAAATTTAATACGTTTTGACAACTAAAATAATTACATAGGAACCTAGGACAAACGTCAAACAGCATGCTTGATTGAAAAATTGTAGGTTTCTATTGATTAAAAATCTGTATCGTAATGAAAAATCTGTATCATAATGGGTATCATTATGAAACGGATTATGGGCATATAAGTGCATTATTATAATACGGGTGTAGAAAAAGATATAATATATCTCCTTTTATAGGCATCTCTATAATACCTACAACTTCTCTACATAACATTTTTCTCTCCGTAAAATAGATTATTCTAAAAACGCACAAAGTGGAATCGATAATATTTCGGAACAAGTCAAACGCTGTAAACAATTTTTGTACAGACCGCATACTTTGTATCGTAATATTACCGTTTTCGCACGTGTTGGAACAAACCTATTATACCACTATACGCGCGAACTCATAGAAAAGAGATTTGTTGTAAAGATCTGTAAAAATTCTTCGAGTCAAACCTTTTGAAGGGCAAATTTCATGGGCCCATCTTGACAACGTCGCAGGGACTCGTATGTATATTGAAAAAGTAATTTATAAACAGAAGGCCTCTCATGTCAGTTAAACATTGTTAAGGGACTCGCATGCACGTTGCAAACAGGTATGTTTAAATTTTAGAAATATATTACCCCTCTTGTGGCGTTATAATTTAACATTATTAGTACATTCTAAAACATTAAAATATATATTCAAAAAATCACTCCTTTAGGAGGGCCTCGGGTGGTGTGTTGACTACATCGGGCCTCGCTTTTGTATTTGGCTACGTATATATATATATATATATATATATATATATATATTTATATATATATATATATATATATATATATTGAATTGTAGTCGTCCGTGGCATCCGTATAGATATGACCCTTGATGGCATCCGCCCAATATACACCATGTATACTGAGAAGAATTTAAAAATACTAATAGCGTCTTTCGTGAACTCTGTAAGTTTGACAACACTGCTCCGTTTGAAATTGCATGAAATGTTTCTAGTTTGTGTAAAATTTAGCCCCTTTTAGACCTTAAAACCACATGTGTTTATTTTACGGACGTTTAGTTGTACTTTGAATAAAGACCCAAAAATAGATATTTGGGTATTGCTCGTATTTCTTTTACTTTAAATAAATAAAGTGCCTTGATTTATTTGGTCATAAATTTTTATTTAATTTTTTATTTTATAGGCGACAGATATATTTTGGATAACATATTCTTTATCTTCTGGTTCAGTAAATTATTTTTAAAAACATAAGGAACTAAAACACATGTAATTTTTTAAAACAGTTAAAGCCCCATCTTTTGTTTTACAGCGTGTGGAGGTGTATTCGAAATAATATAATTTGATTTAACAAGATATATACAGTAGGAAAACAAAAACATGAGTGTTTACAAATTTAAAAAATATCAGTGGCGTTAAAATATAGAATAAAATTAAAAAGCTTACAATTAGTTAGAATTAAAATAAACCTTATATAAATATTTTATGTCTGTTTTAATATTTTTTTAATATGTATCATTTCATTTTATTTGATTTATTTTCGAGAATTTGTACATTTTCAAAACCAAAAGAGTGCAAAAAATGTTCTATATAGAACTTGTGTATTTCTTATGACTCCTAAAAAGACAAAAAACAGTCCAAAAATGACGTTCTCCTTAGTAAACAAAATCAATCAAAGAAAAACTGTAATAGAGTAATTTTTTTTTCTAAAATTTTACTTTAAACTTAAATTGGAGTTAATATAAATTTGGGCTAAACATGTAATATTAGTAGATGTAATTGGCCGGTTCTGGAAATGAGAAAGAGGTACAGAGAGAGGTAATTGGGTAATTAGTAATTATCCTAAGTACCCCCCACCCTTCGCGCAATTAGCAAGTACCTCCCAATTACATCATGTACTGTAATAAGTGCAATTGCACAGTAAGTACCACCCAATTACATCATGTACTGTAATAAGTGCAATTGCACAGTAAGTACCTCCCAATTACCATGTACACGCCATACTGTAATGATTGTAATTGCATAATAAGTACCTCCCAATTACCCACAGGGTATACATCTCATTACTCCATACATATTAAAGTGTAAGTACACCTTAGGTAGTAATTACTGTATGCAATGTAGTGTAATGAATGTTATCTAAGTGCCTCCTAGTGATTACTGTTGGCAGTAGGTCCTTAACTCTCGACCGTCGTGCCTAGAGTGCTTAGCCTGCGTTAGAGACGGTCGCGCTTAACCGAAATATCGGGGTAGGGCTGAGAAAAAGTGGGGGCATTTTCTAGAGGATATATACTAGGATCCGCATCCAAATAAAATCAGTTTAAAATCGTGAAATTTAAAAGGTCTACAAGTTCCAAATAGTTACCAAGTGTAGTATTGTGAGTGTATTATTCAGGTAAAAAAATATTTATTTGTATTCTACTATGGCTCAAACGCAAATTGATGCGGTTAATAAATTACTTGGAGACTGGCCCACAATATTGGACCAAAGAGAACTAAAGTCATTGGTTATAGGTCAACTTTATATTATTAAAACGATAATGGTCAAAGATACCAGGTATGGTAAATGTTTACTTATTCATTTAATTGATCGACATTCGCTGGAGCTTTTCCAGTGTTGGTTACCGAGGCGCATTTTTGAAATAATGCCATCCGAAGTCATTGCTATGATAAATGATTCTACTGGTCAATATGCCATGGTCTATTTAGGGGAAAAGCCGTGTTACAACTCAACTACTAGGTCTCATATAAGAATCGATCTAGTTGGCCAGCAATCAATTAGTTAAATCCATGGTAGAGTCACTGTAAATATTTTTTTACTTTTAATCACATATAGATATCTAATAAACACAATATTTCATTAAGAATTTCTACAATTTTATTGTAAGTATAACTTGGCCCATATTTGTTCATTTAATAACGGTCAAATATTGTTTCAGATTATTTCGATATGTGGATGATGTATTCCGAAGAGCACTGGCCTAAAGCCATCGACATAGAATCAGCAATAAGCAGACTTGGAAAGGAACTGGACGCACTGGCGATGGATGCATTACACTCCATCAATTACGACGCTGAGGTATGGCTGTTTCCAGAAGCTGTAGCCTATCAAAACGATTGTTATGAGAAATACTGTAAAGGCAGCAGTCTTTGCTGCGAATATAATGCATGTGAGCTGGACTTGGATACATTCTGTGAGAAGATGGTTACCCTAAGTTTGAAACGCTTTTTGAACGAGGCCTTACCATACATCACCCCGCAAATAAGGAGTAAACATGGTTTAGATGAAGATGCAGACGATGAGGCTGATGATGAGGCAGATGACGAAATGGATTAGCGATTACTTATATAATATATCTATCTATCTATCTATCTGTGATTAAAATATAAATAAAACAATATACATAGTTTAAATGTTTTTTATTTAAAAAAGGTTACATCTTTTTATTTTTGTTAAAAGTGAACACAGGTATAAGTTTGGATACAGTAAATTAGAGTATATGAATTACAATGGCATATATTCGGTGTGTACAGTGCCATCTAGTGCATTATAACTTATAAGAGCTTCATGAATAATAAGCGCATACGCTTTAGTGTTGGCGGGAAACTGCATTTTACGTGTTTCGAATTCAACCTTGACATCCACAGTTGAAGATTTGATTGGTTTTGGATACATACTGCAATCAATTACGAATAGGGGGTTCGCTCTAAAGCCATTCAGGCCTAACATCGGTTCAGGATTTTCCTTTTTGTAGTAACTTCGCTGAAAATCTTCATAAGCATAATAAGCGGGAGTATCCAACTTTTTCCCGACATCTAGATTCCAACGCTCTAACGGGTAAACTTCAGAATTTAGATATAATCTGATATTAGTTATATCAGCAGCCGTAAACGCAGTCACATCTTCTTTTCTGTTCTCAGTAAAAGAAGTATTTTGAAATCCAATAATTACATATCTAGGTCGTTCCATGGATGTAGTGGTTTTAATCGCCCATATGTCGTGAGAAGTTTGCCTTAGAGTAGGTAATTCATAAAGATCCCATTTATGGTGTGGTATTTTAATGGATTGCAAATGTTTGTCATTAATTTTTTTATACATGAGAACATCCGCATCATTTTCGGGAGTAATATGTTTGACTATCCAATCCATTTTAGTGATAGTTATGTCCGCATCGACTTCTCCTATATAGCAATTTTCGAATGCTCGAGCAATTATTACAGTCATCTCATGCTTAACACCTATTATCCCTTTTTTGTAAGATTCGGCAAAACCAAATAGATGTTTTAATAAGATTCTACCTGTAAATGTATTACTCGTTGAATCAACCAAAACTTGATTCTCTTCGCTGAGGCCCCAACCGGATGTTTCTAATAATTTCGCATGTTTTTCACCATATGACACCATATTTTTTATTGCTGTCGTTATAATGGGTTTTCGACATTCAGCAATCTTTTGTCCACCCATTTCATATCTAATTTCTTCAAATAGGCCAGGAAGAGCATTGTTGGCCAAATAGCACTTTTTATTAACCTCTTTTGGCTTAAATGTTCCGACTATATTGATGTAACTATCGCAAATTAAGAGATTCAGGTCCATATTATTGATCGTAAAGGTGATTGTATCAGAATGTTTGTAATTTGGCGATCCCGTAGGCGGGTGGATATATCCATCGCATCTTTTGATTGAGTTATCGACGATCGGCTTTTCAAATACGTCCAACATCTCATTTCTTACATAAACAGCCATTATTTAATATCTTATGTGGAATCCAATAGATTGAAGAAATTTATAATCTTTATTAGACAACAGAAGTCTTCTTCGCTTTACAGTTACTCGACGAATGTTCATGTTTTTCCCTTCGATTCTATTTATATGATTATTTAAATGGGCGCTAGTTGAATATCGTGGTTTGAAGCAGAATCCCATATTAGTTTATCTCTTTTAATTCGAGTGTGATATTGATAGTTTCCTCTCCAAAGTCAATCAACTCGCCGTTATCGTCTATAACTCGGATAGTAATGTTGTCTAGGTATTGCCGACCGGTAGGTATGACTGGTAGATAAATAATGTTATGAGGTTCCTTCGTCAGTTTGTATCCTGGCTCAACGTCTATGTCAAATGAAAAAAGGGTGTGGGCTTCTTTCCCATTTATATAGGAACCAGAAATAATATTACAATCCAATTGAACAAGATGGAGGTTCATAATATTGATCGGCCTTGTAGAGACATAAGCTTGAGGCCTTGGCGGGCACTTCGAATTACCGAATCCTAAGAGGCTAGCTATACTGTTGTCACAATCAAAGTTGATTATAAATTTAGATGAAATTTCACATTTTAGAGTGTTGTTGTTCGCCGACAATTTAAACATATCATCAAGTTCTCCTTGATTTAAAATAGTTTTGGTATCCGGATATAGAAAGTCATATATAGCTTTTTGGACGAACTTATTAATTTCGTCAATCTCATAAGCGCCGGGTGCCACACGTACATTAATTTTTTTCGGTGCACTGCCTTCCTCGGCCCAACTCTTCTCTCGCTGCACCACATCTGCCCAAAACTTTTCTGGGTCTACCACCTCTAAACAGATGATATTATTTTTTGAGGTGATATTTTTGATAGAATGGTAGGCATAAAATGCTATTAATCCAAGACCATACTGTTTATTAACATCCAATTCGATGGGCGGAAAAAAATCATTGCTGAGAATGCTTGACGCTATGGACGACAAATGAAATGTTCTTGACATGGCTAAGAAGTATGTCACACTGACTTCGAAATCTATTTTCGATTACATAAATTATAAACTCGCTTTTTAGTGGCAATTTTCAGTTCTCGAATTTTACAAAAACAACAAATTACGTGTTTTGGTGTTGGATCATCGCTTACGTCAATTGACCCGCGTTTCAAAAATACCGTCGGACCATCATTTACGTCAATAGATTCATTTTTAGAAAAATCCTTAGGTTGTTCTTCATCGTGGGTATTCATTCTTCAGAGAGAAGAAATTGCAAACACAAATGTCCACATAGGACAGTATCAAACTTCTGGTAGCGTTTATAATTATAGTGAACTTCAGATACCGGCCAACGCCCTTTATACAGATAACTAATTAAATCTGAAGGTGGGGGTAAATCACCATAACTATCGAAATATATTAATGACGCATCTCTTTTCTTGTAAGCGACCCAATGTGTTCCTGGCCCACTACTACTATCCAAATTGACAATGGCTGATTCGTTTCTTAGTGGCCCGCAGTTTGGTAAACTATCTCTCATATACACACCTCGAAAGTAGGGAATCTTGAATCTTTTGGCAAAAGATTGTATGTCTAAATTACTGAGAGGTCTTCGAGGTAGTGAACTTACGAGTTTTTTGGCCGATATGGTTTCATGTAAAGGCCCAACCCCTTTCGATAGGGCTTTAAGTATAATCCTTTACCGTTTTTTCCTAGAGAGATGGCTTCCATGGTTCTATTGTGTCGATTAGCTTCTGTTAATTGTTGACTATTTGTTTTAGCGATGTTCACTGCTTTGACGATTCCGGACGCCGCTCCTGCCAAGCTCCCCAATGCAGATAATCCAGCAAAAATAGGTATTAATGGTAAAAATCCACCTGTTTTTGGTATCGGTATAATACGGGGAATAATAATTTTTCTCTTTCCCCCGGCTGCTTTAACATATTTTCGGGCAGCCATGAGAGATGATGCAGCCATCTTCCTGAGTGTTTTTCCCCCCATTTTCTGTCCGCCATATGTCTTTAATACCCCTTTAATCTTACTGACAATTCCTCTACCGAAAGCAATTCGTTTTTTGCTTTTTGTTCCGCGACGCCGCTTCCTAGACCGTAATTTATGGCCCATACCAAAACTTCGCTTTGTTTTCATAATATTTGTGATAGTCCAGGCAGCTGCTTTTTCACCAACTGACGCGTCGCTAGCTTTAAACCGAGTCCAAGCTAATTCTTGAAGGTCCTTATCAGCAATATGTCTAGCTTTCAAATCGTTTGCACTTTTAGAGTAAGCAATATCATGTAATTTACAGGCTTTATCTAATTCATTTATTCCGGGGTCGTTACGTGCTAAACGTTTTTGTAAGCGCGTACCTGGCCCACAATATTGGTACCCCGGTATGTGCAGTTCAAATGGTAATTTATTTATTAGGGAATTAACAAACCCTCTTCCACACTTTCTTTTTAAATAACGTTTAGTGATAGATCGCACTCGTTTGACGCTAGGCATTTAAATTAATGTTACATGAGGTGATCGCTTATATAGCTAAAGACAGTCAAACGATGCGCATAGTCAAAGTACAAAATAGTATTTGTGTAGAGAATTTAGATGAAAAAGTTGGTGATGGGGTTAGTGAAAATAAGGTTCCCAGACACGGCCCTTTGTTGCCTGATACAATACGCGGCCTTCTAATAGGACCATCAAATTGCGGTAAAACAAATGTGATGTTATCACTACTCATTCAACCAAATGGGCTACGATTTGAAAACGTATATATTTATTCAAAATCTTTATACCAGAAGAAGTATGAATACTTGCATGAAGTTTTGACGCCGATAAAAGGGTTGGGTTATTTTACGTTTAACAATAATGAAGATATAATTCAACCAGTAGATGCCAAACCGAATTCTATATTTATATTTGATGATGTGATTTGTGAAAAGCAAGATGTTATTAGATCATATTTTAGTATGGGGCGACACAGAAATATAGATTGTTTTTATTTGGCTCAAACGTATTCGAAGATTCCGAAACAATTGATTAGAGACAATGCAAATCTAATTATTATGTTTAAACAAGATGACTTAAACCTACATCACATATACTCAGACCATGTAGCTCCAGATGTTCCTTTTAAAAAATTTCAGGAAATGTGTGCTGAATGCTGGGGTGAAAAGCATGGATTTCTAGTGGTCGATAAAGATAAAGATATAAGCGCCGGTAGATATAAGAAAGGATTCGATAGCTTCATATACCCATAAACAATGCAATACGTGTTATTTTCCAAGTAGCGTCCAAGGCGGTAGGTGGTTTCAGCGATTAAAATGTATAGCAATAAAAAACATTTCGACGTCAAATCGGAGCTGGCTGCTGTCTCCGATTCGGTTAGACAGAAATTTAATGCCTTAAAAAGTGGGCGCGTTGAAACTCTACAAGCTCTAGAAAAAATGTATGAACCGCTGACGAAACCGTTGAAAACAATTTCAAAAGCCGCAACCTCTAACCCCTCTAACACTAAAGAAGAAAACCCCGCTAACACTAAAAAAGAAAGATCTGGCATAAAAAGGGAACTCGCGTCAATATCACCGGACTCGACAAAATATGAAGAAAGTTTTGAAAATGCAATATCCGACCGCGGTGATGATGATGATGATGATGATGATGATGATGATGATGATGATGATGATGATGATAAAAAATATATTGATAAACATTTAGAAGAAATATCGCGAGGTAATAAACACTATGATACTCGGTACGGCGTATATATGGACAATGACATGAAAACAATGGTTGGGAATTTAGAAGTAAAATTTTCTGATGGCAAAATCTCGTTTTGGGATGGGGATAGAAGAGTTGCTGACTACCGCGGCAATCCGGAATTATATGAGCTACTATTTTATCGAAGCCCTAAGAAAGTAAGTAATGCGACTAAGAACACATATAAGGAAATATTACAACTTACCGGAGCGGCCTTTAAGGAGTATGACGAGTCCAAAGGGCTAAGTAACAAAAATGTAAATAAATTGAGAAAAATTATTAGACCATTGTTCTCTCCGGCAAAGGTAAAGGGTAAAGGGTTTTCAAAAATACCTAAATACAAAAAAATAATGACCTCTAAACCCACATATGTTTATTGGAACAAGCCGAGAGAATTGGTGGCTAGATTGCGTTTATTATGGAGTTCAAAGCAAGCCGGTCATACTGGGCACGATAATGAAATTTTATCAATAATTGAAGAATTAAGAGAAGAGCGAATAATATATTAATTACATGTGCTGTAGAGGTCAGTCGTAAACGGAATGTCTTCAAGAAACATTGTAGATAAATTCGGAAGAAAAAAGAAAAATCAACGAGTAATTATTCGAGAAAAAAGGGGTCTTGGATTCAAATTAACAGATGACGGTAATTATGATATGCAAACCAAACGGTTGGTAAACCTTGGAGAGCCAGAACAATCGACCGACGCTGTAACAGTTGGATATGTTGACGATGTTACTAGGCAAGCAAAAGATCTCGTTTTAAAAGCTTTAGCGGAATCCATTAAAAACATATTACGCGAAGCTACAATTTATTTCGAAAAACAGCAGAGTGAACTTAAGAAATTAGTATTTGAACATCGAACTGTGTCAAGCAATAGTATTAGCGATGTTAATGTTAAATACCAATCGATGTTACAAATAGTGAAGCACAATAGAGAATTTTTTGAGGACATACTTACCACTACAAAAAGTAATATTTTAAAAGTTATTACTAAAGTTGATAATTTGGAAAGTGAAATAAAAGGCATAAAAAGTTTTACTATAATATTAGAGAACCGTTTAACTGATCTTAGCGATAGATTCATTTAAGTGTAATACGGAAATTCTTCGAGACCTTAAAAGCGTCAAAGCAAGTATTGGGCAAAATACGTCGGTTTTATCGAAAATTATAGTGGGACTGGAAGAAAGGATCGAAAAGTTTGAATAAAAAATTGTATTTTAATTGGAAAGAATGTCTAAACGCCAAATAATTGAAGAAATCCACCGATCCGCCCGTCGAAATTTTCCCAGGAGAAGGACTATTGTAAAAGGATATGCCGACTTGTGGCAGAGTGATTTGGCTGATATGCAAAGTTATAAAGATGAAAACGATGGTTACAGATATATTCTAATTGTCATCGACTGTTATACGAAATATGTGTGGGCGAGACCATTAAAAAATAAAACAGGCTTACATGTTAGAAATGCCTTTTTAGATATACTCCAAAATTGCGCACACCATCCTAAAAATCTACAAACGGATCAAGGGACAGAATATTATAACAAGGAATTTGGGAAAGTAATGAAAACATATGATATAAATCACTATTCGACTTATAGTACAATGAAAGCGTCAATGGCAGAACGTGTGATTCGTACGATAAAATCCCTATTATATAAAAAAATGGCTATGAGAGGGAAATACAATTGGATAGATATTATAAACGGCGTCATTAATAAGTATAATAACACCACGCATTCAATCATAGGTATGAAGCCAATAGATGTCCTGCCGACAACTAAACTCAACCAATATAGGCAAAACAAAAATGAAGTAAGGCGTAAAAAACCGAAATATCGTGTCGGCGATGTCGTAAGAATAAGTAAATATAAAAGCATATTTGAAAAAGGGTATACTGCTAACTATACAACTGAATTATTCAAAATAAGAAAAATAAATAGCACATACCCCGTAACATACATTCTAGAAGATATGAATGGTCAATCGATTAAAGGCTCATTTTATGAGTTGGAATTATTAAAAACAAAGTGGAAAGATGTTTATTTAGTGGAAAAGGTCATTCGGACGAAAGGGGACAAAGCCTTGGTGAAGTGGTTGGGATTCCCACAGCAAGAAAACTCTTGGATTAATATAAATGATATTGTTTAGTATGGATATTAAATGAAATAAAGATTAAAAAAAAACAAGTTTTATTTTCCTATTAACTACTACATATACAATAATAAAATAACTTACACTTAAATATATACATAAAGCTTAAATAATAAACTATACAAATTAAATCTAAAACTAATATATAGAGGGTCATTGGATGCATAACAAAGCCGCCGTATTGCAACCCCTGACTCCTTTATTTCAAGCGCCGATGCATACAGGGCAAACATTTGTGTCGCAGAAGTGGGAAATATATCGGGCGCATACATCGCATGTTTGCGGATCCTCCAAATCCCCCCCTTCTACAACAAAATGCTGATGCTCATGTATGTACCTGGCATTTGGATTTCTTTCGACATCCATCTGCTCGTAATGAAGGAAGCAGGGGTTGCACAGACGTTTGCTCCGTTCCATGCCAGGAATAACCAACTTCACAATAACGGAGCTGGTTGTAACGCAGAAGTGGTTACCGCCTCTGGCCTGAAATACAGCCAGCTCCCTTCTTATTGAAGTCGGTGATCCAGGGCAATCAGCCTCAATGCCCTCATCGTCGTCGTCGCTGGCGGGCTCATCGGCGGGTGGGGCTGGACCAACGGCGTCTGCACCCTCTTCGGCGGGTGGTGCCGGACCAACAGCGCCCAAATCCTCGTCGGCAGGTTGAGCTAGACCAGCCGCGCCTTCTCTATCACCATCAGCAGCGGCAGCAGCAGCATCAGCAGCCTGTAAAGAAGTATATTGATTAGATATTTTATAAGCATAAGGAGTAGTAATTTTATAAACATAAGGTAATAGTTAAAAACTTACATCACGTTCTACGGCGGCCCAAAATTCGTCAATTCCTGGCTTGTTGGCATCAAAGCGCGCTACTAAGGCCAGTTGACGAATGATCTCCCTAACTCCTTCATCTTCTTCACCCTGGTATTCATTTTGGTTGTTCATGGCGGTGGTCAGGTCAGCTACACTTAAATGTCTGATGCTGGTACGTGGTCGGGACCTCCTTATATATGTTATGTATTTCCACCTCCACTCCACCAACCCACGAATTTATTACCTCCCCTGCATTACACCGCGCTCAGTTGAGTTCGGCTAGTTCCGGAAAGTTGGAAGTCAGAAAAAATTTTACTCTAGCATTAATCGGCGCCCTGCAGATAATACAAATAACTACGGATTGACTGCAACTCACGCAAGATACGGCATGCCCGCATGGTATAAAAACCATTTGCACCTCCTTATCGCCACAAATCTTACAAGTAAGGCGCTTACTCATAAAACAAGTATCATTTAATTTATTCATAGTAGCGCAGGGCCTTCAAGCTGAATTTAGACAACTGAATATCTGAGGCTATAGGAACTCTTTTATTAAGAGGTCGGCGGTTGGATGTTGAGGTGGGGGGATGTTATAGATAGTTCGAACCTTAACAATGCAAACTTTTTTTGTCTGGGCTAGCAATAAGTTCTATTTTTCTTGCTCACGCCCATTCTAGTAGATGAGTATTTGGGTTAAAACTGTACATAATTCTTCAAACGTAAAATAATAGTTTCCTGTTATTCTTATATTATTTTTTCGGAAGACGAAATATCTTCTACTCTACCATTAAAAATATGGTGGGATAGATGTTGAGTGGGACCAATTTTAAATTACAATTGACGCAAAATTATAATTTTTAGCCCATTGAGCAGTCCGCTAGTTTTTGTTGGTTCTAAAAGGAACCGTTTTTTGTTTGTTTTTTTTGTTGGCCCTGAAAAGGGCCGTTTTTCTCGACTAGAGCATACACCCTAATCCGAGTCGGAATCGCTATCCGAATCAGACGATATATCGATCGCCGGTATATCGTCTGAGCCGTAGCCACCCATATCAACATCATCGATGTCGATATCCGCCACTTCCACTTGCGAGGTGCTGTCGCAAGGCCCCGCAGGTGATGGCGGCCTTGCCAGAGGGGGAGAAGAATAAGTTGAATCACAAGGGCCCAACTCCTCTTCCGACGTGGTCGGAAACAACCATGCGATGGTTGTCCTACATAGTCCGGGTGGGCTGAAACCAGAGCCACTTGCAGAATCGCACATCATGAAGCAGAATGATTGTATGCATATGTGCGATGAGTATTTATAGTGATTGAAAAAAAGTGAGTAGAGTGGGGAGAGAGTGGGGGAGAAGCGAGAGTGGAAGACTCTCAGTGATAAAACTTTTATATCTTAAAATTTCGCTATTATATTATTAAATAGTAAAAATTAAGAGTGCAAGACTTTCGACAATAAAACTTTTATATCTTAAAATTTTGTTGTTTTGTTTGGCTCTGATTAGGGAGTTCGTTTCCACACCATCTTATATATTACAACTAGCCTATCATCATAAACTAATCATAATATATGGAGATAGAACTCATGGCGCGTTGCTTTTTTTTAACGTGGTTAGCTCCCCAGTAGGCATATCTCCACAACTAACAAACTAACAAATACCAAAAAATGTCTACCTGTCCTTATGCAAAACTATGTGCCCCAGAAACTGTTTGTAGCCCATACTTTCTCCATCACCATCGACAGCGGCAGCATCAGCAGTCTGTAAAGAAGTATATTGGGGAGTTCGTTTCCACACCATCTTATATATTACAACTAGCCTATCATCATAAACTAATCATAATATATGGAGATAGAACTCATGGCGCGCTGCTTTTTTTTAACGTGGTTAGCTCCCCTGTAGGCATATCTCCACGACTAATAAACTAACAAATACCAAAAAATGTCTACCTGTCCTTATGCAACACTATGCGATCCAAAAACTTTGTGTAGTCCGCACTCCTAACGCGCGCCCGCTCAATAAGTTCGCGATACCGGCCCTGCATCATATCATATGCACCCTTCTTTTTTTCAAACTCCGATTGGGTCTCTTTGACCCTAGCAATTTCAATGCCCACATCCAACTGCCTTTGGCGCACATTGTTCCGACGATGAATGGTCTCATCCATCTGCCGTTGCAAGTCAACCAAGTGCCGTTGGATGCGGGCATCTTCATCTGCCAATCCTTCAGTCTCGCGCTGAAGTGGCGCTAAGGTAACCTCCATATCTCTCGCCATACCATCCACCTCCATCCTCAGCTGTTTTAGTGTCGCTTCAGTGATACTCAACTGCTCCCTATCAGCATTATACCGCGTCTCCTTATTCAATAGGACGGTGGCGGCGGAGTTGATTTTCCTCCTCATGCTGTCTTCTTCGCCGTCATCCTTGGGCGGTATTGGGATTGGTATCGCCGCACTTGTTGAGGCTACCGCCTTCAACTTCCTTACTGGCGCGGTCTTTGGTTTCGCTGCGGTGGCTCTCGGCTTTCTACTCTTCGGCACAACCACCCGCGGTCTCGTTGGCTTCGACCTACAGGGCGCATCTTCCATTGTGCCGACAAGCTTTGACAATGTGGCTGACGAGGGTAGCATATCAACGCGTACATCGCTGAGGACCCGGATCTTCTTGGGCGCTTCAAAATCGTCTCCGCTATCATATACCGGTACTGGGGCTAGTAACGGAGCCGGTGACGGGAGCGGCAAAGGAGCCGGTAACGGGGCCGGTAATGGGATGTCGCACACTTGCGACAGCTCCATCGGCGATACCGGTGAAGGAACCGTCAACTCCTTGAAGATTTCCTCAAAATCGAATTCCACAGCATCGATTGAAATGATTGAGTTAGCTGCGGCGATCGTCTCTTCGATTGAAGTCATGTTGAAACACTGCTGAGAACTGAAAAAATAACTCGAAAAGAATTAAATAGTTTACTCGGCGAGCCGTAGTAAACTGAATTTCTCAGATCTGGTTCCCGTATATATAGTGATCGGAAAGTGGAGGGGAGAGAGTGGGAGTGGGAGTGGGAGAAAAAAGAAGAAAATCGGCCGGGCGCGGGCTTCGCCCGCGTGCGCCTCCAGCCTATTCGTTATATCTAAATTGAGCCACAGTTTTTCGAGGTCCATTACGATATTCCTGAATATCTTTATGTCCCCATAAGTTCTATAACGCTCATGGCACCTTTTTTTTTTGTTTTTTTTGTTGGCCCTGAAAAGGGCCGTTTTTGCGGCTAGAGCATACGCCCTAATCCGAGCCGGAATCGCTATCCGAATCAGACGATATATCGATCACCGATATATTATCTGACTCGTAGCCACTCATATCGACATCACCGATGTCGATATCCACCACTTGCGTGGTGCTATCGCAAGGCCCCGCAGGTGATGGCGGCCTTGGTAGAGGACAAGCAGAAGATGAGTCGCAAGGGCCCAACTCCTCTTCCGACGGATCCAATTCCCCCCAGGCCAGCCTTCTGAGGATCGCTTCTCTGAACATCTGAGCCAAAAAAATATCATTAAAATCGTCCATCGTCCAGTTGTTTACTCAGCGAGGAGCTGCAGTAAACTGAATTTCTCAGGTCTTGTTCCCGTATATATAGCGATCGGAAAGTGGAGGGGAGAGAGTGGGAGTGGGGAAAAAAAACCGGCCTCCGGCCGGGCCCTATAAGCCCGGCCTGCGGCCGGGCCCGGCCTTCGGCCGGGGCGGGCTTCGCCCGCGGAGGCCTCCGGCCTTCGGCCGGAGGCGGGGGGCCGGAGGCCTCCGCGGGCGAAGCCCGCCCCGGCCGAAGGCCGGGCCCGCGGAGGCCTCCGGCCTCCCGAAAACGGCCTTCGGCCGTTTTAATTCTAAATTCTTAAACTTCTCAACGAAGTCCGGGCCCGCGGAGGCCTCCGGGCTCCCGAAAACGGCCTTCGGCCGTTTTAATTCTTTTTTTCTTTTAACAGATATGTTTATTACTTTTTATTTATCTAATTGTGACTAGTGGGTAGGTGGAAATTGATAAAAGCAAATAAGGTAGGTTTTTAAAATATAATATAAACTTAATTTACATTTCTTATAATAACAGTAACTCTAATATAGGTGCTTCACCACCTTTATTTACAATATTGAAAATATTAAATGTTCTTGCTGCAGCTATTCACCTCCGGTCTTCCCCCATGTTTTGTTTAACATAGCATGGTCAATTACGGCCTGCTGTTCGGCATCAGGCTGGACCTTCCCCCATATTTTATTTAACATGGCAAGGGTGCGGCTTGCGGCTTGTTTTCTGGCGTTTATGTCAGCAATATTGATAGACATTTTTTATGTTTTTTCTGTGCGGTCTGGCTAAAGCAGAATGAAACTATGCATACATGTGATGAGTATTTATAGTGATCTGAACAAAGCGAGTAGAGTGGGGAAAGAGTGGGGAGAAGCAAGAGTAGAAGACTCGCCGAGAATAAAGCTTTTATATCTTAAACTTTCTTAATATATCAATATATTATAAAAAGCGCTTTTAATAATAATGAGTAGGAAGTGTAGGGGAGGGATAGTTGGAAATTAATAAAAAAAATTAAGTAATTTTGTTACAAATATATTACAAACTTATGCATACATTTATGTTTACATTTCTTCTAATAGTCTTAAAAGTAAATCTAATTTATCTTCTTCATTACTATTATTTACAATATTGGATACCCTACATCTAAATTCAGCCACAGTATTTTGAGGTCCATTACGATATTCCTGAATATCTTTATGTCCCCACGGTAGAGTTTTAGCGGTGTTTGGTATTATAAACCTTTTTTCATCATTGTAAGATAATGCAACTTTATTTTTCATTTCAGTATAGATATCATGTAACTGACTTCTAAATGTATTCATTTTTCTAAATATCTTACCCCCACCTTCTACAATTTTTTGATAATCCACCATGTTTAAGCTGTTTTGAATTACGGATTTCTTTACGCCCTTAGCGGTTTTGCTCTCTTTTTCATCTGATCTAATATAATAGGCCTTGGCGCCTGTCCCTAAAAATATGCTGATGGCCTGATTTGGATACTCATCCTTAAAATTTCCCAATATTGGTTTACTTACTGGCAGGTTAAATTTATTATCCGATTTATAATTAGATGTGTCGAAATGTTCGATATTTCCTTTCATAAATTCGTAAAAATTTATTGATTTAACTTTAAGCACAAAACTATCAGTATCCGTGTAAAGTAAGGAAATGTTATCGCCTAATTGTCGTTTTAATGTGCCGTAATAAAAATCATACATTCTCACTTTCGACAATTCCAACACCGTGAAACCTACATAAAGTGGTTTGTTGTAACAAATTTTAGTTCTACCCATATGTATAGCCACAAAGTGCTCTGAAAATATGGAACAAGACTTAAAATTAGGTCTAGCAATTAAGTTGTTTGCGCCTGGGGAATTTCTCTTACTTGCCCAGTGGGTTCTAAGGTAAATATCACGCCTGTCATCTACATTTTCCATAGTTTTCCCGTACACAGAATTGACCATGCGCTTAAAGTGATTTTTCTCGGATGTGTCCTTAGCATTGTTTCTCATATTTGTATTGAGGTCTATATATTTCTTCAGCCAACGAGACTGCTTAAACTTGAGGACGCGATGAATTTGAGTTACAATTAGCCCATTATTTATGGCCTGCTTGAAGTTTCTATAGTGTAATACGTACTTGTCTTTATGATTTAAATTGGGAACCAATTTGGGGATTTCTGTTTTGGAATTAGGTGGAATTATATTCTCTACTAAAAATGGCAAATCAGCGTGTTTATCATGAAGGTGATGCGGATATGTTACATCAACTTCTAAAACATACCCATAATCCCCGAGATCATCAACAGACATAATATCGAGTTGATTAATTTCCTCCGCCGATAACCAAACAAATTCTCCCGTGGGCAGAGGTTGACTCATGCTATAACCATAGAGATTTGTCGCATCGATATAATGTATGGAAGACTTTGGCTCGAAAGGATTATATTCGGACAAATACGGGTTATTGGCGATATGTTTTCTTTCAACGCATTGGCTTATACCGCCGCGTATACTATTTTTGAAGAAATTAATCATATCTATATCTGTCAGTAGTTCCAACTCCACCTTAGTGTACCGCAACATCGCATCCCATGACAGACCTGGAGATGTATAATATTGCGCCGGATCTAGTTTATATGCTTTAAGTGATACATCCCTAAAATTTTCAAATATATCGCACAACATTAAAACATCTGATTTTAAGTATAAATCAGAATAAGATCCCAAAGTTTGACATTTAAATACATTCCAAACTTTCTGAGCCCTAGCATATTCCTCATCAGTTATGTGGCAATTATTTAACTTGTCATAAAACTCATCTTTTGAAGGTAAATTGGGGTGATCTAATTTCATTATATTATCCATGAAATTATATGGAAACACCCCCTTCTGCCTCATTAAATCGAATTTTTCTTTTTCTGCAAAACATTTCCTTGTTTCAACAAAAAATTCTGATGGCAGGTTTTCTGACAGTCCAGCCAATGAATCAGCTAAAAATCTGTAACTATCCAAAAATCTAAGTTTTATGTAATTTTTTCTCAACATACCATCTCTATCTACATAGCTATGGGTGTACAATGGTTTAGTGAACGAAATATATTTTTCTTTATTTTGTGCAATAACTTCGGTCCTCTCACCTTCGCCATACAATTCTTTAATAAATAAATGACTGTCATACCCACTCAAATTGTGGAAAAAGATTGGAACAAATTGTGGGATTTTATAATTTAAATTACAATTGCTATGTGCGGCGCCAGGTGTTTTCTTACCGGTAACATGACAATGATCTCTTACTTTAACGTCACCTTCCTGAAAAGGCTCATCGCAAATAGAGCATATAGTTGACGAGTTAAAATCATCTATTTCATCATTAGACAGCTGATGCATCGGAACAACGTCTTTTAAATAGGTATTATAAATAGTTAAAACATCGTCCTCTAGCCGTTTCACGAAATCGCTACCAGCATTATCACCCGTAAAAGTTACAAATTTCGTCAATGAATTATCAAACGAACATTTAATCAAATATGCAAAAGAATATGGTTCATGTTGGTATGTCGGGATAGTAAACTTTTTTTCCGGATCTGGTTCGCAAGTATCTATTGGTTTTAAAATCGATTCAAAATCAGCGTAAATTACAAATGGAACCCTAAGTTGCTTATCATAATTTTGAAACTTAAGTATGTTTTCAGGTACATAATTACCGCGTTTATCTTTTTTCAGCTCCACTGATGGCGTGCTGGTGTATATATGATTACAATCGCGCAATTGGTGCCGCAATAGTATGCTTTCAGATCGGAAATAAAGTAAACAGCCGTCACAAAAAAATTTTTTGTGCTCATTTCTAGTTACTTGATTCGATACCAATCTGGAAATATTTTTAATCCAACAATAGTGACTATTTCCTGAATCCTCCGTTATTAATAGTAAATTTATATGGTGACCTAACCTCCTAGAGGAATATCGTAATGGGCCTACTATTTCGAATTTAACCTTACCATTTTCATAACTACGTTCCAAACCATAAACATTAACACTTATGTCATTTAAATCTTCAAATTTTGAAATGTCTTTAAGCTTCATAGGGAATTCAATACCATCAACATTCAGCACGGCCTCGAAGTGTGGATACGATGTCGTTAGGTGAACATTGTCCCTCGCTGGATATAGCGCCGACGTGATGGCCCAAGCAAAGCAATACGCATCATTGTTTTGGACATTAACTACACCCTTCTTGGTTTCAATAAACTTAGGGAGCTTAATGTACGAGCAGCCGCCCAATGGGGAGTACTTATTTATATTAACTTCTAAAAATAGTACTTCCCGTAATGTCCAACCTGAAACAATTAGTAATATATTAGTAAACACTATACTATGAATTATAAAACTACTATACCTGAATCCTTATGTTGAAAGTCTGCAGTTTGAGATACCACAGCGTCCTTAAAGTCTACATATACCGCATCCAAATCCGTCGACAAATCGAGTATTCGATTTATGCTGTTAAAAGATTTGATTTCAGAAACATCTTGGCTCTCCAATGCATAAGTAGCAAAGGCCTCTACATTAACTTTAATGGCATTATGGGCCTTCAGAACAACTTTTAACAATTTCAATACTCTTAATTTTATCGCATCAAAAAATGTTACATAATCTATATGTTTTTCATCACATTTAAGCCTGTAAGTTGCGATTCTGCACTTAAACGCGCTCTTAATTAAATATATACCATCAGCATGAATTGCACAGGCTTTTTCTTTATGCCCAAGACTCCTCATATGCGACGTCATCTGATTGGTAGGGACATCTACATTACATGATTCACATCTTCTATTATGGGCTTTTGAGTCTACGATGCGATGCGTATGAACTTGTGGAACTCGCATTACCCGGGCTTTTTTTTCAGGTGGAACATCATTACTGGGAGTAGTAGATCTCTTCGTACCTCCGGATGATTCGCCGATGCGGTTAGATATCAGCTTGCAACTTTTATTTTGATGTCGACGTAAATTATCTACCCTTGTATATGTTAAACCACAATTGCACTTATACATGTTTATTATTTTTATGATTATTTCGATATTAGATGATAGAACTCCCGATAGGCTTAAAGCTAACGATATTTGTACGGATTTGGATGCGGGTCCTACTATATATATCCTCTAGAAAATTCCACCACCTCTTCTTAGCTCCTCCCTCGATATTTCAGTTGGGTGCGTCTATCTCCGGCGCAGCTACCCCTTCTTAGTCCCTTACCACAATATTTCGGTTAAGCACGACCGTCTCTAACGCAGGCTAAGCACTCTAGGCACGACGGCCGAGAGTTAAGGACGTGCTGCCAACAGTAATCACTAGGAGACGCTTAGATAACATTCACTACATTGCATACAGTAATTACTACCTAAGGTGTACTTACACTTTAATATGTATGGAGTAATGAGATGTATACCCTGTGGGTAATTGGGAGGTACTTATTATGCAATTACAATCATTACAGTATGGTGTGTAGATGGTAATTGGGTGGTACTTACTGTGCAATTGCACTTATTACAGTACATGCTGTAATTGGGAGGTACTTTCTAATTGCGCGTCTATCTCTGGCGCAGGCTACCCCTTCTTAGTCCCTTACTTCGATATTTCGGTTAAGCACGACCGTCTCTAACGCAAGCTATGCACTCTAGGCACGCCGGCTGAGAGTTAAGGACGTGCTACCAACATTAATCACTAGGAGGCACTTAGATAACATTCATTACACTACATTGCATACAGTAATTACTACCTAAGGTGTACTTACACTTTAATATGTATGAAGTAATGAGATGTATACCCTGTGGGTAATTGGGAGGTACTTATTATGCAAATACAATCATTACAGTATGGCGTGTACATGGTAATTGGGAGGTACTTACTGTGCAATTGCACTTATTACAGTACATGATGTAATTGGGTGGTACTTACTGTGCAATTGCACTTATTACAGTACATGATGTAATTGGGAGGTACTTGCTAATTGCGCGAAGGGTGGGGGGTACTTAGGATAATTACTAATTACCCAATTACCTCTCTCTGTACCTCTTTCTCATTTCCAGAACCGGCCAATTACATCTACTAATATTAATGGATTTTTAGTTTTATAATGTTACTATTTTCTATTAAAACTTGGAAAAAATAGTTGTTTAATTATACATAAAAGCACAAGATTTTATGCCGTGGCTGGTGTTTCATAGCCGAAGCGAAGAGTTATGTTTAATTAAAATTTAAAATTGTCACTTATCCTCAAATTTCTTAAATACGGACAATTTTAGGAAAGTTATGTATAAAAGAAAACATATAGAGAATAATTTTGCAAACAACTTTTATTTAAGGAAGTTTCTTCTCCAAGTATAAATAACAGATACATTCAATAGAGTAGAAAAATGCCCTTGTATAAAGTAGCCCCAGATGTTCTGACTATGCCCAAAATCTAATCAGGTTACCACATAATAGATTAAAGCTTGTTTAAAATTTAGTGTTTTTCTCTTTATCCGCTTTTGAGTTATGTTCAAAATTCAAAATTTTCACTTGTCCTCAAATTTCTCAAATACGGGTCATTTTACGAAAATTATGTATAGAAGAAAAAATAATTTTGCCAAAAAATTTGAATCAAGGAAGTTTTTCTCCAAGCGTAAATAACAGATATATTTAATAAAGTAGAAAATTACTCTCTCATAAAGTAACCCCCTGATGTTTCAACTATGCCCAAAATCTAAGCAGCTTACTGCATGGTAAATTGAAGCTTAAATTTATAATTTGTTGCTTTTTTATAATCCGTTATTGAGTTTAAAATGTTCAAAATTCTAAATTTTCACTTTTCCTCAAATTTCTCGAATACGCTCCATTTTAGGAAAATTATATATGGAGCAAAAGTTCTAGAGAAAATTCTAGAGAAAAACTTTTATTTAAAGAAGTTTCTTCTCTAAGCAAAAATAACAGATATATTCCATAAAGTATAAAAAGATCCCCCATACAGTACCCCCAGATGTTCCGACTAGGCCCAAAATATAATCAGTTCACCGAAGGGTGGATTAAAGCTTAAGTTTAAAATGGATTCAAGAGCCCCCGAAACGTAAAAATCCGTCAAAAACTTGAGGTCGAAAAAAATCATGATTACTATACTTTCCTTATCTGTATGTACACAGATAGGAAACAAAGAAAACTTAAGAATTTTTTTTTCTTGAAAATCAACACGCATTGTAGTAGAATAAAGAAATTTAATTATTTTTTATTTGACCAACTGTTTGTCACTAACGCAGTATAACATTTATAATTAATATTTAAGGTAGGTACTTCATAAAGTAAAATAAAAAATATGATGTACATAGGGTAAAATTTGTCTTACAGCTTGTATTTAAACCAACCACTTCTCAAACTATCCCTACATTTATTTTTAAACATTTGTAATTATGATTTTTATCCTCATTTCAGTAATATATTTGCTCTACTCTTAGCTTTAATAGTCAAAATTACTGTAAAAATTAGAGAAATATTAGACAACATTCAAACTTTGGATTTTTCAAGAGATTTGTTTCCTTTTTATTTTATGATCAAATAACTCGGATATTAGCCATTCCAAAACCTATGTAGTGCACGTGTCACATAAAATAGACATTTTTATTTATTAAACTTAACATTTTTTATAATGTTACAAAAAAATTATTTTCTAAAGTTTTTATAGTTGGTTAAATTTTTAAATACAATGCTAAATAAGTAACATATGCTTGACTGGCTCAACACTTCATTTCAGAGCTTATTATTTACAATGGAAACCTTTACAATGGAATCCTTTACAACGAAATGATTTATTATTACCTATTTGAGAGCGGTTCAAAGAATTAGAATCTCTTTTTAAAAACATTTTAGGCATATCGAATGATCTAAAAACAAATTGGTCTCTTCGCCCTTTAAATTCATTCGCGTATACAAATTTACCAATGGATTATTTCTGGCAATAATTATTATAATATTGAAAACTGTTCATAAGGCCAAACTTTATTCTCGTGTGTTATTTAAAAAATATTTTTTCTTTTATTTCATTTTATTAAAAAGCATGTTAAATTTGAGATTAAAACTTTATCATGAATTTAAATAGTTTTTCAAAAAATCAAAGAAGCAACATATACTTTCCAATTATACAAGGTTCTCTAAAAAAGTAATACAATATCAAAGTTTTCCGTACTGATTTTAAAGACGTGTATAGTGCAAAAGAAACATTTGAAAACCATTTTTTTGGAGTAAATGGTTTTCATTATTATTCAAAAATGTTTACCGATGTACTACTTTTTTAATTTTAAACAAATCTTTATAGGGTACATCAGTACGGAAATACATAATTTACCCATTTTCTTTAATTGTATTTTATATCACCATTTAAAAGAACGTTTCTTAAAGTTTAATTTGAGTTAAGCATTCTCTATACCTAAAACTAATAATTTTGGGAGATTTTAAAATCTAAATGACAAAAAAGATAATTCACAAAATAGTTTAATTTTAACTGGTCACTGGTTGACTGGAAATAGACTGTGTGTTAATTAGTTATTAGAATTTTACTAGCTGTAATTTATTGATTGAAATTTTTTTTTACAATATCCTTAAAATTTAATAACTATTTAGGAAAAATGTGTTTATTGGAATCGTAAAAATATTATTATTTTAAAAGATATTTTTTATTAAATATGTGTAAAATGTTTTTATTGAAACGACAATTTAAATAAATACATAAGAAATAGTAATAAAAAAATGTAAAAAGAAAATTTCAAATAAATGGTTAAATATTATTAAAATTTATAAAGTACTAACTAGTAACTACCTATTTGTGACAAATGTGTTTATTGGTTTCGTATATGTTATTGTTCGTTTTCAGCGAATAAAAGTAAAAATGTTTTTATCAAGACAAAAAATGTATCGAATACATAAAATAAAGAGCAATAAAGCAATTTTAAATTTAGAATGAGGATATATAATGCTTGGCATTCTATATTATACTCTTCACAGTTTAACAGACCCTCTTAACCAGCGATTTTTTTACAAACATTTTTTTTTTGGGAATAAATAGGCTTCCCAATTTTTATTTAGATTTTTTCTTTTAGTAATTAATAGGCTTTATCTCCTTATAGAGCTTGATTTTTATTAAACATTTCAAGTTGATATAATACTTCTTTTAGATGAATGATTTTTTTTTATTTTAACCCAACTTAACCCCCTACTGTTATTCAGATTTTTTAAAATTTAATAGGTTTTGTCCTCTAATAGGACTTGATTTTTGCTGAAAATTTAAAGTTGATATCATGTTTCGTTTTTGATTTATTATTTTTTTTAAAGTTTCAACCCCCCACTAATCTCCCCATTTTTAATCGGATCTATTTAAAAATCAAGAGACTTCGTCATCTCATAGAGCTTGATTTTTTTTTAAATTTCAAGTTGGTATCATGTTTCGTTTTAAATTTATGATTTTTTACATTTAAACCCCGCTTAAACCCCTACTTTTATTAATTTTTTTTAATTCACTAGACTTTGTCCCCTTATAGGACTTGATTTTCCCTTAAAATTTCAAGTTAATATCATGTTTCGTTTTTGATTTATGATTTGTTTAAAGTTTTAACCCCCCCCCCCCCTTAAACCCCCCCTTTTTAGTCAGATTTATTTAAAAAAAAAATAGTCTGTTTCGTTTTTGAGTTATCGTGCGGACAAAAAACGTGACATCGGACTGACAGACAGACGGACAAAAGTAAACATATACTCTTCACAGACTACTGTGTGAAGAGTATAATAATGTTGTAAATATTTGGTAAAATATTATTACAATTTATTAATTTCTAATTAGTAACTATTTCTATTTAGGACAAATCTATTGAATTCGTATAATATTATTCTTATGTTAAATAAATACATGTGAAAATGTCATTTGTTTTATTAGCCAGAAAAGCACAAGCTGAGACTAGGGAACCAGCCAAGGCATTATATCTAATTTTCTGCTGTGTGTATCATTTTTTCTCCGAATGCCTTGGCTGATTTCCTAGTCTTAGCTGTGCTTCGCCTATGAAACACCAGCCACGACATTAAATCTTGTGCTTTTTTGCCTAATAAAACAAATGACAATTTAACATTTATCTATTAAAAATGTTGTTTAAAATAAAAATAATATTAAACGAATTCAATAGATTTGTCCCAAATAGAAATAGTTACTAAATTTTTTGTATTGACGTACCCTATAAAGATTTGTTTAAAATTAAAAAAGTAGTACATCGGTAAAATTTTTTGACTAATAATGAAAACCTTTTACTGCACAAAAATGGTTTTCAAATGTTTATTTTGCACTATACACGTCCTTGAAATCAGTACGAATTTTATATAAAACTGGTTATAGCGTGTGAAATACCCTGTATAATCTCAGACTATTTTATTGTTATAAGAAAGGCAAGGAAAATTCAAATATATGAAATACAAGGTGTCCCATTTTGGAAAACTTTGATATGTATCACTTTCTTGGAGAACATTGTATAATTGGAAAGTATAATGTCGCTTTTTGATTTTTTGAAAAATTATTTAAATTTATAAAAAAGTTTGTGTTAACTGGTAGTCATAGAATGGAATAAATTTTTTTTTTTTAATTAACACACGAGAATAAAGTTTGGCCTTACCTCGGGAACTGTTTACCAGAACAATTTCTAGATTTTTCAACAAAATCGTTGGAATAAAATATGTTTAATTTTGTAACTTACCGCTATATCTCGCGATAAAGGTATATTTTTTAAAAAATATAATTGTTTTTCACAAAAAAAGTTTGATGTGTTTCATTATTTGTCAGGTGTAACGAAAAGAAAACGTGTAAATATGTTTAGTTTTGAAAAAAATTCGTAGGAAAATTAATGATTCCACGTCGTTTATATATATACTAAAAGTTAGTCATTTTTCAAATATTTAAAAAAAAACTTGGTTTCTTGTACCCAAAGCGGCTTTTTATTGACACTTTAAAGACTTAGAAAGATATATTTTTACTGCCTAGGCAGAAAAAACAGACTTACTATGTAACGTTCCAGGTAATAAGTTAATTCAAACGAAAAGTTGATGGAATAATATTTATCGGCGGATACGAATGACTTTAAAGACCTAAAAATTATGTTGGAGTTCTTGCTATTTAATGATTTTGATTTAATTAATTGAAAGTAGTGTACTGAATTGGTAGTATAAGAATTGTATTTGTAATCTTGGGCTAAATGTGTTTTCCCCTCTCTGCTCCCATAGTTGTTTGGCGGCAAAAACCTGACTTTAAAAGAAAAAAATATATATTTTGAATCATTATTAGTCTTAATGTTTTGTTTAATCGGTTAATCGGTATAAAAAATATATTTTGTTTTAAATAATATTTTAAACTGAATTAATGATTTTTTCAATAAAAATGATAATTTTTATTTATTTTTTAACTTTCATGACACTAAAGTCCATCTAAACCAAAGATTTCAGCGAATAACAATATTGAAATTTTCAAGCATCGTCGCCCAGTTTGTCCGCTAATTTCTCCTAGCTTATGCCTAAAGCCTTGGTTTCTTTGAACACTCCGTCGCGGTAAGCGGACAGTCCGTCGACCGCTGAGGACAGCAATTTTCGCCCGAGGTGGTTTGTTAAAAAATATAGAAAATGATACTTTCTCTATGTCTGTACGTGCTGTTTATGTATTATGAATGTAAACGAAAGGTACTAAAATGGATGCAAATAAATTGTTTGCATTGTTATTATTGTTGGAAGAGGAAAAACAAGAGGAACTGGCAATTGCAACCGTCAAAGTTTCCAATAAGCCAGTGGATGAGTTGTTTTTGTGTCGC
The DNA here is from genome assembly GCA_927349885.1 of Psylliodes chrysocephalus. Taxonomy (NCBI): domain Eukaryota; kingdom Metazoa; phylum Arthropoda; class Insecta; order Coleoptera; family Chrysomelidae; genus Psylliodes; species Psylliodes chrysocephalus. The sequence goes on from OV651818.1 coordinate 45,965,797, forward strand.
GATACAGAAGGTGCCTTTAATATCACTGTGCAGCGGAGGCTTTTTGGAAATGAAACCAAATTTAGGGACTTTCTACAGATCTTTTAGAATTCGTGTTGAGTTTTATAAAGGACATACTTTCCAAGAAACCTAAAAATAAAGTCATGATGTCATCTGTATGTGTGAATTTGTCACTCATTGTTTTAAAATTAATAACAATATAGTCTCCGCACACGCCGACGATTCCGCTGATATCAAACTCAACAGATATCAACCGACCCTTCGCGAAAAATCAGCGGCATGACGCCGTCCTGCTCAGCTAAGTGGATTCAAGAAAACCATTCCCATTTAAATACTCTGGTTGGATAAAATCGTCAAAACGCGACGATTGACGGACTGTCCGCTCACCGCGACGAAGTGTTCAAAGAAACCAAGGCTTTATACGATTTTTAATTTTATTAACATTGGCAGACAAATCTGTGCAAATTTTTATACAAAACAAATCTGTTCTTCACAGATTACAGTTTAAAAAGTGACAGAATAAGTGTACCTAATTTAACCAGTATATTTCAAAAGATATAATAAAAATAGCTTTAAAAACACATGTTATTTTCTCGGAAGTAAATCGCAAGGGCGCATCATCCTAGTGAAAGTATGTTACAGAATCTATAAAAATGAAAAGGCTGAGTTATAAACCAATATAAGATCTGGCAACAACGAAATGGATGCCATCAAACTGAAAACGGAATATACAGAGGCTACCAGGTACTCAAAATGAATATGTATATCATTGGATGCCATTACCTCCTTTAAATATATCTCAGAATATACAGCACACGAAAGTGGCGGCAGTTGCGGTCATTGCTCAAACTACCATGTTTAAAAACATACAAAAATAGGCTGTTTTGGCATCCCGCCAATATTTTGCCGAGAGTTAGTAGGGGTAGGATCCTTTCATTTGCGATGAGTTTCATCGAAAGTCCTCGTGGCATCTGTATATCGGATGCCACGATATAATGCTGCCACTGTTCTAAACGTTTATAGTATCCTATAAAAAACATTTTCAATGACACAATTGAAGTCAAAAAAAAAAAAAACAGTAGAAACTCTTTACCTAACATTTTTCGATCTAGAAAATATCGTTATGAAAAGTATCGCCCATCTTTAGTGATCTACCGGAATTTGCCAGAATTAGAAAAGAGTGAATTATCATAATTCACTATAGTGATATATAGGTACCATATGCTTTTAGTTAGGAGGTAGAATATTGATTTATTATTAAGTGGTCGTGGACAAATTAGTTTTCGATTGAAGTAACTTTTTAATCTTTTTTTTTTTTGTATGTGGATATCCCTTATAGAGATTGAGTACAGGTTCTCCTGGCAAATTCCGGTAGATCACTAAAGATGGGCGATACTTTTCATAACGATATTTTCTAGATCGAAAAATGTTAGGTAAAGAGTTTCTACTGTTTTTTTTTTTTGACTTCAATTGTGTCATTGAAAATGTTTTTTATAGGATACTATAAACGTTTAGAACAGTGGCAGCATTATATCGTTCCTAGTGCTTCGAGCATATATATTTCATAGAGTCCACATTCAATAGGGTTTGTTTACGTTCTGAGGGGAAATGTCAAGACACTATTAACAGTGTCGCATCATTTTTACGGGGTTTGCAATTAATATAAATAATAAATTTGATAAATACCTTCAAAATTCTTTAAATTATGCACATATTTTATAAACTTGCATTATTTAAGTAGGCGCCTATATAGTAATAGTAAATAATAATAATTATTATTATAATTATTAATATTATTTATGTTGGAAACAGATTTTTTTAATTCAAACATCAGAAATCCCAGACAGCACACCAAATCCTTTGGATATCTACTGAACATCCCAATATCCACTGAATGTCCAGTCCATGGTGGATATCTATTTTATATCCATGAAATGTAATTTATAGACATGCAAATGTCCATAAATAATTGTAATTATATAGCAAATTATTAAAAAATTACGCCATTGTACTCGCCATTGTGGCTAATAGTACCGTTGAGATATTTAAAATTAATTTTTTTTAAGGTGTATTCAATATCCCATGGACATCCACTATAAATATAAATATATCAAAGTCTAAGCGCGGACGCAAACCATCGTGGATATCTACTAGATGTAATTTTTGATTTTGCTTCCTAAGTATAGATGGCGATACCACTTTCGTATCTACTCATGCTTAACCCGCCGTAATTGAGTTTGATCGACATTGTTTCACAAACAGACTTCATTAGAGACTGAAGTCGAGAAGTCCTATTTATTGCTGAAGATTCCTAATAAGGATGATTTTCTCCTTAGTAGGCAAAATCAAAGGCAGATTGTTGGGAATATTTTTTACCTCTATTTTCTTTCGACGTTATTCAATAACCATTGGTTACTTATGAACCTCTACTAAAAATAATTATAAAATATTTATCTGAATTTCTATATCCTGGGATATGGACGGACATTTGGTTGGATATCCACAAAATATATTCTATGGATATATCTGGGATTTCTTGTATTGTCTGGAGATACTCATTAGATATTTTGCTGAATATCCATAGGATATCTTCTATATTCTGGATATAGACGGACATTTGGATATCTATATTAGTTCCACGGAATATTTCTGATATCCTCTGGATATATTGGATATCCACAAAATATATTCTGTGGATATCTCTGGGATTTGGTGTGTTGTCTGGGAAGTGTATAACGGAAAAATGAAGGTTGAAATAATAGGCAATAAAAAAAATAAAAAGCTTATATTTAAAAATCAAAAATATAAATAAATAGTAGGTATATTATACAAATATTTATGACCTCTTGACACACGTGTAGTATACAAGAATTACAATACAAGAACTTTTTCCAATAATTTATTAAATATAAAAATATTGTTCGTAACCAATGTATGTTCAATTACTAAACGATATACTACAAATAGAAATCAAGCTAATACTTAGGTACATTTGCACTGCTAGTCGTTAACAAATAAGTGTAGCTTCCTTCATTTTTATTGGAAAACTGTCTTAAGCTTCGATTATTTCTTAATGACTAGGAGTGCAAATAATAGAAGCTTAAAATGACTTTTTTATTGAAAAACTCACATTAGGTTTTGCTGATTTCTTAACTACTATAAGGGCCCTATTCAGTAATTTATCGTTTATGGACGACATCGTTAAGCTAACGACAGTTCAACCAACGACTTTTATAACGATAATTTTTGAAACTCTATTCAATAACAAAGTCGTTACGTTGTTTCTAGTTACCAAATCTGAACGATGATTTCTAGTAAGTTGGTATTATAATTTAGTGTTTTGTGATAAAAGAACGTATGTTGATGATTGTACCGGGTGTTTAAATTAAAGTGTTACAGTATTTCTATGGTTACAGTTAAATATCGCCGAAAATATACATTTTATTAAAAAAGTTTCAGACAAAAGTTTTATAGTTTTTTTGGAGGAAACATTTTGGCTAAATTAATTTTTTTTTATAGCTGACCATAATATGGCCATATCGAGGTGGATTTTTTTCTTTAAATGGGATCCCTATTTTTTACATAGGTATTCTTAGAGTTCATAAAATAATAAGAAAATTCAAAGGAAACATTTTTTTATTGGACTTCTACTTATTGAGTAACACCTACTTGAAAATTTTGCTGCGCGAAAAAAGTTTTTGCCATTTACGATTTTGGCCAAAATGTTTTCCCCAAAAAACTATAAAACTTTCGTTTTTTTATAAAAAGCAGTATTTAACTTTAACACTTTAATTTGAACACCCAGTATATTTGACATTTTTTTGGAACGTAAAATAAAAATTCTACCAGTAGATATATTCATTTGTTTTTCAGAATATATTAATTATTGTTCTTAACCTACAACACGATCAGGGGGTCGATTTTCGATTCGTAGGAATTCTGTTTCTCGCGGGCCATTTTCGAGCCATTTTTGCTGGTCGTATTGTATGTAGGGTTTATTTAAATGAGTAGGGATATATTAAAAAAACTGAGAACTATTCCAAAAAAATACAAAAAAAAACAACTCGAGAACAGTACAAGTTGTATATATTGGATTTGAAAGAGAAACCAAATTTGATACTATCAATCCTTTTTCCTGATTATCTTTTCTGTTGTCATCGGCTTCGACAACTCAGGCCATTAGCCTCGTTTTCTGTGTAGGTTACGGAGAAGTATTATTATAATAGGTACTTCCATAATATAGGTTTTGTTACTGTTTCGCAGTGCTACTTTAAGAACAGCCCTGTTAATAAAAATCCAATAGTAAATGGTCGAATGGGCAATCCTAACTTTGAATCAGATTTATTTTTAAAATAATTAAATAAATTAGAAAAAATTCCTTACAAATTGTACTTGCTGTATTAGGTAGACGGCAATTTAGTTGTAAAATTTGTAAAAAAGTGCTTTTATTATTTAGAACACATCCTGATTCACAATGAAAAATGAGAGGGAATGCAAAAATCCCTATAACGACACTTCATATTATTAACGACAGCTCTGTGGCTATCGTTGATGAACGACAATTTTATAACCATATTGGTCTATTTTCAATGACAATCGTTGTCTACTGAATAAGAAAAGTCGTCTGTGAACGATTATCGTCTATTAACGACGTCGTTCAGAGTTACTGAATAGGCCCCTTAGTCTACTTAATTAAAGAACATAGGTACATTTAATAAAAAATAATTATTGTAAATTTTTGTGGTTTATAAAAAATATGGGTAGTAATAGGTAATTATTATAAAATATAATGTATGTTGTATTAAAAAGTACTTAGTTATTTACATGCTTTCTAATTCTGCGTTTTCTTTTTCTGCAACAGAGGCTTGATGGTTCAGATCATCACTGAAAAATTAAAAATTTTAAACGGTTAACCCACAAGAAAAGTGCAGGGTTCTTTACCTTTTAGATTCATCTTCTTCTGGGGCCTTAGTAAATTCTGATGGCAATGCACCTAGAATTAATCTAGTTCTTCCTCCACATCCAGTCTACCGGTGTGAAGTTAGTAGCCAAAAACTGGTAGCCCGTTTACCGAGTACTCCCGAACAATACAGTGGCCCGTTAAAAAGGGCAATACGTACGTTTATTTCAATTTTATGTGTTAATTGAAAATTGAAGTCGTTTGTATTTTAAATGTTATTTTCCTTATATAAATAAATACATGAAAAATAATACATTCATAATGAAATTTCTTAATATTCATATTATTAAAAATAAAATATCAAAGCAGAATTAATACCACGTATAAGTTTTAATACAAATAGTTACAGACCAAAAGCAGATTCGCTTAGAACCCTCGGAAGGGGTAGCAATCACACCCCCATTTCAAAAAATAAATATTTGACGCACTTAAAAATGAGATATCAAGTTGGGATTAATACCAAGTATACCTTTTAATGCAAGCAGTTACTGGCCAAAAGCAAAATCGCTTAGGACCCTCGGAAAAGGTAGCAATCCCACCCCTATTTTAAAAAATAAATATTTGACGTACTTAAAAATTAGATATCAATTTGGGATTAATACCAAGTATACCTTTTATTGCAAGCAGTTACTGGCCAAAAGAAGAATCGCTTAGGACCCTCGGAAGGGGTAGCAATCCCACCCCCATTTCAAAAAATAAATATTTGACGCACTAAAAAATGAGACATCAAGTTGGAATTAATACCAACTATACCTTTTAATGCAAGCAGTTACTGGCCAAAAGAAGAATCGCTTAGGACCCTCGTAAGGGGTAGCAATCCAACCCCCATTTCAAAAAATAAATATTTGACGCACTTAAAAATGAGATATCAAGTTGGGATTAATACCAAGTACACCTTTTAATGCAAGCAGTTATTGGCCAAAAGCAAAATCACTTAGGACCCTCGGAAGGGGTAGCAATTCCACCCCTATTTTAAAAAAATAAATATTTGACGCACTTAAAAATGAGATATCAAGTTGGGATTAATACCAAGTATACCTTTTAATGCAAGCAGTTACTGCCCAGAAGGATAAATGCTTAGGGCCCTCGGAAGGGGTAGCAATCCCACCCCCATTTCAAAAAATTAATATTTGATGCACTTAAAAATGAGATATCAAGTTGGGATTAATACCAAGTATACCTTTTATTGCACGAAGTTACTGGCCAAAAGAAAAATCGCTTAGGATCCTCGTAAGGGGTAGCAATACCACCCCCACTTCAAAAAATAAATATTTGACGCACTAAAAAATGAGACATCAAGTTGGAATTAATACCAAACATACCTTTTAATGCAAGCAGTTACTGGCCAAAAGCAAAATCGCTTAGGACCCTCGGAAGGGGTAGCAATCCCACCCCTATTTTAAAAAATAAATATTTGACGTATTTAAAAATTAGATATCAATTTGGGATTAATACCAAGTATACCTTTTATTGCAAGCAGTTACTAGCCAAAAGAAGAATCGCTTAGGACCCTCGGAAGGGGTAGCAATCCCACCCCCATTTCAAAAAATAAATATTTGACGCACTAAAAAATGAGACATCAAGTTGGAATTATTACCAACTATACCTTTTAATGCAAGCAGTTACTGGCCAAAAAAAGAATCGCTTAGGACCCTCGTAAGGGGTAGCAATCCCACCCCCATTTCAAAAAATAAATATTTGACGCACTTAAAAATGAGATATCAAATTGGGATTAATACCAAGTATACCTTTTAATGCAAGCAGTTACTGGCCAAAAGAAGAATCGCTTAGGACCCTCGTAAGGGGTAGCAATTCCACCCCCCATTTCAAAAAATAAATATTTGACGCACTTAAAAATAAGACATCAAGTTGGAATTAATACCAACTATACCTTTTAATGCAAGCAGTTACTGGCCAAAAGAAGAATCGCTTAGGGCCCTCGTAAGGGGTAGCAATCCCACCCCCATTTCAAAAAATAAATATTTGACGCACTTAAAAAAGAGATATCAAGTTGGGATTAATACCAAGTACACCTTTTAATGCAAACAGTTACTGGCCAAAAGCAAAATCGCTTAGGACCCTCGCAAAGGGTAGCAATCCCACCCCTATTTTAAAAAAATAAATATTTGACGGACTTAAAATTTAGATATCAAGTTGGGATTAATACCAAGTATGCCTTTCATTGCAAGCAGTTACTGGCCAAAAGAACAATCGCTTAGGACCCTCGTAAGGGGTAGCAATCCCACCCCCCACTTCAAAAAATAAATATTTGACGCACTTAAAAATGAGATATCAAGTTGGGATTAATACCAAGTATACCTTTTATTGCAAGCAGTTACTGGCCAGAAGCAAAATCACTTAGGACCCTCGGAAGGGGTAGCAATCCCACCCCTATTTTAAAAAAATAAATATTTGACGCACTTAAAAATGAGATATCAAGTTGGGATTAATACCAAGTATACCTTTTAATGCAAGCAGATACTGGCCAAAAGCAAAATCGCTTAGGACCCTCGGAAGGGGTAGCAATCCCACCCCTATTTTAAAAAATAAATATTTGACGTACTTAAAAATTAGATATCAATTTGGGATTAATACCAAGTATACCTTTTATTGCAAGCAGTTACTAGCCAAAAGAAGAATCGCTTAGGACCCTCGGAAAGGGTAGCAATCCCACCCCCATTTCAAAAAATAAATATTTGACGCACTAAAAAATGAGACATCAAGTTGGAATTAATACCAACTATACCTTTTAATGCAAGCAGTTACTGGCCAAAAGAAGAATCGCTTAGGGCCCTCGTAAGGGGTAGCAATCCAACCCCCATTTCAAAAAATAAATATTTGACGCACTTAAAAATGAGATATCAAGTTGGGATTAATACCAAGTACACCTTTTAATGCAAGCAGTTACTGGCCAAAAGCAAAATCACTTAGGTCCCTCGGAAGGGGTAGCAATCCCACCCCTATTTTAAAAAAATAAATATTTGACGCACTTAAAAATGAGATATCAAGTTGGGATTAATACCAAGTATACCTTTTATTGGACGAAGTTACTGGCCAAAAGAAAAATCGCTTGGGACCCTCGTAAGGGGTAGCAATTCCACCCCCCATTTCAAAAAATAAATATTTGACGCACTTAAAAAAGAGATATCAAGTTGGGATTAATACCAAGTACACCTTTTAATGCAAACAGTTACTGGCCAAAAGCAAAATCGCTTAGGACCCTCGCAAAGGGTAGCAATCCCACCCCTATTTTAAAAAAATAAATATTTGACGGACTTAAAATTTAGATATCAAGTTGGGATTAATACCAAGTATGCCTTTCATTGCAAGCAGTTACTGGCCAAAAGAACAATCGCTTAGGACCCTCGTAAGGGGTAGCAATCCCACCCCCCACTTCAAAAAATAAATATTTGACGCACTTAAAAATGAGATATCAAGTTGGGATTAATACCAAGTATACCTTTTATTGCAAGCAGTTACTGGCCAGAAGCAAAATCACTTAGGACCCTCGGAAGGGGTAGCAATCCCACCCCTATTTTAAAAAAATAAATATTTGACGCACTTAAAAATGAGATATCAAGTTGGGATTAATACCAAGTATACCTTTTATTGCACGAAGTTACTGGCCAAAAGAAAAATCGCTTAGGACCCTCGTAAGGGGTAGCAATACCACCCCACTTCAAAAAATAAATATTTGACGCACTTAAAAATGAGATATCAAGTTGGGATTAATACCAAGTATACCTTTTAATGCAAGCAGATACTGGCCAAAAGCAAAATCGCTTAGGACCCTCGGAAGGGGTAGCAATCCCACCCCTATTTTAAAAAATAAATATTTGACGTACTTAAAAATTAGATATCAATTTGGGATTAATACCAAGTATACCTTTTATTGCAAGCAGTTACTAGCCAAAAGAAGAATCGCTTAGGACCCTCGGAAAGGGTAGCAATCCCACCCCCATTTCAAAAAATAAATATTTGACGCACTAAAAAATGAGACATCAAGTTGGAATTAATACCAACTATACCTTTTAATGCAAGCAGTTACTGGCCAAAAGAAGAATCGCTTAGGGCCCTCGTAAGGGGTAGCAATCCAACCCCCATTTCAAAAAATAAATATTTGACGCACTTAAAAATGAGATATCAAGTTGGGATTAATACCAAGTACACCTTTTAATGCAAGCAGTTACTGGCCAAAAGCAAAATCACTTAGGTCCCTCGGAAGGGGTAGCAATCCCACCCCTATTTTAAAAAAATAAATATTTGACGCACTTAAAAATGAGATATCAAGTTGGGATTAATACCAAGTATACCTTTTATTGGACGAAGTTACTGGCCAAAAGAAAAATCGCTTAGGACCCTCGTAAGGGGTAGCAATTCCACCCCCCATTTCAAAAAATAAATATTTGACGCACTTAAAAATAAGACATCAAGTTGGAATTAATACCAACTATACCTTTTAATGCAAGCAGTTACTGGCCAAAAGAAGAATCGCTTAGGACCCTCGTAAGGGGTAGCAATCCCACCCCCATTTCAAAAAATAAATATTTGACGCACTTAAAATTTAGATATCAAGTTGGAATTAATACTAAGTATGCCTTTCATTGCAAGCAGTTACTGGCCAAAAGAACAATCGCTTAGGACCCTCGTAAGGGGTAGCAATCCCACCCCCCACTTCAAAAAATAAATATTTGACGCACTTAAAAATGAGATATCAAGTTGGGATTAATACCAAGTATACCTTTTATTGCAAGCAGTTACTGGCCAAAAGAAGAATCGCTTAGGACCTCGGAAGGGGTAGCAATCCCACCCCCATTTTAAAAAATAAATATTTGACGCACTAAAAAATGAGACATCAAGTTGGAATTAATACCAAATATACCTTTTAATGCAAGCAGTTACTGGCCAAAAGAAGAATCGCTTAGGACCCTCGTAAGGGGTAGCAATCCAACCCCCATTTCAAAAAATAAATATTTGACGCACTTAAAAATGAGATATCAAGTTGGGATTAATACCAAGTATACCTCTTAATGCAAGCAGTTACTGGCCAAAAGCAAAATCGCTTAGGACCCTCGGAAAAGGTAGCAATCCCACCCCTATTTTAAAAAATAAATATTTGACGTACTTAAAAATTAGATATCAATTTGGGATTAATACCAAGTATACCTTTTATTGCAAGCAGTTACTGGCCAAAAGAAGAATCGCTTAGGACCCTCGGAAGGGGTAGCAATCCAACCCCCATTTCAAAAAATAAATATTTGACGCACTTAAAAATGAGATATCAAGTTGGGATTAATACCAAGTACACCTTTTAATGCAAGCAGTTATTGGCCAAAAGCAAAATCACTTAGGACCCTCGGAAGGGGTAGCAATTCCACCCCTATTTTAAAAAAATAAATATTTGACGCACTTAAAAATAAGACATCAAGTTGGAATTAATACCAACTATACCTTTTAATGCAAGCAGTTACTGGCCAAAAGAAGAATCGCTTGGGACCCTCGTAAGGGGTAGCAATTCCACCCCCATTTCAAAAAATAAATATTTGACGCACTTAAAAATAAGACATCAAGTTGGAATTAATACCAACTATACCTTTTAATGCAAGCAGTTACTGCCCAAAAGAAGAATCGCTTAGGACCCTCGTAAGGGGTAGCAATCCCACCCCCATTTCAAAAAATAAATATTTGACGCACTTAAAATTTAGATATCAAGTTGGAATTAATACTAAGTATGCCTTTCATTGCAAGCAGTTACTGGCCAAAAGAACAATCGCTTAGGACCCTCGTAAGGGGTAGCAATCCCACCCCCACTTCAAAAAATAAATATTTGACGCACTTAAAAATGAGATATCAAGTTGGGATTAATACCAAGTATACCTTTTATTGCAAGCAGTTACTGGCCAAAAGAAGAATCGCTTAGGACCTCGGAAGGGGTAGCAATCCCACCCCCATTTTAGAAAATAAATATTTGACCCACTAAAAAATGAGACATCAAGTTGGAATTAATACCAAATATACCTTTTAATGCAAGCAGTTACTGGCCAAAAGAAGAATCGCTTAGGACCCTCGTGAGGGGTAGCAATCCAACCCCCATTTCAAAAAATAAATATTTGACGCACTTAAAAATGAGATATCAAGTTAGGATTAATACCAAGTATACCTCTTAATGCAAGCAGTTACTGGCCAAAAGCAAAATCGCTTAGGACCCTCGGAAAAGGTAGCAATCCCACCCCTATTTTAAAAAATAAATATTTGACGTACTTAAAAATTAGATATCAATTTGGGATTAATACCAAGTATACCTTTTATTGCAAGCAGTTACTGGCCAAAAGAAGAATCGCTTAGGACCCTCGGAAGGGGTAGCAATCCCACCCCATTTCAAAAAATAAATATTTGACGCACTAAAAAATGAGACATCAAGTTGGAATTAATACCAACTATACCTTTTAATGCAAGCAGTTACTGGACAAAAGAAGAATCGCTTAGGACCCTCGTAAGGGGTAGCAATCCAACCCCCATTTCAAAAAATAAATATTTGACGCACTTAAAAATGAGATATCAAGTTGGGATTAATACCAAGTACACCTTTTAATGCAAGCAGTTATTGGCCAAAAGCAAAATCACTTAGGACCCTCGGAAGGGGTAGCAATTCCACCCCTATTTTAAAAAAATAAATATTTGACGCACTTAAAAATGAGATATCAAGTTGGGATTAATAACAAGTATACCTTTTAATGCAAGCAGTTACTGCCCAGAAGGATAAATGCTTAGGGCCCTCGAAAGGGGTAGCAATCCCACCCCCATTTCAAAAAATTAATATTTGACGCACTTAAAAATGAGATATCAAGTTGGGATTAATACCAAGTATACCTTTTATTGCACGAAGTTACTGGCCAAAAGAAAAATCGCTTAGGACCCTCGTAAGGGGTAGCAATACCACCCCACTTCAAAAAATAAATATTTGACGCACTTAAAAATGAGATATCAAGTTGGGATTAATACCAAGTATACCTTTTAATGCAAGCAGTTACTGGCCAAAAGCAAAATCGCTTAGGACCCTCGGAAGGGGTAGCAATCCCACCCCTATTTTAAAAAATAAATATTTGACGTACTTAAAAATTAGATATCAATTTGGGATTAATACCAAGTATACCTTTTATTGCAAGCAGTTACTAGCCAAAAGAAGAATCGCTTAGGACCCTCGGAAAGGGTAGCAATCCCACCCCCATTTCAAAAAATAAATATTTGACGCACTAAAAAATGAGACATCAAGTTGGAATTAATACCAACTATACCTTTTAATGCAAGCAGTTACTGGCCAAAAGAAGAATCGCTTAGGACCCTCGTAAGGGGTAGCAATCCAACCCCCATTTCAAAAAATAAATATTTGACGCACTTAAAAATGAGATATCAAGTTGGGATTAATAACAAGTACACCTTTTAATGCAAGCAGTTACTGGCCAAAAGTAAAATCACTTAGGTCCCTCGGAAGGGGTAGCAATCCCACCCCTATTTTAAAAAAATAAATATTTGACGCACTTAAAAATGAGATATCAAGTTGGGATTAATACCAAGTATACCTTTTATTGCACGAAGTTACTGGCCAAAAGAAAAATTGCTTAGGACCCTCGTAAGGGGTAGCAATTCCACCCCCCATTTCAAAAAATAAATATTTGACGCACTTAAAAATAAGACATCAAGTTGGAATTAATACCAACTATACCTTTTAATGCAAGCAGTTACTGGCCAAAAGAAGAATCGCTTAGGACCCTCGTAAGGGGTAGCAATCCCACCCCCATTTCAAAAAATAAATATTTGACGCACTTAAAAATGAGATATCAAGTTGGGATTAATACCAAGTACATCTTTTAATGCAAACAGTTACTGGCCAAAAGCAAAATCGCTTAAAACCCTCGGAAGGGGTAGCAATCCTACCCCTATTTTAAAAAAATAAATATTTGACGGACTTAAAATTTAGATATCAAGTTGGGATTAATACCAAGTATGCCTTTCATTGCAAGCAGTTACTGGCCAGAAGAACAATCGCTTAGGACCCTCGTAAGGGGTAGCAATCCCACCCCCACTTCAAGAAATAAATATTTGACGTACTTAAAAATGAGATATCAAGTTGGGATTAATACCAAGTATACCTTTTAATGCAAGCAGTTTCTGGCGAAAAGAAGAATCGCTTAGGACCCTCGTAAGGGGTAGCAATTCCACCCCCCATTTCAAAAAATAAATATTTGACGCACTTAAAAATAAGACATCAAGTTGGAATTAATACCAACTATACCTTTTAATGCAAGCAGTTACTGGCCAAAAGAAAAATCGCTTAAGACTCTCGTAAGGGGTAGCAATCCAACCCCCATTTCAAAAAATAAATATTTGACGCACTTAAAAATGAGATATCAAGTTGGGATTAATACCAAGTACACCTTTTAATGCAAGCAGTTATTGGCCAAAAGCAAAATCACTTAGGACCCTCGGAAGGGGTAGCAATTCCACCCCTATTTTAAAAAAATAAATATTTGACGCACTTAAAAATAAGACATCAAGTTGGAATTAATACCAACTATACCTTTTAATGCAAGCAGTTACTGGCCAAAAGAAGAATCGCTTAGGACCCTCGTAAGGGGTAGCAATTCCACCCCCATTTCAAAAAATAAATATTTGACGCACTTAAAAATAAGACATCAAGTTGGAATTAATACCAACTATACCTTTTAATGCAAGCAGTTACTGGCCAAAAGAAGAATCGCTTAGGACCCTCGTAAGGGGTAGCAATCCCACCCCCATTTCAAAAAATAAATATTTGACGCACTTAAAATTTAGATATCAAGTTGGAATTAATACTAAGTATGCCTTTCATTGCAAGCAGTTACTGGCCAAAAGAACAATCGCTTAGGACCCTCGTAAGGGGTAGCAATCCCACCCCCACTTCAAAAAATAAATATTTGACGCACTTAAAAATGAGATATCAAGTTGGGATTAATACCAAGTATACCTTTTATTGCAAGCAGTTACTGGCCAAAAGAAGAATCGCTTAGGACCTCGGAAGGGGTAGCAATCCCACCCCCATTTTAGAAAATAAATATTTGACCCACTAAAAAATGAGACATCAAGTTGGAATTAATACCAAATATACCTTTTAATGCAAGCAGTTACTGGCCAAAAGAAGAATCGCTTAGGACCCTCGTGAGGGGTAGCAATCCAACCCCCATTTCAAAAAATAAATATTTGACGCACTTAAAAATGAGATATCAAGTTAGGATTAATACCAAGTATACCTCTTAATGCAAGCAGTTACTGGCCAAAAGCAAAATCGCTTAGGACCCTCGGAAAAGGTAGCAATCCCACCCCTATTTTAAAAAATAAATATTTGACGTACTTAAAAATTAGATATCAATTTGGGATTAATACCAAGTATACCTTTTATTGCAAGCAGTTACTGGCCAAAAGAAGAATCGCTTAGGACCCTCGGAAGGGGTAGCAATCCCACCCCATTTCAAAAAATAAATATTTGACGCACTAAAAAATGAGACATCAAGTTGGAATTAATACCAACTATACCTTTTAATGCAAGCAGTTACTGGACAAAAGAAGAATCGCTTAGGACCCTCGTAAGGGGTAGCAATCCAACCCCCATTTCAAAAAATAAATATTTGACGCACTTAAAAATGAGATATCAAGTTGGGATTAATACCAAGTACACCTTTTAATGCAAGCAGTTATTGGCCAAAAGCAAAATCACTTAGGACCCTCGGAAGGGGTAGCAATTCCACCCCTATTTTAAAAAAATAAATATTTGACGCACTTAAAAATGAGATATCAAGTTGGGATTAATAACAAGTATACCTTTTAATGCAAGCAGTTACTGCCCAGAAGGATAAATGCTTAGGGCCCTCGAAAGGGGTAGCAATCCCACCCCCATTTCAAAAAATTAATATTTGACGCACTTAAAAATGAGATATCAAGTTGGGATTAATACCAAGTATACCTTTTATTGCACGAAGTTACTGGCCAAAAGAAAAATCGCTTAGGACCCTCGTAAGGGGTAGCAATACCACCCCACTTCAAAAAATAAATATTTGACGCACTTAAAAATGAGATATCAAGTTGGGATTAATACCAAGTATACCTTTTAATGCAAGCAGTTACTGGCCAAAAGCAAAATCGCTTAGGACCCTCGGAAGGGGTAGCAATCCCACCCCTATTTTAAAAAATAAATATTTGACGTACTTAAAAATTAGATATCAATTTGGGATTAATACCAAGTATACCTTTTATTGCAAGCAGTTACTAGCCAAAAGAAGAATCGCTTAGGACCCTCGGAAAGGGTAGCAATCCCACCCCCATTTCAAAAAATAAATATTTGACGCACTAAAAAATGAGACATCAAGTTGGAATTAATACCAAGTATACCTTTTAATGCAAGCAGTTACTGGCCAAAAGAAGAATCGCTTAGGACCCTCGTAAGGGGTAGCAATCCAACCCCCATTTCAAAAAATAAATATTTGACGCACTTAAAAATGAGATATCAAGTTGGGATTAATACCAAGTACACCTTTTAATGCAAGCAGTTACTGGCCAAAAGTAAAATCACTTAGGTCCCTCGGAAGGGGTAGCAATCCCACCCCTATTTTAAAAAAATAAATATTTGACGCACTTAAAAATGAGATATCAAGTTGGGATTAATACCAAGTATACCTTTTATTGCACGAAGTTACTGGCCAAAAGAAAAATTGCTTAGGACCCTTGTAAGGGGTAGCAATTCCACCCCCCATTTCAAAAAATAAATATTTGACGCACTTAAAAATAAGACATCAAGTTGGAATTAATACCAACTATACATTTTAATGCAAGCAGTTACTGGCCAAAAGAAGATACGCTTAGGACCCTCGTAAGGGGTAGCAATCCCACCCCCATTTCAAAAAATAAATATTTGACGCACTTAAAAATGAGATATCAAGTTGGGATTAATACCAAGTACATCTTTTAATGCAAACAGTTACTGGCCAAAAGCAAAATCGCTTAAAACCCTCGGAAGGGGTAGCAATCCTACCCCTATTTTAAAAAAATAAATATTTGACGGACTTAAAATTTAGATATCAAGTTGGGATTAATACCAAGTATGCCTTTCATTGCAAGCAGTTACTGGCCAGAAGAACAATCGCTTAGGACCCTCGTAAGGGGTAGCAATCCCACCCCCACTTCAAGAAATAAATATTTGACGTACTTAAAAATGAGATATCAAGTTGGGATTAATACCAAGTATACCTTTTAATGCAAGCAGTTTCTGGCGAAAAGAAGAATCGCTTAGGACCCTCGTAAGGGGTAGCAATTCCACCCCCCATTTCAAAAAATAAATATTTGACGCACTTAAAAATAAGACATCAAGTTGGAATTAATACCAACTATACCTTTTAATGCAAGCAGTTACTGGCCAAAAGAAAAATCGCTTAAGACTCTCGTAAGGGGTAGCAATCCCACTCCCATTTCAAAAAATAAATATTTGACGCACTTAAAAATGATATATCAAGTTGGGATTAATACCAAGTATACCTTTTAATGCAAGTAGTTACTGGTTAAAAGCAAAATCGCTTAGGACCCTCGGAAGGGGTAGCAATCTCACCCCTATTTTAAAAAAATAAATATTTGACGGACTTAAAATTTAGATATCAAGTTGGGATTAATACCAAGTATGCCTTTCATTGCAAGCAGTTACTGGCCAGAAGAACAATCGCTTAGGACCCTCGTAAGGGGTAGCAATCCCACCCCCACTTCAAGAAATAAATATTTGACGCACTTAAAAATGAGATATCAAGTTGGGATTAATACCAAGTACACCTTTTAATGCAAGCAGTTACTGGCCAAAAGCAAAATCACTTAGGTCCCTCGGAAGGGGTAGCAATCCCACCCCTATTTTAAAAAAATAAATATTTGACGCACTTAAAAATGAGATATCAAGTTGGGATTAATACCAAGTATACCTTTTATTGCACGAAGTTACTGGCCAAAAGAAGAATCGCTTAGGACCCTCGTAAGGGGTAGCAATCCAACCCCCATTTCAAAAAATAAATATTTGACGCACTTAAAAATGAGATATCAAGTTGGGATTAATACCAAGTACACCTTTTAATGCAAGCAGTTATTGGCCAAAAGCAAAATCACTTAGGACCCTCGGAAGGGGTAGCAATTCCACCCCTATTTTAAAAAAATAAATATTTGACGCACTTAAAAATGAGATATCAAGTTGGGATTAATACCAAGTATACCTTTTAATGCAAGCAGTTACTGCCCAGAAGGATAAATGCTTAGGGCCCTCGAAAGGGGTAGCAATCCCACCCCCATTTCAAAAAATTAATATTTGACGCACTTAAAAATGAGATATCAAGTTGGGATTAATACCAAGTATACCTTTTATTGCACGAAGTTACTGGCCAAAAGAAAAATCGCTTAGGACCCTCGTAAGGGGTAGCAATACCACCCCACTTCAAAAAATAAATATTTGACGCACTTAAAAATGAGATATCAAGTTGGGATTAATACCAAGTATACCTTTTAATGCAAGCAGTTACTGGCCAAAAGCAAAATCGCTTAGGACCCTCGGAAGGGGTAGCAATCCCACCCCTATTTTAAAAAATAAATATTTGACGTACTTAAAAATTAGATATCAATTTGGGATTAATACCAAGTATACCTTTTATTGCAAGCAGTTACTAGCCAAAAGAAGAATCGCTTAGGACCCTCGGAAAGGGTAGCAATCCCACCCCCATTTCAAAAAATAAATATTTGACGCACTAAAAAATGAGACATCAAGTTGGAATTAATACCAAGTATACCTTTTAATGCAAGCAGTTACTGGCCAAAAGCAAAATCGCTTAGGACCCTCGGAAGGGGTAGCAATCCCACCCCTATTTTAAAAAATAAATATTTGACGTACTTAAAAATTAGATATCAATTTGGGATTAATACCAAGTATACCTTTTAATGCAAGCAGTTACTGGCCAAAAGAAGAATCGCTTAGGACCCTCGTAAGGGGTAGCAATCCAACCCCCATTTCAAAAAATAAATATTTGACGCACTTAAAAATGAGATATCAAGTTGGGATTAATACCAAGTACACCTTTTAATGCAAGCAGTTACTGGCCAAAAGTAAAATCACTTAGGTCCCTCGGAAGGGGTAGCAATCCCACCCCTATTTTAAAAAAATAAATATTTGACGCACTTAAAAATGAGATATCAAGTTGGGATTAATACCAAGTATACCTTTTATTGCACGAAGTTACTGGCCAAAAGAAAAATTGCTTAGGACCCTCGTAAGGGGTAGCAATTCCACCCCCCATTTCAAAAAATAAATATTTGACGCACTTAAAAATAAGACATCAAGTTGGAATTAATACCAACTATACATTTTAATGCAAGCAGTTACTGGCCAAAAGAAGAATCGCTTAGGACCCTCGTAAGGGGTAGCAATCCCACCCCCATTTCAAAAAATAAATATTTGACGCACTTAAAAATGAGATATCAAGTTGGGATTAATACCAAGTACATCTTTTAATGCAAACAGTTACTGGCCAAAAGCAAAATCGCTTAAAACCCTCGGAAGGGGTAGCAATCCTACCCCTATTTTAAAAAAATAAATATTTGACGGACTTAAAATTTAGATATCAAGTTGGGATTAATACCAAGTATGCCTTTTATTGCAAGCAGTTACTGGCCAGAAGAACAATCGCTTAGGACCCTCGTAAGGGGTAGCAATCCCACCCCCACTTCAAGAAATAAATATTTGACGTACTTAAAAATGAGATATCAAGTTGGGATTAATACCAAGTATACCTTTTAATGCAAGCAGTTTCTGGCGAAAAGAAGAATCGCTTAGGACCCTCGTAAGGGGTAGCAATTCCACCCCCCATTTCAAAAAATAAATATTTGACGCACTTAAAAATAAGACATCAAGTTGGAATTAATACCAACTATACCTTTTAATGCAAGCAGTTACTGGCCAAAAGAAAAATCGCTTAAGACCCTCGTAAGGGGTAGCAATCCCACTCCCATTTCAAAAAATAAATATTTGACGCACTTAAAAATGATATATCAAGTTGGGATTAATACCAAGTATACCTTTTAATGCAAGTAGTTACTGGCCAAAAGCAAAATCGCTTAGGACCCTCGGAAGGGGTAGCAATCCCACCCCTATTTTAAAAAAATAAATATTTGACGGACTTAAAATTTAGATATCAAGTTGGGATTAATACCAAGTATGCCTTTCATTGCAAGCAGTTACTGGCCAGAAGAACAATCGCTTAGGACCCTCGTAAGGGGTAGCAATCCCACCCCCACTTCAAGAAATAAATATTTGACGCACTTAAAAATGAGATATCAAGTTGGGATTAATACCAAGTACACCTTTTAATGCAAGCAGTTACTGGCCAAAAGCAAAATCACTTAGGTCCCTCGGAAGGGGTAGCAATCCCACCCCTATTTTAAAAAAATAAATATTTGACGCACTTAAAAATGAGATATCAAGTTGGGATTAATACCAAGTATACCTTTTATTGCACGAAGTTACTGGCCAAAAGAAAAATCGCTTAGGACCCTCGTAAGGGGTAGCAATTCCACCCCCCATTTCAAAAAATAAATATTTGACGCACTTAAAAATAAGACATCAAGTTGGAATTAATACCAACTATACCTTTTAATGCAAGCAGTTACTGGCCAAAAGAAGAATCGCTTAGGACCCTCGTAAGGGGTAGCAATCCCACCCCCATTTCAAAAAATAAATATTTGACGCACTTAAAATTTAGATATCAAGTTGGAATTAATACTAAGTATGCCTTTCATTGCAAGCAGTTACTGGCCAAAAGAACAATCGCTTAGGACCCTCGTAAGGGGTAGCAATCCCACCCCCCACTTCAAAAAATAAATATTTGACGCACTTAAAAATGAGATATCAAGTTGGGATTAATACCAAGTATACCTTTTATTGCAAGCAGTTACTGGCCAAAAGAAGAATCGCTTAGGACCTCGGAAGGGGTAGCAATCCCACCCCCATTTTAAAAAATAAATATTTGACGCACTAAAAAATGAGACATCAAGTTGGAATTAATACCAAATATACCTTTTAATGCAAGCAGTTACTGGCCAAAAGAAGAATCACTTAGGACCCTCGTAAGGGGTAGCAATCCAACCCCCATTTCAAAAAATAAATATTTGACGCACTTAAAAATGAGATATCAAGTTGGGATTAATACCAAGTATACCTCTTATTGCAAGCAGTTACTGGCCAAAAGCAAAATCGCTTAGGACCCTCGGAAAAGGTAGCAATCCCACCCCTATTTTAAAAAATAAATATTTGACGTACTTAAAAATTAGATATCAATTTGGGATTAATACCAAGTATACCTTTTATTGCAAGCAGTTACTGGCCAAAAGAAGAATCGCTTAGGACCCTCGGAAGGGGTAGCAATCCCACCCCCATTTCAAAAAATAAATATTTGACGCACTAAAAAATGAGACATCAAGTTGGAATTAATACCAACTATACCTTTTAATGCAAGCAGTTACTGGCCAAAAGAAGAATCGCTTAGGACCCTCGTAAGGGGTAGCAATCCAACCCCCATTTCAAAAAATAAATATTTGACGCACTTAAAAATGAGATATCAAGTTGGGATTAATACCAAGTACACCTTTTAATGCAAGCAGTTATTGGTCAAAAGCAAAATCACTTAGGACCCTCGGAACGGGTAGCAATTCCACCCCTATTTTAAAAAAATAAATATTTGACGCACTTAAAAATGAGATATCAAGTTGGGATTAATACCAAGTATACCTTTTAATGCAAGCAGTTACTGCCCAGAAGGATAAATGCTTAGGGCCCTCGGAAGGGGTAGCAATCCCACCCCTATTTTAAAAAATAAATATTTGACGTACTTAAAAATTAGATATCAATTTGGGATTAATACCAAGTATACCTTTTATTGCAAGCAGTTACTAGCCAAAAGAAGAATCGCTTAGGACCCTCGGAAAGGGTAGCAATCCCACCCCCATTTCAAAAAATAAATATTTGACGCACTAAAAAATGAGACATCAAGTTGGAATTAATACCAACTATACCTTTTAATGCAAGCAGTTACTGGCCAAAAGAAGAATCGCTTAGGACCCTCGTAAGGGGTAGCAATCCAACCCCCATTTCAAAAAATAAATATTTGATGCACTTAAAAATGAGATATCAAGTTGGGATTAATACCAAGTACTGCTTGCATTAAAAGGTGTACTTGGTATTAATCCCAACTTGATATCTCATTTTTAAGTGCGTCAAATATTTATTTTTTGAAATGGGGGTGGGATTGCTACCCCTTACGAGGGTCCTAAGCGATTCTTCTTTTGGCCAGTAACTGCTTGCATTAAAAGGTATAGTTGGTAATAATTCCAACTTGATGTCTCATTTTTTAGTGCGTCAAATATTTATTTTTTGAAATGGGGGTGGGATTGCTACCCCTTCCGAGGGTCCTAAGCGATTCTTCTTTTGGCCAGTAACTGCTTGCAATAAAAGGTATACTTGGTATTAATCCCAAATTGATATCTAATTTTTAAGTACGTCAAATATTTATTTTTTAAAATAGGGGTGGGATTGCTACCTTTTCCGAGGGTCCTAAGCGATTTTGCTTTTGGCCAGTAACTGCTTGCATTAAGAGGTATACTTGGTATTAATCCCAACTTGATATCTCATTTTTAAGTGCGTCAAATATTTATTTTTTGAAATGGGGGTTGGATTGCTACCCCTTACGAGGGTCCTAAGCGATTCTTCTTTTGGCCAGTAACTGCTTGCATTAAAAGGTATATTTGGTATTAATTCCAACTTGATGTCTCATTTTTTAGTGCGTCAAATATTTATTTTTTAAAATGGGGGTGGGATTGCTACCCCTTCCGAGGTCCTAAGCGATTCTTCTTTTGGCCAGTAACTGCTTGCAATAAAAGGTATACTTGGTATTAATCCCAACTTGATATCTCATTTTTAAGTGCGTCAAATATTTATTTTTTGAAGTAAGGGGTGGGATTGCTACCCCTTACGAGGGTCCTAAGCGATTGTTCTTTTGGCCAGTAACTGCTTGCAATGAAAGGCATACTTAGTATTAATTCCAACTTGATATCTAAATTTTAAGTGCGTCAAATATTTATTTTTTGAAATGGGGGTGGGATTGCTACCCCTTACGAGGGTCCTAAGCGATTCTTCTTTTGGCCAGTAACTGCTTGCATTAAAAGGTATAGTTGGTATTAATTCCAACTTGATGTCTTATTTTTAAGTGCGTCAAATATTTATTTTTTGAAATGGGGGGTGGAATTGCTACCCCTTACGAGGGTCCTAAGCGATTTTTCTTTTGGCCAGTAACTTCGTGCAATAAAAGGTATACTTGGTATTAATCCCAACTTGATATCTCATTTTTAAGTGCGTCAAATATTTATTTTTTTAAAATAGGGGTGGGATTGCTACCCCTTCCGAGGGACCTAAGTGATTTTGCTTTTGGCCAGTAACTGCTTGCATTAAAAGGTGTACTTGGTATTAATCCCAACTTGATATCTCATTTTTAAGTGCGTCAAATATTTATTTCTTGAAGTGGGGGTGGGATTGCTACCCCTTACGAGGGTCCTAAGCGATTGTTCTTCTGGCCAGTAACTGCTTGCAATGAAAGGCATACTTGGTATTAATCCCAACTTGATATCTAAATTTTAAGTCCGTCAAATATTTATTTTTTTAAAATAGGGGTGGGATTGCTACCCCTTCCGAGGGTCCTAAGCGATTTTGCTTTTGGCCAGTAACTACTTGCATTAAAAGGTATACTTGGTATTAATCCCAACTTGATATCTCATTTTTAAGTACGTCAAATATTTATTTCTTGAAGTGGGGGTGGGATTGCTACCCCTTACGAGGGTCCTAAGCGATTGTTCTTCTGGCCAGTAACTGCTTGCAATGAAAGGCATACTTGGTATTAATCCCAACTTGATATCTAAATTTTAAGTCCGTCAAATATTTATTTTTTTAAAATAGGGGTAGGATTGCTACCCCTTCCGAGGGTTTTAAGCGATTTTGCTTTTGGCCAGTAACTGTTTGCATTAAAAGATGTACTTGGTATTAATCCCAACTTGATATCTCATTTTTAAGTGCGTCAAATATTTATTTTTTGAAATGGGGGTGGGATTGCTACCCCTTCCGAGGGTCCTAAGCGATTCTTCTTTTGGCCAGTAACTGCTTGCAATAAAAGGTATACTTGGTATTAATCCCAACTTGATATCTCATTTTTAAGTGCGTCAAATATTTATTTTTTGAAGTGGGGTGGTATTGCTACCCCTTACGAGGGTCCTAAGCGATTTTTCTTTTGGCCAGTAACTTCGTGCAATAAAAGGTATACTTGGTATTAATCCCAACTTGATATCTCATTTTTAAGTGCGTCAAATATTAATTTTTTGAAATGGGGGTGGGATTGCTACCCCTTTCGAGGGCCCTAAGCATTTATCCTTCTGGGCAGTAACTGCTTGCATTAAAAGGTATACTTGGTATTAATCCCAACTTGATATCTCATTTTTAAGTGCGTCAAATATTTATTTTTTTAAAATAGGGGTGGAATTGCTACCCCTTCCGAGGGTCCTAAGTGATTTTGCTTTTGGCCAGTAACTACTTGCATTAAAAGGTATACTTGGTATTAATCCCAACTTGATATATCATTTTTAAGTGCGTCAAATATTTATTTTTTGAAATGGGAGTGGGATTGCTACCCCTTACGAGGGTCTTAAGCGATTTTTCTTTTGGCCAGTAACTGCTTGCATTAAAAGGTATAGTTGGTATTAATTCCAACTTGATGTCTTATTTTTAAGTGCGTCAAATATTTATTTTTTGAAATGGGGGGTGGAATTGCTACCCCTTACGAGGGTCCTAAGCGATTCTTCTTTTCGCCAGAAACTGCTTGCATTAAAAGGTATACTTGGTATTAATCCCAACTTGATATCTCATTTTTAAGTACGTCAAATATTTATTTCTTGAAGTGGGGGTGGGATTGCTACCCCTTACGAGGGTCCTAAGCGATTGTTCTTCTGGCCAGTAACTGCTTGCAATGAAAGGCATACTTGGTATTAATCCCAACTTGATATCTAAATTTTAAGTCCGTCAAATATTTATTTTTTTAAAATAGGGGTAGGATTGCTACCCCTTCCGAGGGTTTTAAGCGATTTTGCTTTTGGCCAGTAACTGTTTGCATTAAAAGATGTACTTGGTATTATTCCCAACTTGATATCTCATTTTTAAGTGCGTCAAATATTTATTTTTTGAAATGGGGGTGGGATTGCTACCCCTTCCGAGGGTCCTAAGCGATTCTTCTTTTGGCCAGTAACTGCTTGCAATAAAAGGTATACTTGGTATTAATCCCAACTTGATATCTCATTTTTAAGTGCGTCAAATATTTATTTTTTGAAGTGGGGTGGTATTGCTACCCCTTACGAGGGTCCTAAGCGATTTTTCTTTTGGCCAGTAACTTCGTGCAATAAAAGGTATACTTGGTATTAATCCCAACTTGATATCTCATTTTTAAGTGGGTCAAATATTAATTTTTTGAAATGGGGGTGGGATTGCTACCCCTTTCGAGGGCCCTAAGCATTTATCCTTCTGGGCAGTAACTGCTTGCATTAAAAGGTATACTTGGTATTAATCCCAACTTGATATCTCATTTTTAAGTGCGTCAAATATTTATTTTTTTAAAATAGGGGTGGAATTGCTACCCCTTCCGAGGGTCCTAAGTGATTTTGCTTTTGGCCAATAACTGCTTGCATTAAAAGGTGTACTTGGTATTAATCCCAACTTGATATCTCATTTTTAAGTGCGTCAAATATTTATTTTTTGAAATGGGGGTTGGATTGCTACCCCTTACGAGGGTCCTAAGCGATTCTTCTTTTGGCCAGTAACTGCTTGCATTAAAAGGTATAGTTGGTATTAATTCCAACTTGATGTCTCATTTTTTAGTGCGTCAAATATTTATTTTTTGAAATGGGGGTGGGATTGCTACCCCTTCCGAGGGTCCTAAGCGATTCTTCTTTTGGCCAGTAACTGCTTGCAATAAAAGGTATACTTTTTATTAATCCCAAATTGATATCTAATTTTTAAGTACGTCAAATATTTATTTTTTAAAATAGGGGTGGGATTGCTACCTTTTCCGAGGGTCCTAAGCGATTTTGCTTTTGGCCAGTAACTGCTTGCATTAAGAGGTATACTTGGTATTAATCCTAACTTGATATCTCATTTTTAAGTGCGTCAAATATTTATTTTTTGAAATGGGGGTTGGATTGCTACCCCTCACGAGGGTCCTAAGCGATTCTTCTTTTGGCCAGTAACTGCTTGCATTAAAAGGTATATTTGGTATTAATTCCAACTTGATGTCTCATTTTTTAGTGGGTCAAATATTTATTTTCTAAAATGGGGGTGGGATTGCTACCCCTTCCGAGGTCCTAAGCGATTCTTCTTTTGGCCAGTAACTGCTTGCAATAGAAGGTATACTTGGTATTAATCCCAACTTGATATCTCATTTTTAAGTGCGTCAAATATTTATTTTTTGAAGTGGGGGGTGGGATTGCTACCCCTTACGAGGGTCCTAAGCGATTGTTCTTTTGGCCAGTAACTGCTTACAATGAAAGGCATACTTAGTATTAATTCCAACTTGATATCTAAATTTTAAGTGCGTCAAATATTTATTTTTTTGAAATGGGGGTGGGATTGCTACCCCTTACGAGGGTCCTAAGCGATTCTTCTTTTGGCCAGTAACTGCTTGCATTAAAAGGTATAGTTGGTATTAATTCCAACTTGATGTCTTATTTTTAAGTGCGTCAAATATTTATTTTTTGAAATGGGGGGTGGAATTGCTACCCCTTACGAGGGTCCTAAGCGATTCTTCTTTTGGCCAGTAACTGCTTGCATTAAAAGGTATAGTTGGTATTAATTCCAACTTGATGTCTTATTTTTAAGTGCGTCAAATATTTATTTTTTGAAATGGGGGGTGGAATTGCTACCCCTTACGAGGGTCCTAAGCGATTCTTCTTTTGGCCAGTAACTGCTTGCATTAAAAGGTATACTTGGTATTAATCCCAATTTGATATCTCATTTTTAAGTGCGTCAAATATTTATTTTTTGAAATGGGGGTGGGATTGCTACCCCTTACGAGGGTCCTAAGCGATTCTTTTTTTGGCCAGTAACTGCTTGCATTAAAAGGTATAGTTGGTATTAATTCCAACTTGATGTCTCATTTTTTAGTGCGTCAAATATTTATTTTTTGAAATGGGGGTGGGATTGCTACCCCTTCCGAGGGTCCTAAGCGATTCTTCTTTTGGCTAGTAACTGCTTGCAATAAAAGGTATACTTGGTATTAATCCCAAATTGATATCTAATTTTTAAATACGTCAAATATTTATTTTTTAAAATAGGGGTGGGATTGCTACCCCTTCCGAGGGTCCTAAGCGATTTTGCTTTTGGCCAGTAACTGCTTGCATTAAAAGGTATGTTTGGTATTAATCCCAACTTGATATCTCATTTTTAAGTGCGTCAAATATTTATTTTTTGAAGTGGGGGTGGTATTGCTACCCCTTACGAGGATCCTAAGCGATTTTTCTTTTGGCCAGTAACTTCGTGCAATAAAAGGTATACTTGGTATTAATCCCAACTTGATATCTCATTTTTAAGTGCGTCAAATATTAATTTTTTGAAATGGGGGTGGGATTGCTACCCCTTCCGAGGGCCCTAAGCATTTATCCTTCTGGGCAGTAACTGCTTGCATTAAAAGGTATACTTGGTATTAATCCCAACTTGATATCTCATTTTTAAGTGCGTCAAATATTTATTTTTTTAAAATAGGGGTGGAATTGCTACCCCTTCCGAGGGTCCTAAGTGATTTTGCTTTTGGCCAATAACTGCTTGCATTAAAAGGTGTACTTGGTATTAATCCCAAATTGATATCTAATTTTTAAGTACGTCAAATATTTATTTTTTAAAATAGGGGTGGGATTGCTACCTTTTCCGAGGGTCCTAAGCGATTTTGCTTTTGGCCAGTAACTGCTTGCATTAAGAGGTATACTTGGTATTAATCCCAACTTGATATCTCATTTTTAAGTGCGTCAAATATTTATTTTTTGAAATGGGGGTTGGATTGCTACCCCTTACGAGGGTCCTAAGCGATTCTTCTTTTGGCCAGTAACTGCTTGCATTAAAAGGTATATTTGGTATTAATTCCAACTTGATGTCTCATTTTTTAGTGCGTCAAATATTTATTTTTTAATATGGGGGTGGGATTGCTACCCCTTCCGAGGTCCTAAGCGATTCTTCTTTTGGCCAGTAACTGCTTGCAATAAAAGGTATACTTGGTATTAATCCCAACTTGATATCTCATTTTTAAGTGCGTCAAATATTTATTTTTTGAAGTGGGGGGTGGGATTGCTACCCCTTACGAGGGTCCTAAGCGATTGTTCTTTTGGCCAGTAACTGCTTGCAATGAAAGGCATACTTAGTATTAATTCCAACTTGATATCTAAATTTTAAGTGCGTCAAATATTTATTTTTTGAAATGGGGGTGGGATTGCTACCCCTTACGAGGGTCCTAAGCGATTCTTCTTTTGGCCAGTAACTGCTTGCATTAAAAGGTATAGTTGGTATTAATTCCAACTTGATGTCTTATTTTTAAGTGCGTCAAATATTTATTTTTTGAAATGGGGGGTGGAATTGCTACCCCTTACGAGGGTCCTAAGCGATTTTTCTTTTGGCCAGTAACTTCGTCCAATAAAAGGTATACTTGGTATTAATCCCAACTTGATATCTCATTTTTAAGTGCGTCAAATATTTATTTTTTTAAAATAGGGGTGGGATTGCTACCCCTTCCGAGGGACCTAAGTGATTTTGCTTTTGGCCAGTAACTGCTTGCATTAAAAGGTGTACTTGGTATTAATCCCAACTTGATATCTCATTTTTAAGTGCGTCAAATATTTATTTTTTGAAATGGGGGTTGGATTGCTACCCCTTACGAGGGCCCTAAGCGATTCTTCTTTTGGCCAGTAACTGCTTGCATTAAAAGGTATAGTTGGTATTAATTCCAACTTGATGTCTCATTTTTTAGTGCGTCAAATATTTATTTTTTGAAATGGGGGTGGGATTGCTACCCTTTCCGAGGGTCCTAAGCGATTCTTCTTTTGGCTAGTAACTGCTTGCAATAAAAGGTATACTTGGTATTAATCCCAAATTTATATCTAATTTTTAAGTACGTCAAATATTTATTTTTTAAAATAGGGGTGGGATTGCTACCCCTTCCGAGGGTCCTAAGCGATTTTGCTTTTGGCCAGTATCTGCTTGCATTAAAAGGTATACTTGGTATTAATCCCAACTTGATATCTCATTTTTAAGTGCGTCAAATATTTATTTTTTGAAGTGGGGTGGTATTGCTACCCCTTACGAGGGTCCTAAGCGATTTTTCTTTTGGCCAGTAACTTCGTGCAATAAAAGGTATACTTGGTATTAATCCCAACTTGATATCTCATTTTTAAGTGCGTCAAATATTTATTTTTTTAAAATAGGGGTGGGATTGCTACCCCTTCCGAGGGTCCTAAGTGATTTTGCTTCTGGCCAGTAACTGCTTGCAATAAAAGGTATACTTGGTATTAATCCTAACTTGATATCTCATTTTTAAGTGCGTCAAATATTTATTTTTTGAAGTGGGGGGTGGGATTGCTACCCCTTACGAGGGTCCTAAGCGATTGTTCTTTTGGCCAGTAACTGCTTGCAATGAAAGGCATACTTGGTATTAATCCCAACTTGATATCTAAATTTTAAGTCCGTCAAATATTTATTTTTTTAAAATAGGGGTGGGATTGCTACCCTTTGCGAGGGTCCTAAGCGATTTTGCTTTTGGCCAGTAACTGTTTGCATTAAAAGGTGTACTTGGTATTAATCCCAACTTGATATCTCTTTTTTAAGTGCGTCAAATATTTATTTTTTGAAATGGGGGGTGGAATTGCTACCCCTTACGAGGGTCCTAAGCGATTTTTCTTTTGGCCAGTAACTTCGTCCAATAAAAGGTATACTTGGTATTAATCCCAACTTGATATCTCATTTTTAAGTGCGTCAAATATTTATTTTTTTAAAATAGGGGTGGGATTGCTACCCCTTCCGAGGGACCTAAGTGATTTTGCTTTTGGCCAGTAACTGCTTGCATTAAAAGGTGTACTTGGTATTAATCCCAACTTGATATCTCATTTTTAAGTGCGTCAAATATTTATTTTTTGAAATGGGGGTTGGATTGCTACCCCTTACGAGGGCCCTAAGCGATTCTTCTTTTGGCCAGTAACTGCTTGCATTAAAAGGTATAGTTGGTATTAATTCCAACTTGATGTCTCATTTTTTAGTGCGTCAAATATTTATTTTTTGAAATGGGGGTGGGATTGCTACCCTTTCCGAGGGTCCTAAGCGATTCTTCTTTTGGCTAGTAACTGCTTGCAATAAAAGGTATACTTGGTATTAATCCCAAATTGATATCTATTTTTTAAGTACGTCAAATATTTATTTTTTAAAATAGGGGTGGGATTGCTACCTTTTCCGAGGGTCCTAAGCGATTTTGCTTTTGGCCAGTAACTGCTTGCATTAAAAGGTATACTTGGTATTAATCCCAACTTGATATCTCATTTTTAAGTGCGTCAAATATTTATTTTTTGAAGTGGGGTGGTATTGCTACCCCTTACGAGGGTCCTAAGCGATTTTTCTTTTGGCCAGTAACTTCGTGCAATAAAAGGTATACTTGGTATTAATCCCAACTTGATATCTCATTTTTAAGTGCGTCAAATATTTATTTTTTTAAAATAGGGGTGGGATTGCTACCCCTTCCGAGGGTCCTAAGTGATTTTGCTTCTGGCCAGTAACTGCTTGCAATAAAAGGTATACTTGGTATTAATCCCAACTTGATATCTCATTTTTAAGTGCGTCAAATATTTATTTTTTGAAATGGGGGGTGGAATTGCTACCCCTTACGAGGGTCCTAAGCGATTTTTCTTTTGGCCAGTAACTTCGTCCAATAAAAGGTATACTTGGTATTAATCCCAACTTGATATCTCATTTTTAAGTGCGTCAAATATTTATTTTTTTAAAATAGGGGTGGGATTGCTACCCCTTCCGAGGGACCTAAGTGATTTTGCTTTTGGCCAGTAACTGCTTGCATTAAAAGGTATAGTTGGTATTAATTCCAACTTGATGTCTTATTTTTAAGTGCGTCAAATATTTATTTTTTGAAATGGGGGGTGGAATTGCTACCCCTTACGAGGGTCCTAAGCGATTCTTCTTTTGGCCAGTAACTGCTTGCATTAAAAGGTATAGTTGGTATTAATTCCAACTTGATGTCTTATTTTTAAGTGCGTCAAATATTTATTTTTTGAAATGGGGGGTGGAATTGCTACCCCTTACGAGGGTCCTAAGTGATTTTGCTTCTGGCCAGTAACTGCTTGCAATAAAAGGTATACTTGGTATTAATCCCAACTTGATATCTCATTTTTAAGTGCGTCAAATATTTATTTTTTGAAGTGGGGGGTGGGATTGCTACCCCTTACGAGGGTCCTAAGCGATTGTTCTTTTGGCCAGTAACTGCTTGCAATGAAAGGCATACTTGGTATTAATCCCAACTTGATATCTAAATTTTAAGTCCGTTAAATATTTATTTTTTTAAAATAGGGGTGGGATTGCTACCCTTTGCGAGGGTCCTAAGCGATTTTGCTTTTGGCCAGTAACTGTTTGCATTAAAAGGTGTACTTGGTATTAATCCCAACTTGATATCTCTTTTTTAAGTGCGTCAAATATTTATTTTTTGAAATGGGGGGTGGAATTGCTACCCCTTACGAGGGTCCTAAGCGATTTTTCTTTTGGCCAGTAACTTCGTCCAATAAAAGGTATACTTGGTATTAATCCCAACTTGATATCTCATTTTTAAGTGCGTCAAATATTTATTTTTTTAAAATAGGGGTGGGATTGCTACCCCTTCCGAGGGACCTAAGTGATTTTGCTTTTGGCCAGTAACTGCTTGCATTAAAAGGTGTACTTGGTATTAATCCCAACTTGATATCTCATTTTTAAGTGCGTCAAATATTTATTTTTTGAAATGGGGGTTGGATTGCTACCCCTTACGAGGGCCCTAAGCGATTCTTCTTTTGGCCAGTAACTGCTTGCATTAAAAGGTATAGTTGGTATTAATTCCAACTTGATGTCTCATCTTTTAGTGCGTCAAATATTTATTTTTTGAAATGGGGGTGGGATTGCTACCCTTTCCGAGGGTCCTAAGCGATTCTTCTTTTGGCTAGTAACTGCTTGCAATAAAAGGTATACTTGGTATTAATCCCAAATTGATATCTAATTTTTAAGTACGTCAAATATTTATTTTTTAAAATAGGGGTGGGATTGCTACCTTTTCCGAGGGTCCTAAGCGATTTTGCTTTTGGCCAGTAACTGCTTGCATTAAAAGGTATACTTGGTATTAATCCCAACTTGATA
The DNA here is from genome assembly GCA_927349885.1 of Psylliodes chrysocephalus. Taxonomy (NCBI): domain Eukaryota; kingdom Metazoa; phylum Arthropoda; class Insecta; order Coleoptera; family Chrysomelidae; genus Psylliodes; species Psylliodes chrysocephalus. The sequence goes on from OV651818.1 coordinate 45,997,305, forward strand.
TCTCATTTTTAAGTGCGTCAAATATTTATTTTTTGAAGTGGGGTGGTATTGCTACCCCTTACGAGGGTCCTAAGCGATTTTTCTTTTGGCCAGTAACTTCGTGCAATAAAAGGTATACTTGGTATTAATCCCAACTTGATATCTCATTTTTAAGTGCGTCAAATATTTATTTTTTTAAAATAGGGGTGGGATTGCTACCCCTTCCGAGGGTCCTAAGTGATTTTGCTTCTGGCCAGTAACTGCTTGCAATAAAAGGTATACTTGGTATTAATCCCAACTTGATATCTCATTTTTAAGTGCGTCAAATATTTATTTTTTGAAGTGGGGGGTGGGATTGCTACCCCTTACGAGGGTCCTAAGCGATTGTTCTTTTGGCCAGTAACTGCTTGCAATGAAAGGCATACTTGGTATTAATCCCAACTTGATATCTAAATTTTAAGTCCGTCAAATATTTATTTTTTTAAAATAGGGGTGGGATTGCTACCCTTTGCGAGGGTCACAAGCGATTTTGCTTTTGGCCAGTAACTGTTTGCATTAAAAGGTGTACTTGGTATTAATCCCAACTTGATATCTCTTTTTTAAGTGCGTCAAATATTTATTTTTTGAAATGGGGGTGGGATTGCTACCCCTTACGAGGGCCCTAAGCGATTCTTCTTTTGGCCAGTAACTGCTTGCATTAAAAGGTATAGTTGGTATTAATTCCAACTTGATGTCTTATTTTTAAGTGCGTCAAATATTTATTTTTTGAAATGGGGGGTGGAATTGCTACCCCTTACGAGGGTCCTAAGCGATTCTTCTTTTGGCCAGTAACTGCTTGCATTAAAAGGTATACTTGGTATTAATCCCAATTTGATATCTCATTTTTAAGTGCGTCAAATATTTATTTTTTGAAATGGGGGTGGGATTGCTACCCCTTACGAGGGTCCTAAGCGATTCTTTTTTTGGCCAGTAACTGCTTGCATTAAAAGGTATAGTTGGTATTAATTCCAACTTGATGTCTCATTTTTTAGTGCGTCAAATATTTATTTTTTGAAATGGGGGTGGGATTGCTACCCCTTCCGAGGGTCCTAAGCGATTCTTCTTTTGGCTAGTAACTGCTTGCAATAAAAGGTATACTTGGTATTAATCCCAAATTGATATCTAATTTTTAAATACGTCAAATATTTATTTTTTAAAATAGGGGTGGGATTGCTACCCCTTCCGAGGGTCCTAAGCGATTTTGCTTTTGGCCAGTAACTGCTTGCATTAAAAGGTATGTTTGGTATTAATTCCAACTTGATGTCTCATTTTTTAGTGCGTCAAATATTTATTTTTTGAAGTGGGGGTGGTATTGCTACCCCTTACGAGGATCCTAAGCGATTTTTCTTTTGGCCAGTAACTTCGTGCAATAAAAGGTATACTTGGTATTAATCCCAACTTGATATCTCATTTTTAGGTGCATCAAATATTAATTTTTTGAAATGGGGGTGGGATTGCTACCCCTTCCGAGGGCCCTAAGCATTTATCCTTCTGGGCAGTAACTGCTTGCATTAAAAGGTATACTTGGTATTAATCCCAACTTGATATCTCATTTTTAAGTGCGTCAAATATTTATTTTTTTAAAATAGGGGTGGAATTGCTACCCCTTCCGAGGGTCCTAAGTGATTTTGCTTTTGGCCAATAACTGCTTGCATTAAAAGGTGTACTTGGTATTAATCCCAACTTGATATCTCATTTTTAAGTGCGTCAAATATTTATTTTTTGAAATGGGGGTTGGATTGCTACCCCTTACGAGGGTCCTAAGCGATTCTTCTTTTGGCCAGTAACTGCTTGCATTAAAAGGTATAGTTGGTATTAATTCCAACTTGATGTCTCATTTTTTAGTGCGTCAAATATTTATTTTTTGAAATGGGGTGGGATTGCTACCCCTTCCGAGGGTCCTAAGCGATTCTGCTTTTGGCCAGTAACTGCTTGCAATAAAAGGTATACTTGGTATTAATCCCAAATTGATATCTAATTTTTAAGTACGTCAAATATTTATTTTTTAAAATAGGGGTGGGATTGCTACCTTTTCCGAGGGTCCTAAGCGATTTTGCTTTTGGCCAGTAACTGCTTGCATTAAAAGGTATACTTGGTATTAATCCCAACTTGATATCTCATTTTTAAGTGCGTCAAATATTTATTTTTTGAAATGGGGGTGTGATTGCTACCCCTTCCGAGGGTTCTAAGCGAATCTGCTTTTGGTCTGTAACTATTTGTATTAAAACTTATACGTGGTATTAATTCTGCTTTGATATTTTATTTTTAATAATATGAATATTAAGAAATTTCATTATGAATGTATTATTTTTCATGTATTTATTTATATAAGGAAAATAACATTTAAAATACAAACGACTTCAATTTTCAATTAACACATAAAATTGAAATAAACGTACGTATTGCCCTTTTCAACGGGCCACTGTATTGTTCGGGAGTACTCGGTAAACGGGCTACCAGTTTTTGGCTACTAACTTCACACCGGTATCCAGTCTTTGATATAAATATATACCCAGAAAAATGATTGGAACATAAAACATCACTATTTGAAATGTTTTCTGGGGTAAGTTTAATATGTTTCACTAGATGCGTTTTATCGGCAGGATTAGCTAGAAACCTACAAAAAACAAAAATTATTGATTTAACATCTTCAACATTATCATGATAAAATGACTTAAAAACAAAAAGCTTGTTTATATTGAAAAATTATGATTATTTTTTTTTAACTTTTCAGTAGAGTCCAAAATCAAAAACAATATTCCTTATACATATTACAAGTTCTTTAAATTTAATTCACTAAATTTACCATTTATTTTAAATTTATGTTTAACGGCCTTTTTCATAAAATGTAGGTAGTGTTTCTTTTAAAAAAATGGTAGAGACGCTAATGGTTACTAACCTGTGAAATGCCCTTGACGCGATGCGTTTTCTTATTTCTATTTACAACTTACACAAACTCTCACCATTGTTAAAATTTGTATCAGTAAAGTAATAAAATAGAAAAAATCACTTATAAACTACAAAAATAAGCTAGAAATTAATGAAAATCAAAAATCAAATGACAGTTCTGTCAATTTTGGACGTTTTGACATGCCAAGCAAAACGAAACAGACCAATGGTAATGCTGGACACTATTTTCCCCCCTGTACCAAAACCATAGCCCTCTGAGGGCTATGACCAAAACAAAGTCCATTTGAACGATTGCTCTAGTAAATATATGCTCGAAGTCCTAGTGCCGATAAAGCACTTTTTACAGATGATGCAGTTCTATACTTTTTAGAAGATATTATCAAATATTATGAAATTATTTTTACTGATGGTACTGTTAGCAAAATAAAATGGGGAAAGCTGAAATTAAAGGATGAGGTAATACCATGTACATTCCCAAATCTGCCTTTATACTTGTATTACAACAATAAAAATCTGTTAGCTGTGTTTTATTTTACTCTTAAAACTATATATTGGTTCAATTCAAAAAAAATTTGCCACAAAATTGTACTTATCAAATTTCAGCAATTAAGGGCCCTATTCAGTAATTTATCGTTTATGGACGACATCGTTAAGCTAACGACAGTTCAACCAACGACTTTTATAACGATAATTTTTGAAACTCTATTCAATAACAAAGTCGTTACGTTGTTTCTAGTTACCAAATCTGAACGATGATTTCTAGTAAGTTGGTATTATAATTTAGTGTTTTGTGATAAAAGAACGTATGTTGATGATTGTACCGGGTGTTTAAATTAAAGTTTTACAGTTAAATATCGCCGAAAATATTCATTTTATAAAAAAAAGTATCAGACAAAAGTTTTATAGTTTTTTAGGGGAAACATTTTGGCTAAATTAATTTTTTTATAGCTGACCATAATATGGCCATATCGAGGTGGATTTTTTTTTTTTTAATTGGAACCCAATTTTTTCATAAAATAATAAGAAACTTCTAAAGGAAACATTTTTTTATTGGATTTCTACTTATTAAGTAACACCCAAAAAAACTATAAAACTTTTTTTTTTTTTATAAAAGGAGGTATTTAACTGTAACCCTTTAATTTAAACACTCGGTATATTTGAGATTTTTTTGGAACGTAAAATAAAAATTCTACCAGTAGATATATTCATTTGTTTTTCAGAATATATTAATTATTGTTCTTAACCTACAACACGATCAGGGGGTCGATTCTCGATTCGTAGGAATTCTTGTTTCTCGCAGGCCATTTTTGCTGGTCGTATTGTATGTAGGGTTTATTTAAATGAGTATGGATATATTAAAAAAAAAACAGAACTATTCCAAAAGAATACAAAAAACAACTCGAGAACAATACAAGTTGTATTTTTGATTGTATTTGAAAGACAGACCAAATTTGTGTAGGTTACGGAGAAGTATTATAGGTACTTCCGTAATATAGGTTTTGTTACTGTTTCGCAGTGCTACTTTAGGAACAGCACTGTTAATAGGAATCCAATAGTAAATGGTTGAATGGGCAATCCTAACTTTGAATCCGATTTATTTTTAAAATAATTAAATAAATTAGAAAAAAATTCCTTACAAATTGTACTTGCTGTATTAGGTATTAGATGGCAATTTAGATGTAAAATTTGTAAAAAAGTGCTTTTATTATTTAGAACACATCCTGATTCACAATGAAAAATGAGAGGGAATGCAAAAATCACTATAACGACACTTCATATTATTAACGACAGCTCTTTGGCTATCGTTGATGAACGACAATTTTACAACCATATTTGTCTATTTTCAACGACAATCGTTGTCTACTGAATAAGAAAAGTCGTCTGTGAACGATTATCGTCTATTAACGACGTCGTTCAGAGTTACTGAATAGGCCCCTAAGAAACCTTTTCGAATTTGGTCATACATACCTAATTTGTATTTTATATAGATAAAATTAAATAATTTATCAATTAAAACATGCAAGACTTATTAAGAAATAAATACAACAGTATTTTCTGTGCTTTATTTAGGTGTAAACAAGTTTATTTTTATTATTTTGACACAATTATGTATAATTCCCATAAGAAGCCATGTATTTTGAACAACGTATGCAGTACCAGCACCCATGCGGTTAATTATAGAAGCTCAATTAGCATGCGTTTTTTGGGACCGTATTTAGAGTATGCCGATTTGTCTCCTTATCTCTAGTCTCCATAGACAGAAGAAACGTCAAAGAAACACATTGTCAAATTGTCAATTGTCTTCACCAACTTTGCAATAAATAAAATATGGCTTCCAGCAAAACAGTAAAAATGTTTTAAAAATGTTCTCATTCACAGTTTATTATTTAATATTAGTTATAGTTAGTGTAAAATGTAAGTATTTAATAGTATTGCAAATTTACATTTAGATTATAAATTTTAATTCCGATACTAAATTAAAAATATAGGTTATGTATTTATAAAAAATTATTGTAGGTAAATCTTTAACAGTAACCAAAAATTATGATGAATCTTTCTACCCCGTGACAGGGGTAGTGGAAGAAAAAGTAGGAACTACCTTTTCTTTAATATGCGAACTTGAATCTGATGAAGAAAGAAATGCTGTAGATGACCATCTAACTTGGATAAAGAGAGAAATATTGTCGAACCAAACAAGGTACTAAAATACATTTGTTTTTATTTAAATTATAAATTGTGAAGTTTTTTAACGATATCTTCGTGAATTTAAAGTAATGCATTTTACATTTTTAATGATAAATTTCAGATTACAAAAAATTATACCTAGTTTCCCAGGTATTAACAAATCAGTAAAACAATTCAACCCTCTGCGGGCAGAGGATAAAGGTATATATACTTGTATAAGTTACAAATTTAACCTCTCAATAACTGTAACTGTCCTACTCATTGACAATATCAAAAGAAATGATCTTAGACCACGTGAAACAATTTTTTGCAATGATCAGATGTTCCAGTGTATCTCGAATGGGGTCTGTATCATACCCCATTATGTCTGTGATGGGAAACCTGATTGCAAAGATGCTTCTGATGAATCTCTAGAAAAGTGCAATGGTGAACCATGTAGAGGTAAGTCAGTTGTTTAAGTAAAATATCAGATTCCACTAGATTTTTATTATATATATTTATTAATTTAACAAAAAGCTACTGACTTTACACAATTAAAATGTACAATGATTCATCAATACATAAATTAGGGTTAAGAAATTTTAAAAATGTTACTCTTAATATCAGTCCCTATCATTACTTTAGATCAGAGCTGTCACAAATACAAAAAAGATTTAAATCAAAGATAGGTACTTTATCTTTTAACACTTTAACCCCTGGTCAAATATTTCATCTTTTACTACAAACTGAGCTACTTTTTTGTAGCCTTTCCCAACGAATTGTGCATACCATAAGTGGTACACAATAAGTATATACTGACAAGTGTCAAAATGATTTAGTTTATACAACCAGTTATGAAATGCCTTATTTTATGTAACGAGCAGAGCGAGATCCTGCAAAATGAACAAGTTACATAAAACGGCATTTCATAACATATTACAATATTTTTTCTAATTTTGACTAGATTATTTATAATATTGTGTTTGATAAAAAATTACTGTCATCTATGCAACCAATATGTCTGTCTTGTATTGTAAAGGTGGGTTTAGTCAGCCTGATTTTGTTTTAAGCACTAATATAGACATTAAATAAACATTAATTTAAGGATTTTAAAACAAAACGTTTATACAGAAAATTTAAGCATTAACATAAGATTTGACAAATCATACAAAATGGAAATAAGGCGTATGGGAGCTGCTTCTGAAATTGCTCTGCTAACTATCTCACAATTACTATTAATAAAAGTGCAGAAAAAGAGTTCAGAAGTTCAAAAGTTAAAAGTTAGAAAAATAGCTTAACCTCACTTTTTGAACGCACATGCGCAATTGTATTTTCGACATAAATTTAAGCATTAAGTTGGATTTTATTTATCTTCACTAAATTTATGTTAATGTTTATGCTTATGTTATTCTGTATAAACAGGTACACTGAAATGTATTGAAATTAACTTTTATGTTAATGTCTATGTTAATGCTTAAAACTAAATCAGACTGACTAAACGAACCTTTAGTTGCATATGCATAACTTCATTTATTTCATATAAATAAAAATTTCTTTGGTGTATTCGGTCATAAATTTTATTTTATATTGTTAGCACAGCACTACATATGTTTTGGAAAACTTTGTTTCCATCTTCGGGTGCAGTCAAAATTTAAAAACATTAAAAAACACATGGGGACGATTACAAACAGTTTAAAAAATGTTAAAATAACACAAACCCCATCTTTTTGTTTCAGCGTGTGAAGGTATATTCGAAATAATATTGATTTGGTTTAACAGGATAACCATAAAGTAGGGAAACAAAAAGATGAGTTTTTACAAAATTAAAAATTATAAGTGGCCTTACAGTTAAGGATTAAAAAGCTTACAATTATTTAATAATATTAAAATAAACGTTTGACAAATCTTTTGTGACTGTTTTATTATTTACAAAGTTGTAATTTTTTTTAATATGTGTCATCTCAAGGATTGTTCTTTTGTTGAGATTAGGTTCATTTTCGAGAATTCTTACTTACTGAAGCATTTTGATGAAATTTCCCGCTCTTAATTCACCCTATAGAATAACTACACATTGGGTTCTTTCGTTCGCTGTTGGTGCAGTGTCCACCTGTGTAAATTACACCAGTTACACCACCTTATTTACCCTAGTTTACTACCTTCTAATTCCTTATACACATGTCGAGTGTAATTCGCTCCTGCTAAATAGCTGGTAGAAAAAATATCCACCAGTGAACATCACATCGCCAACAGGAAGGTATAGTGGATTATGCATTATCCAGAATTGTTAAAATAAAGAACAGACACCTAATTATTTTTCTATTTCACTCGTCTTACAGTACACACAGATATGGGATTAACAGGAAAATAAAAGTATACATTTGGCAACAAAATTTAAATTCTCTGAATTTATTGGTACACGTCACGGGACAAAACTTTAAAGCGTTTTTCCCACAACTCATGTTTCCAAAGTCGGTGCCCCTCATAATTTCAAAACTACTGTACCTATCCTTTTGAAATTTTGAACACTATTTTTGCACATACTTTACGAGGTAACGCTGGAGAGTTTTTTTCTCATTTGTTAATATTTTTTTATTTTATAATAACAAATTAGCCTATTTTCTTCGCTAGAATCGCGTTTTTTACTTCAAAGTGCTCCCAAAAAGAGAAAAATTGAAAATTCGAAAAACTCTCCCAGTTTTACCTGGGGAAAACGATTATCTAACGAGAGAACTTTGATTTTTTATTTCTGATGATCCAGCACCGAGTTAGGAGGGGCACCGCAATTCTACTTTTTTCCGAGACGCTTCCGAATAATTGCTACCATTTCCGTATTTTTTAATATTTCTACATGAAAATTTGACTCAATATTCTTTAAATATTATACTATAATGTACCATTAGTTTTAATAAACAGATTTTAACTGTGTTGACAAAAAAAATTCTCAAAAATGTGGCTTTTTTGCACGAATTAACCTTAAGTTAACTATAGTAAAATTTTACAAATCTGTCATTGGAATTATAACATATAAATTATGCACATGAGTGAGACTAAAAGAAACTTTATTTTGACTAATTTAAAAAGTATATTATTTATTTTACTTAACAAAAATCAAGTTCAAGGCCTACATCAGCGAATGTGTATCAACATGATACATCTACTCATTTTGAGTTATCAGTAACGTTTATTTTGCCCGTTTAATACTGAACTAATTTGTGAGAGATTTTAAAAAGTAAAATAAATGTGCTTTTAACATTTTTCTAATATTAGATAATATCTCGGATAATATAATGAAATAAAAATCTCCTATTCTTTCTTTCATTGTGAAATGAACTGCTTCTTTGAATCATTTTTATATTATATTTATCTAGAACGATTTTTTCAGATAAAATACCATGTGATGATGGGAGATGCATCCCAAGTAGTTGGTGTTGTGATAGACACCATGACCCAAATTGTTCTGTGACGAATAGACCAAAATGTTGTCAGTCACTTATCATACCAGAATGTAAGTTATTTTTTGTTTTTATAGCTCTGCCATTTCAAAATTGATTCTTAAAAACAATCACATTCAAAAAACAGATTCTAAATAGTTACGAAAATATTTTTTTAAAAATGTTTATCAAAAGTTAAATGTTTTGGCATTGCTAATAAAGGACAGTTCCGTCAAGTAAATATAACATTATTATGAACTATTTTTTTTTTAGCTTATGAAGAAATGGAGTATGGGTATCCCAATAATATGAATCATAACAATCACAATGGTGCTCGGTATTTGTTCATATCAGTCTGTAAGTATAACAAAAATACATTTTAAATTTCCTCTATACATATCATCAATGACCTCATTTTTCAATAATTTTAATCACAGGTAATAAAAATAATTTCTATATAATTGTTCAGTGACTAATAAATCATTTTATATATTAAAAAAGCTTAATCTTTTAATGAAGCAAAAGGTGTATTAAGAAGTAAACCATTTCAACTAATTTCATCGACCAATAAGTAAAGCTCTACACATATAAAACACAGTTTCTTCAAATATTGTAAAAAGTATCTATGGAAAAATTGGCGTGCGCACACATGAGCATTTCCAATGATCTTTAAACTTTTCATATTTCTGCATAGCATTATAGTCCAGTCTAAAAATTAGCTATTACCTCAGAATTCTTTCGGACTACATCGATTTGGATAAACATTTCTAATTAAGATTCTCTTCAAAAGTTGTATGTCCCTGATGTGCGCTTTTTATTTTTAAAGGGTAAAGACTGCTCTTTTTGACAAAAGTGTTGCTTGGATTAAAATCAAGTTCAAATATTTAAAAATATATATTTTATAATGTTGAACATAATTTATAATCTCTCTATTCTAATGTTTCAGCCCTTAAAACCTACCCGTTATGACCAAATCGAGAAAAAAATAGTTTACGACAGCTTAACATTTTTTAATGCTTCATTTATAATGAATTGAAATCCTCTCATTATTAATATTATTTTTATTTCTGATATATTGCAATGTTAGAACCCTCAAAGACAATTTCGTAATGGTTGATTCATAATTAAATAAAATTCTGAGATTATTTGTAATATTTTTTCTGAGGAATCGCCCTTGTTATTGAAATTAACTACAATGTTTTCTTACGATTAAACACTGAAAGTGTTAAATGAGTAAATAGGAAAAATAAAATTATAGAACTATCATCACTATCGACAATCTCCTGTTGGTCTGTAATTTGAAGACAATTTTGAGAGTTGTCACTGGATTACGTTTCACATTTTGAATTATAAAAAATCTTATCGCTGAAGTCGCCATTTTTCAGGTAATTACAAGAACTACAAGGCTTGTAAAGTTTAACTTTCTTGAACCTTTTCCCTTAGAGATTTTTGAGTTTAAAGTGAGTTCAGCATCCCTTATAATTTTCTGGTGTAGAAACGAATGGTGACTGAGAGTGTACGATACGATAGTTACAGACGCGTTACACCAGAAGTCAGCACTTAACGAGGCGTATTAGACACTAATTTTGGCGAATTTTAAAAAATCATAAACAAGAGATTAAGAGCTTAAATTTGGGGATTATATTAAGAACTAGCTGTTGTCCGAGGCTTCGCATTTGTGGAGTCGTGTTTTTAGTATAAAAAAATGCATGACTTCCTAAAAAAAGACGCGATAATATGTTGTTTTACTGCTCGCGGTATGTTTGTGATAGTATTATAGATTAATGTTAATTAGACTATACTAATATTTAAATATAATAATCTAATTGATAATCTCATTTTATACCACATTTCTTGTACGGCTCTCATCTGCTAGTATCACCAGAATGCACGCAGTACTTATTTTTATTTCCCTTCCCTTAAAATGTGAAAATTCAGAAACCATTATTTATTTTTGATCAGTAGCCGTATTTCAAATTCTCATGTTTTTAACTTTAAGGAACAAAAAAAATATATACATACTTTCAAACAAATTTTCACCCCCGTTTCCCGCCTTAAATTGTGAAAATGCAAAAACCCTTAAAGGCTTCATTATTTATTTTTGATGAGAACCTACAATTACAATTTTCAAGTTCCTACCTTTGAAAAAAATCGAAACTCTCTAATAAACTTTCATACCTGGTTCCCCCATTAAAATATGAAAATCCAAAACCCTGAAACACGTCATTAATAATTTGTAGTCAGTAGCTGCAATTCCAATTTTCATGTTTCTAACTTCAAAGAGAATAAAAAAAATCGATAGATCCATAAAAAAATTTCACCACCCGTTTCCCCCCCTTAAAATGTGAAAATCCAAAACCCTGAAACACGTCAACATCCAAAACCCTGAAACACGTCAACATTTATTTTAGTAGCTGTAATTTAAATTTTCATGTTTCCAACTTTAAAGAACAAAGAGTTTCATTAAAAACTCCCTCCCCCCATTTCCCCCATTTAAAGTTAAAATTTCCAAAAATCCTTTCTTAGCGGATGCTTAAGTTATAAAATAAACCTATCTTCCAAATTTTAGCTTTGTAGGCTCAGTAGTTTTGACTGTACGCTGATAGGTCAGTCAGTCAGTTAGGACAAACAATTTTATATATACCGGGTGTTCAAATTAAAGTGCTAAATACCGCCTTTTATAAAAAAAATGTTTCAGACGAAAGTTTTATAGTTTTGTGGGGAAAAATTTTTGGCTAAAATCGTTTTTTATAGCTTACCATAATATGGTCAACTTTTTTTTCGCCCCGCAAAACTTTCAAGTAGCTGTTACTCAAAAAGTAAAAGTCCAATAAAAAAAATATTTTCCTCAAAAGTTTCTTATTTTTTATGTACTTTAAGAATATTTAAAAAAAATGGGGTTCCAATTTAAAAAACAAAGTCCACCTCGATATGGCCATATTATGGCCAGCTAAAAAAAAATCAATTTAGTCAAAATGTTTCCCCCAAAAAACTATAAAACTTTTGTCTAAAACTTTTTATTCTAAAATGCATATTTTCGGCGGTATTTATATAACTGTAACACTTTAATTTGAACACCCGGTATAGATAGTGCTGTTGAAGAATGCATTTATTTTCATTATGATATTTCAAAATTTAAAGCCCTTTGGTTTTTTTTCTTGGAAACTGAAAGGATTTAAAATTTTATTTTTTTAAACATAATTACCTTAAAAGGATCGTAGAAGGTGGTACTAAAAAAGGGTGATATATCATGTAATTTTTTGCATTAAAACCTAAATTTTACTCTTTTTGAACACCTTCTGTAGTTTTTGAGGTATTGTAATAGTAGTTTACGTTATAAGCCCGTTACATAGATCTTTACATGCAAGCACGTTAACTACGTTTTACAACCTACAAACAAATAAAATTTAATTATTTGACACCATCATTACAAGTTTCCGAATGTGATTAAAAATAATGACAGTCAAAACTGTTGTTAAAAATTTTACCGGGCTAGCCCGTTATGATTCCCTTAACAAGCATGAACAGAGGTTGCTTACCACGGGCTAACATTGCAGTATATCAAAATAAAAATAATTTTAATTCTTGTGGATAAGCCGTTGGCTTCAACACAGTGTTTTGTCCGAAAAAAAGAGACACTCATTTAAAAAAAGCTGATTTTTAAGATCTTTTCAAGAACTGATGTTTCTCTCTGAAAATTTGTCGTTTTTCTGTTATTTGGCATTAAAATGTTCTACCAATAACAAACAGTCATCTTCAACGAGGCATAACTCGGTTCTTATTGCATCTACAGAAATAAAAAAAAATATCAATCGATTAGTTTTTTAAAAACTTTATTTGTTTTTGTTTATTTTTTCTTTGTAAGACGTGTGGTTTTTAAGTTTTAATTAAAAAATCAACATTTTCAATAGCGAATAACTCGAAAAATATTAATTTATGGAAAATTCGATTTTCCTTAACAAAAATTAGAGGTATTTTTTGCCCTATTATCACGCAAGCCGTGTTCACTAAATGATTTACTAATAGAACTAGGCTTCGGAAAACCAAAGTCTTTAATGTTGCAAGCGGCTAAGAAAAAATAAAGATTTTCACCGATGTTTCCACATAATTCCATCGAATGTATGAAAACATACATCGTCATAGTCCGAAAAACACATTGGCTTGAATGATCGAATGGATAAATGCACTTTTGGGGTCGGAAAATATTTCTGTTAAGGAAAATCGAATGTTCCATGTGTTATTCCCAAGAGCCACTCGTAAATTTTCTTTTATTTTACTCAACATCGATGTACTTTTAAAGGCTTGTATACGAAAATGAGGCACCTAAATCGGTCACTACCTGACGGTATTATTACTTGTTATTCAAAATTCCCGTCAATCGGTTTAGTCAGAAATAATTTGGACCGAAAAATCGCCAAACACTGGACTATTGGCAAAATGTGAATTACTGTTCACAGTACCGACTTTTACACACTTCTTAACATGTTCAAGGTATCATCAGCATCCTCTTTTCGATCGTTCTTCTTCTTCTCATCGTATCGAAAGTGATGATCTTCGCTAAAAAGAGCGCTTTACAACAACAGCGGCACAACTTATGCGAAAACATAGCTCTACGCAACCAAACCAACGTCAATATAATCCGAGCAGACTTCGCTCCGACGGGAATCTACACGGTGCGCAACAATTCGCGCACGCCCCGTTCCAACATAATCATAGATACTTCGGAGGTCAGCGATCCTCTTTTGTTCAATCCCGCACGCTTTAACGACGTCAATTTTAGGAGTTATACCGATCAACCACCGTCCTACGTTGACGTTTTGAGAAACAATCGGTTGATCAGCGAACCGCCGCCTCCGTATACCAGCAGAGAGATACTTAATTGTAACGAGGAAAGGCAGGAGAGGAGATGATGGTTCGTTTTTAAATGTCGAGAAGGTCTTTTAGTATTATAGGTTGTGTGATTAAAAATGTTAGGTAAGATACGGTTTTTGTGTATTCTCAACTATCAAAAGACTTGATTTTGGTTTTAAACTCACAGACAGTTGCAAGAATGTCCATTAAAATTTCAACTTTATAAACTTTGGCAGAGCTTGTGAGATTGTGAGCTATATGAATAACATGAACAGTCGATTGTGTATACAGTTGATTGTGTATCGTGTTTGTTAATAATACTCTCCTTAATTCTCCCCCTTACGAGTAAATTTTAACCCCAAAAGTTGAGCTTGTCCGAGGAAAGGGACGGCTATTATTATTATTTGCCGCGGCACTCCGGGGCGACTTAAAGATGATAGATGGTGCTATTTTACTTACAGGTGAGGAAAACCCCACCCACTATCATAGAAAATGATAACGCATGGCTATTTCTATAATCTGGATGAAATATCCACAGAAATTAAATTTTTGCTATTATGGTGTTTCTTTTACCACAAAATAATAATATCTGGACGTGATAAAGGTAGAAAAGTAAAGGGAAAGGCAAAGTTCCATTCAAATCGTGCAGGATTACAATTTCCAGTTGGTCATATCTATCGTTTATTGAGAAAGGGAAATTATGCAGAAAGAGGAGGAGTTGCTGCAGTCTTAATGGGATATTTAGCTGCTGAGGTTCTAGAATTGGCCGGTAACGTCGCTAGAGATATTGACAGTTTTATTATCCCCAGGCACGAGAAAGAATTGAACAAATTGCTTTGGAGAGTTACGATTGCTAAGGTAGTGTTTTACTCAACATTCAAACTCTACTTTTGCCAAAGAAGACTAAAAAGAGAGCCTAATTGCTTTTAATTTCTTTTAATAAAGATGTTCCAAGTAAGATACCTGTCAAAATTTATAAGACTTGTAAAGTTTAATGAGCATTCGTACAACCGGCTGCCTTTGTCTTATTATTATTATTATTCGTTTTCACAACATTTGGATTGATATATATTTTTAACATATTAATGCCCTAGCATTGTAATTAATGTCTATATTAACACTTTTTGGCGGTTAAGAGTAATTTCAGTGAGGTTTCGATTTTTATCTTTTTTTGTAATGATAAAGTGGACGAAGTGGTCCATTTTCTATGAAAAAACATAAATAATGAATTGTATCTTGGACAATAACAACTATTTTAAGAAAAAGCCTATAACATTTTAAGGCGGTCCCTATGGACTTCTATGGCCCTGTACCGTGTTACCTCAATGGTCCATAGGGACTAATTTGGTCGTTAATGTGTTTAAAAATAAAGAAAAACCATGAGTGCACAAACACACAAGATGATGTGAGTACATTCTGGAAAATTAAGGAATTTGAATTGGTCATGGAATTTAAGGAAAAATTAGGGTCTTTTAATTAAATTTGTCAAAACAGTGAAATTTTGCAAATATGATTTTTGAATAATGCGGATTATTTTCCATGTTGCCAACCATTTTTTTAGCAAGTATTAAAACAATGACAGCCCGAAACCATACAAACATTCTAAACGCTACTGTTCATACGAAAGACATCCGATATACAATAGGAGTTCTGACGTTTTCTATCGTATACATAGATTTTTGGATAGTTTTCACACATCAGAAATAGTTTGAGCGTCATAAATTTTACTTAAAAACTTTGGAACATTTTATTATTTTTTGCCCTTTCATACATCCCTCTGCTCCCTCCTGAGACGTTCAGGCTTGGGTCCAGCCACTGGCTCTCCTCAATCAGGCTTAGGTACCAGCCTGCCTTTCTCTTCTCTAGGGTTTGCAAGGCGGCACTGCAACTTCAGTGGCTTATTGTACTACCATTTAGATACCCTACTCATTCCCATTTATTCAACTAATGCATTCTACCCATACATTCCACTGTCTAAATGGGTCTCGAGCTGTGCGAGTTCGGTCTCCTATTCAGACTGTGGCCAGTCCATCACCGTTGCTTTTGTTATCGGTGTTTCGAATACCTTTTGCAGCGGCCAGCGACTCGGCTATCTTTTCATTATACTAGTGCTTAAAAGCGTAGTTGGTAGTGACCTGTGACAGCTGATGCATGTGTATTTCTAACACATTCTCATTTTTTTAATTATGTCTCAATTGTGTATTTAACAGAAGTAGAAACCTATTTTATAGTTAAAACAAGTCCCTTGCGAGGCGAAATTGGCTCTCTTGTCCTTAATTTTTGCCATATTGAGTAAGGAATCAAAAGTTTCAGCCGCTATTCTTAAATAATTAAACTTTTTTTTATTTGTCAGTTAACCTCATTTCCTAAATTATGGTACATCCGTTGTGATTTTCTTCCATAAAATATATGTTGTATTTTTTTTTTTTTTTTTAAGCCATGAGAAGACAACAATTGTCCATTTTACGTTAAAAAGTACACGGTTATTGGAATGAAGTTAAAATTTATTTAACAATAGAAACTTTTTTGGATCATTCTATTGTCGGATGTCATACATATGAACAGTAGGCGTAATCGTCTAATAGTTCAATCAGTCAATTGGTTGTAAATTCTCTAGTTTGATCAGTTGACAAAGTTTGTCTGTACTTGAAAAATTGTAGATATTAAGAACATCTATATTCCACTCCACAAAATACTCCTATTTGTTTTATATGAATAAACATGGATTTTATACATATAAATTATGTGAATAAAATTAAGATAAAGAGTGACCAAATTATAAAAAAAAAATGTTTGTAATTAGTGATTGAATAACAAAAAAGTAGGTCATCAGTTATACCTACCAGATCAAAATAAGGGAAAATTAGACTATTTCAAAGACTGTCCCTCCTGAAAACAACTACCCAACAGGCATTTAATTATATAAAAATAAAAACATCGGAGAAAGAAAATTATTTAAAAAAAAGGTCAGTTACAAAAAAGTTATAGCCTTTTAAAGTTAAAAATTGAAAATAGACTTTTTCTAATAATTCGGATACTGCCACTGATCTGTATTATTTTACAGATTAGTGGATACTTCTAAACAATTGTCATAAAAACAGTGCACTCCATTAAAATTTTATGGGTGTTGAGAAATAGATAGATAAAAAAATATAAAATATAAAAACACGTATGTGGAAAACAGGTTATAAAATAAGTTATAGGTACAATATATTAATTACTGGATGATATTTTTGAGTTTTTTTCCATTCTTATTGCTGAAAGTGTTCTAAATACTTACCAACAGAGAACTTAAAGTTTTTTTTTATTTATTTCGAGTGGTAGTTTATTATAACGATTATAATCCAGTGATTTTTTCTGGGACTTAGTTAAATGAAAACGGCTAGTTCTGATGTTTGCTTGTCAAGTAAAGTGTTGATGTATATATGTTTAGTTAAGGAATTGCTGTCTTTCTGATGGTAATGGCAAAGTTCCCTAAAACCAACACCAGCCAACATTCTAACTGCCTTTTTAAGTTTGAAAATATCTGACAACATAGCTGATGTGGGAATGCAAAAGAGTGTGGATTTCCTAGACTTCTAAACTTTTGTATACTTCAGCAATAGATTTTTTTATGCCTACATAATATCAAACAAATTGTCAAAGTCCTGCAGGCTAATAACGTCTATGAGGCGCAGTGCTGCCAACCGGATGAAATTAATAGCCATGCTCATGATCGAAAATTGCCGTGTTTTTACGAACCTATCGAAGTATGGCCGTCTCAAATGTGAAATGTATTAATTTCCTTTGCATAAAGTATTTTTTTAAGATTTAAAAACACGTCAGTATGGCAGTATTTTAAAGCCGTAGCCATACAATTAATATAAAAAGCCATGGCAGCACTGCCGAGGCGTAACTAGATACCTTATTTCTGGTAGTGTCATTTGGTGGGCTTCTACCACTCCGATGGTGAATACCCATGTGAAGTTATTCTGACAACCCGCTCCACAAAGCGAAATTTGCAAATATTATTATTAATTACCATTATTTGCCGTGGCGCTCCGGGGCGACTTATAAATGATTTGAGTCCATATTGACTCCAGAATGTCAGGTATAATTTATGACTTACTTTTTTCTTAAACCCTGTATAACCACATAAAATGAAATCGCATAAAAATCATAAAATTTTGTTATTTTAACATCTTTTATGTAATCAGTGTTGTTACAGTCTGGGTTATAATTACACATTACTACAAATATTGTCTTAAATTCTAGATTTTTGTGATAATATTACCACCAATTGCATATGTATGCAAAACTGTCGTAAATTGTATATCCCCTTTCTAAATCCTAAATGAATTAATCAAACTATTTTTATAGCAACAAACATTTTTAATGAGCAACCAGAAAATTTAAATGGAATATGAGAGTTATTAATTTATGATCCCTTATTTTATTAGATTAAAAATTTTTACTTTACATCACAGTATTCGTATTCAAAATACCTCTCAAATAAGATATTACAACGCCCCACTTTATATTTTTTTAAAGATGGTTGCGCCCTCTGGCTTTGTTAAAGATAATCTCTGCTATTATAACCAAAATGTCGTATTTTAGTTTCAATTTAATGTAGATTGTTTCATTCATTTTTCTTATTCCATTTAGGATTTAAAAAGGGAGGAAAATTTACTAGGTTACTGCATGTAACATTTTTTTTTTTTTTGTATTCATAAAACAGCCGATTTTTTAAGACATGAGCGTTTACATTTATAGTATTTGAATAGAGCAAATTTCAAGTATCTGAGAAGCAAACGAATTCACAAGCGCCGTTATCTGACTTTATTGACCAACTTAACTAAAATATATAAACTAGAATATTTAAGAAAATTATGTCTGAACCAAGGCAGCTTTCGAGATTTTAACGTAAATGTACTTCACTTGTTAAATGCGAGTATTATCACTTTTTTGTTCTGTTGTAAAAAAAGACATTGTTATTGTTAAGTTTTAGAATGGAATAGTTCAGTTTGTAATAAAGAATTAGTAATCGATGAGCGTTTTTGGATGAATTATTTCTCACTCATAACTCTATAAAAAATATATTATGTGTGTAAGGAATGAAAAATAATTCACATAGCTTTACTGTATTCTCTAAGCGCTAAACAATATTCTTGTTAAGTTTATGTAAAATACCATTGGAGCATTATCAATCTATTTATGTTCGTAATTTTAAATTCTTGCCCAATTTTGAAAACATATCTTAATGAAACAATACATATATTAAAAGGGAATATGTTTTATACAAATATGGTTTTAATATAAATACAGGTTCGAACATTTAAACGCGAACCATCTTAAACCAAATCTAGTAGAGACGAGCGTAAGTGGGGCTGAGGTGGAAGTCGTAGGTGCGTATAGATATAACGGGCGAGGCCAGGGCCAACAACGGGCCCAGGTTTGTCAGATTTGTACGGTGTCGTATATGTACTGCGCGATGGAAAGCAAAAGGGCCTACTTCGATCTTATTTGGCCCGGCCCGTGATAGACCTGTTGTTTTCCATCGCGCGGTAGATATACGACACCGTACAAATCTGACGAGCCTAGGCCCGTTGTTGGACTCGGCCCGGCCGTTATATCTATACGCACCTATACGTAGCGTGCGCCAGGCACTCCTCGCTCCCCAGCGGTCTTTGTTTCATGTCTGGTCTTCTTATACATTTTCCAAATCATTGTAAAATAAAGAGTCCGTGTTTAGATTTCTGTACCTGTATACTTACAAACGTTCCTCCGCCTGCTCAAAATTCACTTAAAATTGCCATTTTTTTTCTCTTGGCGCCGTTTCTAATTTCGTTTTTCAATTAATAAGGCATTAGAAGATTTAAAATAAAAAGTAGGTTGGTTAACCAATGCTGAGATAAATGTGTTCAATTTGTTTCAAGTTTTGGTGTAGTGATGTTACTTTGTTCAACTAGTGAATACCTTAGTTTAAATGTAACCATTTTAATAGGAATATAGAAAATTCCCTTTTGACAGTCCAGATTATGGCTAAATAAAATAATGAAAATTATATAAGTATAAAAATAACTGAATAATACGTATCACTTTTGACATATCTCATTTAAAAATATATCTTTAAAGACAATAACGTTTTCGTACTACAAATTTGTATTTTTTAGACTGATTAGATTTTTTAAGTACCTAAGTACTTGCTTTATAAAATATTTTCGCATTCTTGTTATTTGTACTTGTCTTGCAATGATTAATTGTTCAAGTATTTGTATGTTAAATTGACAGACTGTTTTATTTTTGGTATAATTTGTACAAAAAAAAAATGAAAATGAATATATTTTAATAAACATTCGATTCTTTTACAGATTTGTGTTTTTTTATTATTTGCCTTTCCTACTTTATAGCTGTATACAGAATGTCCCAGAATATTAAGAATGCATAATTTCGCAAAAATAAAATCTAGTACAGGATACAAAGTGTTTAATGGGTCAAACGTATTTTTTATTAAATAAAATGTTAATAAATATACTACAAATTAGTTGCCTAAAAAATACTGTCAAGGCTATTTTTTACTTTCCTTTCTGTTTACAGTTAAGGAAAGTGTAGTAATCATTATAAAAGTTTTTTATGATGTTATTCTTTATATTTTTTTGTCCTGTACATAATTTCCCTAAAATTGATCGTATTCGAGATATATGAGAATAAGTGCAAATTTGGAATTTTAATGATAACTCAAAAACGGATAAAGAGAAAAACAAATTTTAAACGAGCTTTAATCCATCCTGATTAAATTTTGGGCATAGTCTAAGCATCCGGGGGATACTTTATAGGGTGTAATTTAAACCTTTACTACCTTTTAACTATTTTTTATGACCTGTAAACAATATTTAAACATAAACTAAAAGCAGTAAAAACGTAAATGTCAAATTTATTGATGGTTTTGTAAAAAATTTGGTTAGAATTAAATGTCAGTGTAACCAAAATGACATCACACTGAACTAGTGCCGTTATGTCGATTCGGTCTTGTCTACATTAAATGTGCAATAAAAAATTATAATTACAAATTAAATTAACATATAAAACTATAAAAAGCGTTTATTTATTATAATAGAAAATCAAGGGTAGCGAAATTAATTTAAAAACATTTGAACATATAAAACCATTTGCAAGTTTAACCGACTTCAAAAAAGAAGGAAGTTCTCAATTCGTCGGTATATTTTAGTTTAATATTGACTTTTTCATAAGTTTTATTACATGTTCTAGGATGTTTTATTTTTCCTAATACCCTGCTATAGGAGTTATTCTTCTTTTCAGGGTTGTATTTATTACAAGAGAAAATCAAAGCAAGTTAACATGGAACTCGCATTTAGAAAACAGTGTCAAAAGAGCATACATTGCTTATGAACAATGCCGCTGAACCGTGGGGCGCACTTAGGGTTTCTCCCCCAGAGTCGTCTGAC
This sequence comes from Psylliodes chrysocephalus, assembly GCA_927349885.1. Classification (NCBI taxonomy): domain Eukaryota; kingdom Metazoa; phylum Arthropoda; class Insecta; order Coleoptera; family Chrysomelidae; genus Psylliodes; species Psylliodes chrysocephalus. Next base: position 46,018,624 of record OV651818.1, read on the forward strand.
AGCCCCATGATATGGAGATGCGACCGTACTAGGCAATGACCAATCAGAATGCCTGTAACTAAGCGCAAATTCTGTCTAGTCATAGTCAAGTATTTGTTTGCTGCAGTGTTGTCAGGATAACTTAAGAGCTCCCTGGCAACTCTGCAGTTTCTTGTTTCATCCAATCTTTTCTTGAATTTCACAAGGAAATGTTCTTTAATTAGGTCTGTCACTACCGATTTTGTCAGGCCAATAGAAGGGCCAGGTCTAAAAAGTATTTGGTTGGCTGGTTTCTTGGCAAGTGAATCAGCAAGAAGGTTACCTTTCGATGTGGCGTGACCTTTGAACAATCTTAAGGTGACCACATTGTTGATGGATACTTCGGCCAAAGCTTCGTGACATTTTAATACTAACCCTGAGTAAATTCGTGGTCTGTTCAGGGTAAGTAGTGCTTGTCTGCTATCTGTATAGATGAGCATGTTCCTTCCAGCGATATTGTTTCTGGTGATTTCTTTTGCTGCTATGAGAATCCGGATAACTCTGTTTGAACTACACTGGCACTATTGCTCACAGCCCATTTAATATTTAGTTTTAAGAATCTAAAGTATATTCCACATCCTGAGCCTTGTTTTGTTTTAGAACCATCGGTGTAGATATGAATCGTACCTACCACTTCCGGCTCTTCTATTTGTTCTGTTATAACTTTATATGGCTTATGGAAGATATATCTCGGTTAGATGGAGTTTCTCTTCCAGAGTCGTCTCATGAACTTACACGGCTATCATAAGACCTATTCTAACATACGGTGCAGTTGTCTGGGTACAGAAAACCCAAAAATTAACAGCTATCCGTAAACTAGAACAACATAACAGGAGCCATGAAAACAACACTGACCAGAACCATGGAAGTCATTCTTTACCTCACTCCCCTTGATATTTACATCAAGGAGGTTGCTCTGATGACAATGACCTGCCTCTGCACGGTTGGAATAGAACCTGATGTAGGATCTGGTGAGGCGAGACGTCGCTTTTGGCAGGAGGCGCTTGATACACTCCCACTGCTTCAAGCGAACATGGACTCCATCTAACCGAGATATACCTTTCATAAGCCATATAAAGTTATAACAGAACAAATAGAAGAGCCGTAAGTGGCAGGTACGATTCATATCTACACCGATGGTTCTAAAACTAAATATTAAATGGTCTGTGAGCAATAGTGCCAGTGTAGTTCAAACAGAGCTATCCGGATTCCCATAGCACCAAAAGAAATCACTAGAAACAATATCGCTGGAAGGAACATGCTCATCTATACAGATAGCAGACAAGCACTACTCACCCTGAACAGACCACGAATTTACTCAGGGTTAGTACTAAAATGTCACGAAGCTTTGGCCGAAGTATCCATCAACAATGTGGTCATCTTAAGATTGATCAAAGGTCACGCCACATCGGAAGGTCTTGCTGATTGACTAGCCAAGAAAGCAGCCAACCAAATACTTTTTAGACCTAGCCCTTCTATTGGCCTGACAAAATCGGTAGTGACAGACCTAATTAAAGAACATTCCCTTGTGAAATTCAAGGAAAGATTGGATGAAACACTGACAACACTGCACCAAACAAATACTTGACTATGACTAGACAGAATCTGCGCTTAGTTACAGGCATTGTGATTGGTCATTGCCTAGTACGGAAGCATCACCATATCATGGGGCTGTCAGAATAAGCACTCTGCAGAGGGTGTGAACAAGAAGATGAGACCATCAAGCATATCATTTATACTCGATGTTCTCACTTATTTGAAGATTTATGTTCGGCGAGTATCGGCTAACACCGGCCGATATAAGAGAAGCACCTCTTGGCGACGTTGTCAACTACATTAAATCTGTAGGCTGACTGACGAGCTAGGAGGTGCCTATAATCTTAGGAGGATGCACAATGGGCCTAGCATACTTAGTCACTTGATAAACAAATTATGTCAGGCGAAGATGTTCTAACGGTTTTGGTGGCTGCAAAGTTATCCCGGCATCAATATAACATAATCAGGACGAGTGTCCCAGAGAAATTTCCTTTTTATACAATAGTTCAAGCTGTAACGAAGCACTGTTATCCGAAGCAAGAATATATATATCAGTAGATCTACCTGTAGAACGTTTACTATTAACACTGGAGCCTCTGATTGAATCTTTTAAGGACGAATAACTGGAAAAGCTGTGTTTGTTTTTAAAATGGGGCTTTGATGACAGTTCAGGTCACAGTTCTTAAAAGCAAGCATTTCATGGTCATGAGGCCAGTGATTCGGCTGTTTTTATTACTTGCATTGTTCCAATACGCCTTGTTTGTGGTGATAAAATCGTATAGCAGAACCCACGTCCAGCTTCTACCAGATACTAAAAATTGAAAAAATTGAATTTATTAAAGAGTCAAGTGAAGTTTCAATAATGGAGTATAGACGACCAAATAAAACAATTACGGAAAAGCACTCCCATAATTCAAGGAAAATCTTTGAATATGTCATGTTTTAATATTTGCCATGGTTGATGGCAAACTATGTAATGCCATGCTACAACATCTACACAAAAATGCTTTATATGTGGCGCAAAATCCAAAAATTTTAATCGTATTGACGAGATGATTAATAGAAAAATAAAAACTGAAGACTTGGAATTGGGGTTGTCCGTCTTACATGGATGGATACGCATGTTTGAATGCCTTCTACACTTAGCTTACAAATTACCTCTCAAGGAAATGCCAAGGCTCGTATTCAAAAACAATTTAGAGAGCGATGTGGGTTAATCGTAGATAAACCTAAACCCGGAACTGAAAATTACCTCTGGTTCAATGTGACTCCGACCTTGCACAAATACTTTATATCTGGACCTGAAATAATATCTTCTGCTTTGTTACTTATATATATATATGCCAATTAACGGAGGAAGCGCAAGAAGCCCGGAACAAGGATTTCAAAAAATATCGAGAACATTACTCCAGGATATGTAGCCAAGACAAAACTAATGAGGACGTCTTTAATTCGTTTTTACTCCGAGCCTATAATCACGAGCAAACGAAAGTTACAAAAATAAGAAACTGCAACGCTTTCCTAAAGAAGCAGTAGATTTGTTAAAATCTAGACTCGCCCAGCTCCATAGCCATGGGAATATTGATGACCCTGAGGATAGTGGAGACGATGAAGACAATGTCTTATCACATTCTGAAGAGGATGAAACTTGATTACAATTATCATATCTTTTCTAAATGAAATTATATTACATTTTTATTATATTATATTCTTAATAACTTTCTATTTTATTTTTAAGCTATTGCATAGCTTTTATCGCGGAGTTTGAGCGCGGCGACCGAATCAAGAAATTCCGTAACGAAAATAAACCTAACACCCCCCACTCCGACCGACATGTATTGTAAGATAATAAAAATATTTTAAACAATATTAACTTCTCATTTATTCAATAAAAGAAAAAAATACTGCATAAATAATTATAATTGCATAAGTTGATAAAAAATGCTATGCAATCCCAGACAGCACACCAAATCCTTTGGATATCTACTTAACATCCCAATATCCACTGAATGTCCAGTCCATGGTAGATATCTATTTTATATCCATGAAATGTAATTTATAGACATCCAAATGTCCATAAATAATAGTAATTATACAGCAAATTATTAAAAAATTACACCATTATGCTCGCCATTGTGGCTAATAGTACCGTTCAGATATTTAAAATTAATTTTTTTAAGGTGTATTCAATGGGTGGTATGATTGAACGTTTACGTTATCCGTAACGTACATGTTAGGCCGAGTTTTAACAGCAAAGAGACAAATTCGTATGATGTAAAGTCTTTCATAACATATTACTGTTATTTTCCTCCTGTTATGTTCTAATTTAACAGGTTTCCATCATACGAACTTGCCTCGTTACTTTTAAAAGTCGGCCTAACATATACGTTACGGATAACATAAACGTTCAATCATAGGACCCAATATCCCATGAACATCCACTAAATATATCAAAGTCTATGCGCGAACGCAAACCATCGTGGATATCCACTAGATGTTATTTGATTCTGCTTACTAAGTATAGATGGCGATACAACTATCGCATCTACTCATGCTCGACCCGCCGTAATTGAGTTCGATCGAAATGTGTGTCCTATTCATTCCATTAGAGACTGGAGTCGTGAATTTTCATTTATTGCTGAAGAGTCCTAATAAGAATGACTTTCTCCTTAGTGGGCAAAATCAAAGGCGAGTGTTGAAAATATTTTGAGTGTTGAAAATATTTTTTTCCTACGACCACTTAGGAAAGTTACACATATCACACTATATAGACCTATGGAAAGTGCCCTATATCACACGCGTATGAATAAGAATTTACTTTCCACCCAAGTGAGAATATGCTACTTTCCGCAGTAGCTGTCTATTTTGATCTATGTAATGTCCATATTAATGCTAAAATCGATATGATTGTTAAATTATTGTAAATTAGATCCTAGATATTTATCTTTAACAATTATTTTTAAAATAATTTTAAAATAACTAAGATATATTTGCTTTTTATTCTGGTTAAACACATAAGCGATTAGATCAATCAATTACCGTAAGGCCTGTTAGCTCAGTTGGTTAGAGCATCAACTTTGCAATTTGAGACCGTCCAACGACCGCGATCGAATCCTGGCTGTGCCAGAATTTTTTTTTTATTTTTTTATTTGTTTAGAAATTATGAAAATTTAATAAATACGATTATTGTTGATTATTTTTTTAAATACATTTTAATTATTATAATAATCTGGTTTTACATTTTTTGATGAACTTATTTTGTGGTCGTAGGAAAAATATTGTACATCACTTGTGTGAAAAGTGATTTTCCACACTCGTGTGATAGTCGCACTCGGCTTACGCCTCGTGCGACAATATTTCCCACTCGTGTGAAAAATGTCACTTTCCACACTCGTAATGTAATATACTATTATCTCTGCTAATTTCTTTCGACGTTATTCAATAATCATTGGTTACTTATGAACCTCTACTAAAGATACCCATAAAATATTTTGCTGACTATCCGAATATCTTCTATATCCTGGGATATAGACGGACATTTGGTTGGATATCCATATTGGATATATTGAATATCCACAAAATATATTCTGTGGATATCTATATTAGATCCACGGAATATTTCTGATATCCTGTGGATATATTGGATATCCACAAAAGATATTCTGCGGATATCTCTGGGATTTGGTGTGTTATCTGGGTAGCTTTACCGCGGCCGTCCCCGAGTGCCACACGTATTTTTTTTTAATCAAACACTTTCTTTTGTAATACCAAGACCTCTACAAAGCAATATTTAACTTGAGAAATTAATTAATAGAGTCTGTGATTTATTGCCAACTTTGATGGCTTGTGCGACGCAAGAACAGCCATAACAAACAAAGCTGAAAATGAACATAATAGCTGAACAAATCCAAGCCTGGAATTTGATTGTTTTGCTTTAGGGAAACCTCTCTTTGTCATTTACGTGATTAAGAGTGGAAGATTGAATCATGCATAATTTCTACATATACTCGTCATAGATGCGCAGACGGTACCATATCATTCTACCCTCTCCACTTCATTGGTAATTACCCAAACTTTCAGAGTGCCTAGTTCTAGGCCCATACACTCCTATTCCAATGCCTTCTATGGTTTTGGAACCATCCGTTTACCACTGAAATACCGTGTCTTTTTCTAAAAACTGTACTTATTTCTCATATCGTCCTTTGGCAAATCCCAAGTGTCTTCGGTGCTGAAGCTAATAAACTTTCGTTCGATTACTCTGTTCTTCATCATTGTATAACTTGTCATTTTTGCAACATTCTCGTATCATTAAATGTAGAGGGCAGTGGCAAATTTACCAGCAGTCTGGAGCCTAGGACGGCAGATTTTAGGAGTGGCAAATTTGGGGTCAAAATTGTTTTTGTCAGGCCGGCATATTTTACAGACAGCCGTATTATTTTGCGACATGGTTCTGAACTTCTTGTTTTTTTTTACTCTTTAGCCACATTTGAGTTTGGAATCTTTTTATTTATTTACAGCAATACCTAAATGTTTTTATGTAATTAAAAAAACTATTTTAGAAAATACTTTTTAATTACTGTCAATTTATATACATGTATGTACTAACTGTATGAGTATGAGAAAAAAAGGAATGTATGAAGTTAAATCGATTTATATTTCACTTACTTTACTAAAATTTAAGTAATAAAAATAAATACAAAAATAGGCATATTCACTTATTGGCTTAAAATCAGATCATAGCGAAGAAAAACAGTCTTTAAAAAAAAAATACAACACAATAAAAAAGTAACTAACTAATGTAAAATTGCTGCAACTCCAATGAAGTTAGGTCTAACTTGATACCATGTTCTGTTGAGTGTCTCACTATAAGTAGCATAATTAGAAAATTCCTTAAAAAACAGTAAATCTATTGCAATTTCGATTTTCCTGTTTATGCTACTATACTTAAAGACACCCCATGTTAATCAAAAATATAAAAGGAACCGTATGACTAGCTTTAATTATAATACCATGAGTCAAGAACAAGCGATAACAAAGATAAGTAGACCTACCAACATTATTTCAAGAACACCAAGAAATTTAAGTTAATGACAAAATATATGGCATTACATCACAAGTATAGACATTTTATTCGAAGCTTACCAAAAACAGAATTCCATAAATCTGACTCAAACTATACGATGATATATGCTTCGCTAATGTCAAAGTGAAAACTAGCAATATTGCGAATAGTATCAACTTAACCAGTTTAAACGGCCCGGCACACAACGTAAAAATATCCCCATGCGACCGGGCCGTTTAAACTGGCAACATTTATATTATTTATCCTGCTCATGCTAATTCTCTGTATTTTTTACTTTGATATTAGCAAAGCGTTCAATAGCCGACAGTGTATGTTGATAATTACTAGTGGGTCGTTTTTAAGCAATTTAAATTTGGGTCAATTCACAATCAATTATTTTGATTAAAAAAATTGTTCCTAATGATGTCAATAATATAAACCACAGGATATAGAAAATAAACGAAAAAAGTGTTAAGTTTAGTATTAAACAACTATCAGTTTTCCTTCGGCGTTTCGATGTCTGCAGTTAATCAGTGCCAACTATGATTTATACTTGTTGGATGCATGACCTTTGAACCATTGTGTGAAGAAGTATAGTAGGATAATCGCAATGTAAAAGTTACTGGAAGCATTCGCAACTGACATTCAGTAATGCAATGTTTCAAGTAACGATTTTACTTGCTGGTCAATTACGACCTCTACAGTAGATTTTGGACTGGCATTTTCTAATAAGAACAGTCTTGCAGATGTACAATAATTATAATTTATAACATAATTTTGATGTTCTGTACAATGTATAATACCAAAATGTACAGCAATATCACATATGCCTCAAAAGTTCTTTCAATAATTTAATTCCTTCAACTATTTAAAAAAAAAAACTATTTTACTTAACCAATCTATCAAGTAAAAAGAATATCCGTTGGTGGTGTTGATGCCAATATTGCTGATACCGACAATCTAGACATTGATTATTGAATAGGAAGAGGAGCGATTAGAGGACATACATATCTCTTTTCAGAAACGATTTTAATTTCTTGATATTGTTTAAAACAGTTTCTTAATTGTTTTATCATTTTATAAGAAATGTAATATATGTTATTTTATTAATGTCTTTGATTTTTAAATTCGAATAGTTTTTTATTATATTAACAATAAAAAAATTGAACTATAATGGGTACGATACTTTTGAGCACTATGTTCGATATTTGGATGCGAGTGACCTGGCAAAACTAGTCACAAACACCTGCTTATAATAATGTTGCCTGTTTGAACATAAAAATTTTATAATGATAAAAAAAAACAGTTAACATACAGGATGTTTAGGGCTTGCAGACATAATTTTTAGAGATGAGTCAATAAAATAAAGTTTAATAAACATAAGTCCGAACATCCTAGCTAACAAAGATATTATGCCATCAAAACTTGGATAATATTAATATGTTAAGTCATGTTATCAAGTATTTCGATTTAGCTATATTTATTTACTACAAGTAAATTTAACCAAGGAATTGGGTTGTAGTTGGGTGCGATCTTTTGATATTTTCTCAGCAGGGTAGCTATTATTGAAATCGAGAGAATAGAAAACCGGTTTTGCCTCTTTTTCTGCAATATACAAAATTTGTATTTGTCTCATTCTGTACTCAAAATTTCTACTCGAGATTCAAGAATAGATACACAGATCGTGATTCAGTTACACAAAAAATTGTTTGTTACCATTGTTGAAGAAAATTTTCAGAAAATGGAATATACATCATTAAAATTAATAAACTTCTAATATTCCCTCAGCTGACTGCAAAAAGTAGCTCTTTGTAGATGGGTACAAGGAGGGGAGTGAACAACATGAACTCTGCCCCGGCGATGAGAGCGGTCATGTCCCCTGTGAAATTCAAAATAAAGCTGCTCATATATGGATTTTTTTGTCGGAAACGAAAATATGCTTCCAGATGTCGATAACAATAAAACCTTCGAGGCCATTTTCTATCATCCGATTTTGCTACTTTCGGGATATAACGGCCACGTGACCGGATATTTACTTTTTTTAACGAAATTCGAGATATAGATATAGCTAGGAAAAATTAGCCTGCTCTTTGAAATAGCTATAAAATCGCAAGCAAAAGTCGAAAAGAGGTTCAATTACTCTCAAAATGTTTTTTCAACCTTGCGGGCATTTTTTATATAGTAGTTCTACCCATGCAGATTTTTTTCATCTTTGGTTTTAGAGAAAATATGCCAAAATAGCCGCCGCAATTTACTTCCAAATCCAAAATTTGGTCAAATAAAACATTAAAAAAATATATGTAATCAACATTTTTAGATACCTTACCCTTCTCGCTACCTCCCTAATAAGGGTGTAAGGAATAAATAGAGAAAATTTTGATTTTTGGAAACATTATTTGTTTTTAAATTCCGTACTTTTTGACATATTTAGATATACAGGGCGAGGTGTGTAAATGCATTGACAGTATCGGATTTTTTTGATAGCAATACGCTAGTTCAGTGATGATGTAATTATGGTTCCACTGACAATTAAAGTGACAGATTTTTTGAGTGCGTTTTGTTTACCTAAATTATATCTTTTTTTTTTTTTCATTTTTATAAATATATTCCTAAAGTAGATAACATGCATCAAATATACAATCGTTTAGTTACCAATTACATACCTTTAAACTATTTTTTATGACCTGTAAACTATATTTAGAAATAAACTAAAAACAGTAAAAACGTATGTCAAATTTATTGATGTTTTTGTTAAAAGTTTGGTTAGAATTAAATATCATTGGAACCAAAATGACATCACACCGAACTAGCGCATTCCAATTTTTTTTGGATCGAAAATTTTCATTAAAAATTTTTTTTTTCTTTGTCTAAATTAAGGCGACTATTTTAACATTTTTTTATCGAAAACCCGGAGTGAAATAGACTAATTGGAATATAATAACTACCTACTGAATAAAAAATTTCTGCATGATCAATACTCGTAGTTGAGACATTAAATACCTATTTGTGTAGTAACAGCAGAAAGTAGCACTTGAGCAGTTGAGACAGAAAGTTACCGCGTGACGCGTTAACGGAGCGCAGCAATCTGTCGAGACTGCTAAAGAACTTTCTGCTCGAATTAAACACAAGATTTTTTCTATGATTACACCAAAATAAAATAAATAATATTATTTTATTAGAAATGGGTTATACTGTTGGACGATTTAATTTATTAGGAAGTCCATTAAAATATTTATTTAGGCTATAGTCTGTGTTAAAGTAACTACGAGCTCTATTTTACCAATAAATAAAATTAGGCGTGCGCCAAAGTTACTTTCCGCTTAAAAGTGCCAATAATGTCAAATTATGACAGTTTGCAGTTACTTTTCAAGGCGAAAAAGCCTCTTTTCGACTTTTCGTTCCAATTTTACACCTATTAATTTCAAAAAAGTACCGGTCGACATCTTTTCCTATTACCAAAATTCTGTTAAACTTCCTAGCATATTTCACAGCTCATAAAATTGTAAACAGGCCACAGCAATTCCGGATAAAGTATCCAAGCTATACGTTCTGCTAACCACAATAATAAAATGGATCTGATAAGGCAAGGTCCATGAAATCAAATAGCACATAAACACATTCGCAGCTCAAGGTCATCTGGTTTAAAACAAGCTATTTTCGATCTGGTATCCAAATACAGTGTCGCCATCTATTAGCTGTATCCATATTGATATTTGATAAGGTTATACTACTAGTTCTTTATACAATGGTTGAACACTTAGATAACATTCAATATCTGCAGCTTAGATGCATTCGCAACGCTAGTTGTTAAGAAATAAGCCAAGCTTTAATGACATTTTGCCATTAACAAATGTCATTTTAAATTTCGCTTATTTCTTAACTTACTTCATATAAATTTTTATCTAAAAAAAATGTAAAAATATTGTATATATACAGGGCTTTTGTTGAAGATTAAACCAACCTCTGTTAAACAGTTCGACATAGAAAATTTTTAGCTGGGCCGCCGCTATCTTGAATTTTTTTAATGATAATATAGGACATATTTCTACATCATTTGAATAAGCTTGAAAATATGATTATGAGACATTTCTATCTTTTTAGGTATTTAGGGTCTTTCAACCAAATAATGCTAAGCTCACACAGGAAGTGGGTATCAGGGGATGGTGATGCGAGGTGGAAGTATGAAGTAATATTTCAACAAACCCAGGTGCATTCATGCATTCAACAGCCATAAAATATATTATTTGATTTTATATATTTAATATATTTTTTTTTTTATTTCAAAAAATCGACCTTTCCTGTTATTGCTGATAACTGTGCCTTAGTTGTAGGGTATTTTTCTTCTTCTAAAAACGTTCAGAATCTTAAATTATTAAATTAGTTTAGGTAAACTTCGAATTGTATGGCTTTCAATAGAAAAATACCTAAAAAGAAAAATAGATACGGTATTTCCAGTGTCGTTTTTTTTTTTTTTTTCATTTTTTTATATCTTTTTCTAAAGCACAACGCTAGATTCAACATAATCGACCAGTTATCTAACTTCCACACTCCCCTGATTTAACTTCAGGTTGAATATGTCAAATTTTGATTTGATATCTTTTTATGATAATTGAATGCTTCTATAAATACATTAACATGAATCCAAACTATGTTTTGACATCATATAAAAATAAAATTAGTACGATTTCGCCTGCAAAGAGACATTTACAAATCTCGCTAAAACAACACTGGAAACCACCCCATGTATACACAAAATTCTTAAAGTATGCTACCAACTGCCGATTCAATTTCGTTCTCGTTCAAACAATTATTCTGAATGTCGCAATAATCGTCGACCACGTTGAGATCTACTGTTTCAATGCAGTCATCATAACTTATAGATTTGATCGCCGAATCGAGCTCTTCAGGCTTCCTATCGAACATGTTCGCATTGTTGGTGGCGTTCAGAACATCATCATCATCATCAACACTTTCCAAATTCGATATTGGATGAAACGGTTCAGTTTTGATGGCGAACTTGTTCTGGAACTGTGACGATACGGATCTAGACTCTTGAGAGCAATCGTCGTCAGAGGAACTGCATTTGCTTCTGCAATAACTCGAAGTTGAGTCTTCGCTGGATGATGAATATTGGTGTTGTTGTGGAGCATCTTGGGATTGCTGTATTTGTGGGTTTGCTTCCTTTTGATTCTACAATAATGAAAAATGGGTTAGTTTTTTATATATAAATTATAAAAAAAGCGCTAAATCGATGATTTTTATATTAAAATGTGAAGTTAGTTTTGTGTTATTGACAAAGATATCGGATAGAATAGATACGCCTTGTTTGCATTAAATTTGTCCACAATATCTTTCTGACAGTACACTCTTCCTATGTATTTTCCGATGCGTTTTCATACCTTAGTGTATGTTGAATTTTATTTCTTGTTAAAAACTGAAGAGACAATCTAAGTCTAAGACATATGGCAATGCACTACAAGTTGAACCAAACAGGTTAGCTCGGATGTCAGATGTAAAATGTTTTACGTACATTTCAGGTCTGATTTTAATAAAAAAAGGTTTAAATTTGGTGCCTCATATTTAAATATTATAACCTTCGCGATAAATGACCTTAAGTATGATATATTAGTGTTAAGCAACAATTATGTATTATCTTATTTGCATAATTTTTATAATGAAAGGAATTATTCTTTTAATCCACTCTGGAGAGTGCAGCCTGAACTCACCTCGAGTCAAACGGTGTTTTTTTTTAATCTAGAACTCTTGTATTTTTTCAATAAAAAAAAAAGTATTAAAAATAATTAGGAATATGCACGAATACAGAAAAGTCATCTACAGCGGCTATTCGCTCAGTGCAAAGTCGTGGTAGGGGCAGCAAAAGCCGTACTAGCGCTAGCTGCGGATAATTCGTACACTTTAGGGCGATATTTTGTCATTTTGGCGTATAAAATATACGTATATATTTTACTTATTTAAAAAAAAATAATTAAAAGCAATACAATGAACAACCGGAGTTGCTGTGTTGTAAATTGTAAAAATACTAGCAAAAAACAGTGTATTTTATAAATGTTCATTAGCAAAATGGAAATTAAATCAAAGAAATAAAAGTACCTATAATTGCAGTAAGAAGGGAAAGTAATTCCAAACCTTTATTTTTGTAACAAGAGTATCTAATACCTATTGAAAATAGTAGACATCAAAAAACTGAAAGGTTTTATATAATATAATTATTATTTTACGATGTTCTTCAAAATTCCTTAAGTACATGTTCAAAATCTAAATATACCTGCCTTTGATTCTGATTGTCTGTATCTGAAATGCAATTTTGTGACTGACTGATTGGAAAACAGTTATTTAATAATTAATTATATGTTTTCTTTCAGACTAAAAATGAAGAAAACAAGTATAAATTACATTCGAAAATACTACAATATTACAACTATTTTTTTGGGAATAAATTTTGAATACACGTTTAACTTCATTAGAGAACTTTTCATATACTTTCTTGAAAATACTGTTGCCTAATTACCTGTTCTGTGCACATGTTTTAATATTTTTTTTATTTAATATACTTAAGCTGAAGTAACAAAAATATATAATAAAAATATGAATCTTTTCACTTGTTTTATAAGTCAATATACTTTTATTAAAAGCAAAAAGTACATTTTATAAATAGGAATTCTATTAAAAATGATACTGTCAATACACGAAAAATCCCCCTTTAGTACATATTTTAGTTGGCGCTGTCATCATGCACGGAGCGAATAGCCAATACACAATTACAAAATTTACATACCCAGCTTAATGCAGAATCATCTTCACTCCCAACTCTACCATCTTCCTCCGAGCTCGAAGAATCCTGTTGCTTGACTTGCGGCTCATTGTCATCATATTCATCATTATCAGTTTCCGAAGAACATTCCACTTGCTCTATCAAACTATCATAATTAATGTTATCTTCAAAATGAGGCTCTTCCTTAACTTTGAAGCCATTAGCAGGTTTGATATCTTTATCAGCAGCCTCTATCAACTTCCAATCGAAATTATCATGAATGACCATGTGTAATCTCAATTTGGAGCTAGCGTTATGGTATCTGCCGCAAATCTTGCAAATGAAATTCGAACCAAACCCTTGACCGTGCAACAGTTTCGGATGATTGTCTCTTAGATGTTGCTGCAACGATTCATAGTCCGTATTCGTCTTCAGACATATTCCGCACACAGTTGCTGCGATAGACTTATGGCAACGGATATAGTGCTGCCATAAATGTTTTTTAGCTGGCCAAGTTTTGTAACAAATTTCACAGTATGACGGATCGTTACTGTTCACGTAAACGGTTCGTTTGGAGCAATTCGCTTGAGTGTTATCAGGATCTTCTTTTTTAATAGTGATAGATTGCTTGCTCTTGGATGATGATAACGATTTAGATTTTTTTGTAACAGGAAGTTTCGGTTTAATGTTAATCTCTTCATCAGCTAAAGTCTTGCCTATGAGACGTTTTTCTAATAGTGATATTTTCGCGTCATCTTGAATAGGAAAGAAAAATTTTCTGTCCTCTTCATAAGGCGCTGATTCATTATCGAATTCGCTTTCGCTATTTCCGTCTTCATCGGTGATGCTATCTTCTTCATGATTGACGATTAATGCTGACTTTATATGGGCCATAATACTGTTTCTGAGTGCAGCAGCATTAGCGTTGTTACCGATTTGGCCGCCATGAGCGGTAACATCGCAATGTGCTTGAAGTTGAGCATCATTATCGAAGATCTCCAAACAAGTCTTGCAAGCCCTGAATATCCTTCCATGCGATTTATTGATATGATCGTAAGTTTTCCATTTTGAGCCGTAATTTTTCCCGCAAACGGAGCAAGAAGTGTGAGGGGTCAGTTGATCCTTATGCACCAATTTGACGTGATCTCTAAGCACGTATTGATTCTCAAACAGTTTGAGGCAAATGCCGCAAGATAAGCTCAAGATTTTACGATGCAAACTCAGTATGTGCATTTTAAGTTTGATTTTGCTCGGTAAAGAATCACCGCAAAATTGGCAAACGTGAGAATCAAAATGATTCCTCACATGTTCCTGCATGTCGCTCTTACATCTCAATATATTTTTGCATATCCTACAGAAAAGAGGACAACCTGGATGGCGAAATCTGATATGAGAGACGATCTCGCATTTGCTTTGGACTTTTTCTAAACAAATTTCGCAGCTGTATTCTGAATGATAGTTGATTAAATGTTTGGCTAAACTCTGCCTATCTTTAAAAACTCTCGAACAAGTTTTGCACCGCGTCAGCAAATCTTTTTGCATTCTCGGCCTGCAATTTTTCTTGTGTTTCTTGAGTAGGAGCTTTTTATTAAAACCTTTGGAACATTTAGGACATTTAAAATCACCCTCGTTTATGGGTGGGGTGTAATTAGTTATTATGTTATTGTACATGTCGTGAGAAGAATCTATTTCCTTCGGTGCTAAAGGATGTTCCTCCTTCATATTCGAATCATCGTCAAATTCCTCTTTAATAATCATATCTTCGTCTCCGTCCGAATGTTGATTTGAATTATCGTCTTGTTCGCTATTTTCTACTAGCTCTTGTTTTAAGAAGTTTTCTCTGATCGATAGGAAGTCAAAAGCGGAAAATTTGTTGGTAGATTCCTCTTTGTTTTCTTTTTCGATTAATCCTATATGATTAGATTTTTTACTGCTTTTGGCTAAATGGATCTTATTAAAATGCTGTGACAGATGATACTTGGAAGCCGATGTTTTGTAACACATTTGACAAGTTATACTCGGATGTCCCTTGTGCAACCTATTGACGTGTTTCCAAAGATGTGAGTTTCGACCGTAGAACTTGTTGCAAAGATCGCAATGGAAGATATTATGGTTGTTTCTTCGGTGAGCGCTGAATTCTTTGAAAGAGAAAAACTCATCCAGTCCGCATTCGGTGCAACTTAAACCTTTGTAACAAGTATTTTCATTAATATCAATGTAATCTTCTGGATCAAACATCTTCATCCGCTTCTTACAAGCTTCCTGCAAGAACTCGTGAACCAAGACGTGGTTTTCTAACCACTTAAAATTTTCATCTCCGTATTGGCACACTTGACAAACGTATTTGTTATTAATTGGATTCTGCTGCGTACAAGTCTCCAAATGAGATTTGAGATTCATCAAGGAAGAACATTGATGAAGACAAATGCCACACACGAAACCCGCTAATTGTGCATGTTTTAGCTTAAGGTGCATCATTAGATCTTGTTTGCTAGTAAAAATGCTGCTACAGTTGGGGCAACAAAGATCAGAATGTTTTGTGGATTGAGTTTCTAGTTGTCTATCATAATGATTATCATCTGCAATAAAAAATAGTATAATTTAATACAAATAGCTGAGTATATAGGCACCGAATGATCAACTTACCTAAGGAATCAGTCTTTTTGAGATCGGAAATTTTCACTAGGTTCGGTAACTTTTTCTTACTCTTCTCCGGAAAGGATTCACCTGAACCAGAAGAGACAACTTCGGCCATGTCGATGCCATGGACTTCGAATACATGAGTGGCTAGGGCGGAAGGACCAGAAAAATGAGTATCACATAACAAACAGCTTTGGGGCAAGGACAGTAGCAGCTTCTCATTCTAAAATACGGGCAAACCATTAAACTAAGAAATTACTAGATAATCTGTCATGTAATATTTCAAAATTAATAAAGATTATATTTTTATTCAAAGCATATTTATTTATATATAAGAGGGTTGTTCAATAAATACGTGCAATATGAAATAGACCACACCACTTACGAATGGATACGTATTTTCATTAAAAACGAACCGCTTTTGTAACATTGAGAAAAACGGATTTCGTGAGCTATGTATACAAAATTAATAATCATTTCGTGGATAAATTACTTTAAAAAAAAAACGACAAAAACCAAAGCCAAACTAGATAGGAAAATATTGTTGAAATGTATCGTTACGTACATTAACGTGTATGATGCTAGACATTCACTGGTTGGTAAATTAGACCTAAACGTAGAGATGGGCTACTATAATTATTGTTGCAGGCGATAGCACTGTTTCATAATTTATAAAACTATTTCATTCTTATTAAAACGCTAATTTTTGGAGAGCAGTAACTCATACTATCTATCTTTTCACGCTTGGAAAATAATGAACACTTCAGTTTTGATTTTGACATTTAACAATAAATATATAGATTGCAATTTGCTGGGGGCTTTTTCGCATATTTCATTTTTAATATAAACATAATCACGTACTATAATAAATAAAAAAATTTAAAGCTCAAAAGTAAAAAAATCAATTTAAAATATAAACAGTGTTACCAAATGATGACTGATTTTAAAACAAAATTGATAAATGAACTGAAGTAAAAAAAAACAATAAATCGGTTTTATAAAAAAATCCTTAAATAAATATAGAGCATTATTACATAATGCTAGACACAAATTTTACTACTTAAAAAAAGGTCTTTCCACTTTTTCGAGGACTAAGTCAGACGACGTAGCGAAATTCCGCGTATCACTTAGCTTGAATCGCGAATAGTCTAACATCCGAAGTAAAGGTCGACCCTCACCCATCCGTTTAACGGATAAAAGTGTTTTTTTTTAATTAAATTTGTTTCTAAATATACCGCAAATGGGTTGCCTAAGAAAATACGGTCAAGACTACTTTTTTTCTTAAAGTAAAAAAAACGACACCCTGTAAAGTATTCCCCAGATTCTTCGACTAGGCCCAAAATTCAATCAGCTCACCGCAGGATGGATTATGGCCTAAGTTTAAAATTTGGTATTTTTCTCTTTATCCTTTTATCTTGAAAATTCGAAATTTTTTCTCATATATCTCGAATACAATCCATTTTATGGAAATCATGTCTAGGACCAAAATTATAGATAATGACATCACAAACAACTTTTATCATGATTACTATACTTTTCTTTTCTGTATACAGAAAGTAAAAAATGGCCGTGACCGTATTTTCTCAGGCAACCCATTTGCGGTATATGTATAAACATATTTAATTTAATAATAAAAAAAAAATTTCATCCGTTAAACAAATGGATGAAGGTCGGCCTTACTTCGGATCCTGTACTAATACTAAAATTAGGAGTATTTAATTTATTTAAGAAACTTTTTTACCATTGTCTTATTACGTTATTAATTCAGAGCCAGTACCTACTTTATTAACTGATAAATCCAAAGGTAAACTTCACATTATTGTGTATTGATAAGGAGATTAACAAAACTCTTTTTAGGTAACAACGGGTAGCCACAATTTGTATACAAACTCTTTGATAAGTCAAGTGGACTGACTGATGAGTCGAAGCCACAAGGATACGCTTTGTTTACATTAAGTTTGTAAAGAGAAGTAGCATTAGTACAGGAAATATCTAAGAAAAAAGGGAATAATAGACTTTTCCGCAAACTGTAGACGTGTTTTTTTTTATTTGCAGGATATGCCCTTTATACCTTTTTTTTTGTTGGATATTTCGCGCACTAAATTTTCTTCACTTGGTAGTTTCCTTGGACTGGGACGCATCAACATGGTGGCTATAACTGCCTCAGAGAACGCTGGTATTTTCCTGGGTATGTTGCCTAAAGCCACAAGTGTGAGGTTGGTTCCATGAGTGATCTCCTATTGCTTGTTTTGATTTCGTCGCAAGTCCCATGCTTTTTACTTTCCTATCTGTATACAGATATAAGGAGAGTATAGGAATCATGATTTTTTTCGACCTCGAGTTTTCGACGGATTTTTACGTTTTGAGGTCCCCTGAATCCGTTTTGACTATTTTCGCGATGATCTCTGTGTGTGTGTGTCTGTGTGTCGCATAACTCATGAACAGATACACAGAAAAACACCAAATTTTAAACTTAAGCTTTGTTCCAGCGTCCAATGAGCTGATTAGATTTTGGGCAGAGTCGGAACATCTGGGGAGGTACTTTATAGGTGGTCATTTTTATATTTTATGGAATATATATGTTATTTACGTTTGGGGAAGAAAATTCTTTAAATAAAAGTTACTTCTATTATTATCTATAATTTTTGTTCTATACAAAATTTTCCTAAAATGGTCCGTATTCGAGAAATTTGACAAAATGTAAAAAAATATTTTTTTATAAAAATTGTTCAAACAAAAGTTGTTTGTAATATAATTCTCTATAATTTTTGTCCTATACATAATTTCTCTAAAATGGACCGTATTCGAGATATTTAAGAAAATGTGTAAATTTCGAAATTTGAAGAAAACTCAAAAACGGATAAAGAAAAAAACATTAAATTTTAAACTTAAGTTTTATTTCGGCCTGACGTGAAATGATTAGATTTTGGACAAAGTCGGAACATCTGGGGGGGTACTTTATGGGAGGCCGTTTTTATATTTTATGGAATATATCTGTTATTAATGTTTGGAGAAAAAAATTGTTCAAATAAAAGTTACTTCTAATATTATTATCTATAATTTTTTGTTTTAGGTAAAAATTTCCTGAAATGGTCCCTATTCGAGAAATTTGACAAAATGTGCAAAATTCTGATTATTATGAAAATTTTTGAAATAAAAGTTGTTTGCGATATCGATCTCTATAATTTTTGTTTATACATGATTTTTCTAAAATGGACCGTAATGAAAAAATTGTAGGAAAGTGCTAAATTTAAATTTTTTAGTATTTTCGTTTTCAATGAATATCTATAGAAAAATGTTTCGAGGTAAATATATGTGGAAAATGTATATATTTAGTTTATCCTCTAAACATTTATAGAGGTGCTGGAATAGGTTGTACAAAATAACCGGAAAAAGCCTGTAATAACTAGATAGGAAAGTCATGTGTTGGACACATCAGATTTTTTGAGCTTAGCTGAACCATACTGATAAAGGTCAACACTCAGAAACATGTGTCTATGGTTGGCCTTTTTTTTATTGTGTCCGCAACATAATCCTGACGAGAGGATATTCACATGGTGTCAGATCTCTTCTCTCAAAGTAGGACTTTGTGCAACAAGAGTGGATATGACTGCCATATTGCACAAAGACGAAGTTTGAGCCCGACGTCGTAGGCGGGTGCTCAATCATCCGAGTGCGATACGGACAATCCACTCGAGTCGTACGGTATATTTTTTCTACGACCTACTAACGAAAATCTACAAATTTTAAAAATTACTTTATGAATTTTACTAATTTTAGAAATAAAATAAATTTGAAAAAAAAAAGGTTTAATTTAATTCATCTCCAATACTAGATTTGAACCTGGGACCTCTCGCATGACAGCCAAATGCCTTAGTCTTGGCTACATCGACACACCTAACAATTTAGTTTTAATACTCGTAATTAAATTGTTTTCATATAGTTTTAATAAAATGTATGATTTATTTGTAAATATAGAGGAAATAAAAATAGAAATGCTATTATTGATCGATTCTACACAATAATAACTGACATTTAATCTCAATAACTAAAACATATACTGACAATTAGTTTGACGGAATCCGTCCGGCTTTTTCGCATTTACCACTTAAAATTTGTCATCCTTTTTAATTTAAAGAACTAATGAGTTTTTTATTCATTACAATTTTTATTTTGTAATTTTTATAATTTTTTTTGTGTATTTAGAGTACTATTTGAACATTGAACTGTTTAATAAGGACATTTAGGATGGTGAGGAAATGTGTAATGTGACAAAATAAGAAGTGATCCACAAAAATGTTTCTAAAGTAGGCCTTGGAAAAAACTCACGCATGTCATTGGTTACAATTTTTCTTCTTTTTAAGTGTCAGTTTGGATTTATTTTAGAGCCGCACGTAGTTAACACGGGACATGACTATCTTTAGACTGTCTGTCTACTTTATAAACATTTATTGTGGATCACTCTTTACATGGAATAAGGTATAGTAATGTTAGCATAGGCATAGCCATATACAGCGAATAGGGCTCGATTTATTTAATATTGTAAGAATATATAGCAATATAATTACTTTTCTGATCAGTTTCCCAGAGAAAGTATTTATCGTAGAATCGATAATTTTTTACTTTTAAACATTTGTTTGCATAATTTTTTGACTACTTTAATGAAATGGTTTCATAAAAAATGTACATTACACAAAATATTTCCGTTCTCTATGTAAAATATATCAGTACTTTTAATATGTTCATAATAATAACTTTACTATCGAAAGTTGAAAAAAAATTTGATTACGTATATTTTATCGTTTCTTATAAATATTGTATACCGTATGGTCTATTAAACTATTACATTTTCAATATTCCAAAATATAAATTTATATCTCATTAATCATTCTAAATGCAAAATTCATATGTAAATACCGTAGACATACATTTCAAAATAGAAACAAAAACATTTAGAGCAATTACCACGACCTGTAAAATAACAATTAGAAAAATTCGTCCAAACCAGGATGAAACGGTATGTATTCTTTGTTGTAAAACTGTTGCATTCTCGTTGATTTAATTGGGTCGAAGTAAAAAATTACTTCATCAACAAATATTTTGAATTATAAAATCGTCGCTGATTACTGTTCTAAAAGAGTTGCCTATACCTTTTTACAGACAACGCTAAATGTAGGCAACATGGCATCCAAGAGGTATGTTTTGGTAATTTTATTTGGTGTTGTTTTTAAACGGCAAACAGAACAACACTAAGATCAAAAGCTACTATGCCTAGGAACGACCACGGGCTTTTAATTTATATGTTATACTGCAGAAAACGCATCTTTATTATCAATTAGTATTCTTGGAAAACATTTTTAACGAGTTTTGCAATGATACGTCAATTTGCAGGTTTTTTATGGGGTTAATAGGCATTTCAAACAAATGAAAAGAGGTGCTAAGGTTTGGTATGTCTAGAACAACATGCGATATAGTCTATCTACAATAGGTGAAATCACAATGAATGGATTAAATTTAAATAGTTTATGTCGAACACAATGAAAATATCATATATATCAATGAATTGGCTGGCTTGGCGACTACTATTTTAAATAAAAATAGGGTACGAGATGGACGGCTATGTCGCAACCCCCTTAGATTTAGGCAGCTATTGTTTGACAGGTGGTTGAAATGTCTAATTATGAGCTTAAAACGTTAGAAAGGAGAGATTCGGTAACACTTAGGCTGTTCCTTCATACACCCGAAACGGATTAAAACAATTTTTTTGTTCTTAAGATATAAATGGCTGCATGTTTTCAATTTATTGTTTTTTACGTTTCTTGACAAATTATAAGTACAGTTTAAAGTTGTTTCAATAAAAATAGGATTTAGATAAATCACCTCGTAATTAAATGGCTCGTTACCCTTATTAATCATGTTTGCCATCATAAAAAAATGGAAATCACCAAAGGAATTAGACATAAAAGTCTACACCACATAATTAAAAAATCATACCAACTAAGAGGGATCAAGAAGTTTTCTAATCGATAACCTAACACCCAACTAAAAATAATTTGAAAAAAATAACATGTTTTTATCATTGTCGTGTGGAATTATTGAACACCCCTCGTAACTTAATAGTGACTAAAAAAAATAATAATACAAAAAAAAATTACTTGGTTATTAAAATTATGCAACGTGGTTTCAGTCTCTCTATTTTGCGTTTCACATTCAATTTTGTTCTCAAAATTTCCAAAATCGACATTGCTTTCTTCGCCAACTTCTTGAGTATCTAATTTCTTTGGTACTTTATTTTTCCTCCTGTTCGATGTATCAACTTTATAAATTTTTGGCTTGGAAGTTTCGATAAAATCGTTTTTTCTTTTCAGTTTTTTTCTTTGGGAAATTTCGCTTATCAAATTTTTTTCGGAGTCGTCGAAGTACTGAGTTTTGATAGGTAGGTCGTTTTTGGTAGCAAAAATGTTTAATAAACGTGTCGTTTGCAAATCAGGTTCAAAATTTTCATTTAAAATTACTCGCCCTTCGTTTTGAAAATGTTCTTCTAAGCTCGAATCGGAATCCACATCATAATCAACTAACTTATTAATATTTTTTCTTATAAAATCATCCTGATTGTCCAAAAAGTTTACGCAGAGAGGAAAACTCTTCCTCAAATTATCGAAATCGAATTTTTTTCCGCTAATAACATCCAAATAATCCTCGGTTTGATTTCCTTTATTGATTTTTTTGTGTTGAAAATCCACGTAACAACCTTTGTCCTTTTTTTGTTTGGATTTCAAGCATGACTCTTGAATGTCGTATTGGGCTTCTAATATGATGATATTCTGTAAACAGTTTTTTATGAACATGTAGAAATTGTCTACATTTTCCGTACATTCTCCACATATTGTATCGGGAAGAAGGCAATAAGGAGTCACCTAAAAATGCGAAACATGAGCAAATTATTTTGTTAAATATAAATTTTGTTGATTAGTAAGCATTTTCACGTGATTTTCATGGTCATCATTGATTGGTATTGTTAAAATGGTCATAATACAATTGAGTCTCATAACAATTATCGCATTCATTCTAAATTACAATATTTCTAAAGTTATTCGTTACTTTTAAATGTTATCTCAAAAAAGTACTCAGAAGGCTGATTTTACATTTGGACTTCCGTGATCAGACTGAGTCCCTGCTGTGCACCGGTCATGTCATGTTTAACACAAAGTATGTGCATAGTCGTGGCACAAGTTAAGTGAAAATCAAATTCTAATACATCCAACATTGTTGATACATCTAAATAATTTCATCTCTACCTACTATATAAGAAAGTTTAGTAAAAACCAAAATGTTGATGAAAACGATGCCATCATTGCTTGTGATGCATTTGTTATATCTAAAGTATGTATTTTATATTATATACATACAAAAAATAACAATACCAATCAATTTATCAAATCCTTAAATCTAGAACATTTATCAAGATTGTGTAATATATTATTCTGTTTTATCTACTATATTTATTTTCCGATTCAATTTAGCTTACTTTTGTTATAATTGTGTAAATATTGATGAAATATTAATAAACTGATGTTTTGTATCATTAATGATGATCTATTAAAAAATAACATCTTAAAATACATGGATTCTCTGAAAGCATTTATGAACAACCTGGAAAATTGGAAGGTCAATGTTTGAAAAATTATTGTCAACATCTTCAAAATGTGTCAATATTTTAAAGAGCTAGACCATGAACTCTACATACTAATAGATATTTCCTGACCTCATTGAGGAGAAAATGAATTTCAAATAATTATCCAAGGAGAAGTAGACGACGCTTAACAGTGGTTAGAGTAGGGATTGCAGGAAGAAGGCAGCTAGAAACCGAGTGGAGACCTCTATCTGCCAAAATGAAATAATTTTATAATGGAGAAGAAATTAAATTCGGAAATTGGGCATTTGGAATGAAAAATGTTCAGAACTACTTTGGGAAACGCTTTAATTTTTGTTTAAAGTAAAAGTAATTTTAAAATATATCTTCCAATATATGTCTAGTTCCACTAGAAAATATTAACAACATTGAAAATAGGTAGAGCAAATCTTCAAGGAATGACCTGGTAAATAACAAAAATAATAACGATCTTTTTCCCACACAAGCTATGCTTTTCAGGGACTCAATCACAAGGTCATACATTTTTTTTATAAATATTATTTTTTTGAAATGAAAAATAAGGCTAATTTGAAAAGTGTTCACTACAAAAGTAAGCTGAAAACTAATTTGTTTCAATTTAAACTAATTAATTTTCTAGATTTTCAGAGATTGACTATAGAGTACGTGTTAAAACATTACAAACCAATAAACAAATGTAATATTTATTTTTTGCATTACAAAAAAATAATAATTTATTTAAATAAAATATAAGTGAACAATAGATAATAAATATTACGATCATTTATTTCAACAATACGAATATGTACACAGATTAGTTTGAAAAGGTAGCACACATGGATATTAATTGTTAATTAATGAAAAAAGGTTTAAAATGTGGTTCTTTCATGACGTATCACTAAAAATAGTTTGCAAAACGGTAATGGTCGAAATGAAGATTTTATTTACAACAGAAAGTTAGATATTAGATTGAACAATAACGTACCTGTGTTAAAAACAAAATAATGATTGACCAAATATTTTTATTTAGTATTTATTTTCAGTTCTTTGTGATTTTATATTACACTATATTATTGTACTTTTGAATGTCTATTATCATGAAATACCTACCAAGCTATTACCTACTACAAAAAAAAAAACTATAAAAGTAATGTTTTTCAATTTAAAGTTAAAACTTTATTCGATTAAATTTTTAAGAAAAATTGTGGAATTAGGGAAAACGTAAATTACATAATAAAAAATTAACATTTCAAATTTTGGGTAAAATACTTCCACTATATAAAAATTGGTAATATTTAACACAAACATGCAGGTATAATTTTTGTGGTAAGCTCTTGGTCTTTTAGGTGCCTGTATGGATTAAATAAAAAGCCTGTTAGAGCTTTCAGTCACTTATCAGCGCCTTCTTCAGTATGGCATTTATTACTTTATATTATTATTGTTTTCCTTTAGACACTAGACACTGTTATATTTGTTTGTTAGTTTCTTATTTACATATGATTTAAATTTCTTTTTTTTAGATTATTTTTTTTAGATTATTTTTTTTATTAAGGTATTACTGATTACTGCAAATTACTTAACCCAGCAAAATAATATACAAATTAGAATATGATTAGTTTTGCTGTATGTTGTTTGAAACAAACAAAGACTAACCTTGATTATGGAATTATTTGAAGATTAACTAAGTTATGAAGACGAGTATAATATAGTGGTAATTTGATTTTATGAAATTCTAAAAGTATTTAAAATGGTCAATCATTATATCAATATAGTGTAAATCGTATTTCACAGAGCTAGCCAATATTGATAATTTTATTAAAATGTTACCTACTTCATAAGAATGTACCAAATTTGTACCGTTTAAATAGTTTACATATTTCCTGTATCCATTTTTTGAAAGTTGTTAAATAATTTTCCTAAATAAAAACAATTTTAATTTTATATAACTAGGTATTTTAAATGAATTAATAACCCTGTATTTTTATTTTTAAGAATATAAATAATAATTATAAGAGTGTAAGCGAGAAAGAAAATGTTTTAAATTTGTAATTCATTTTATTGAAAATTGTCATGAGGGTCAAAGAAACAAATTGTTAGTGATGAATTAAAAAACATTAAGAAGTTTTAAATATTTAATATCACAAATTAATCGTTAAAAAACATTATACAAACACAAATTACTTGATAATTTGAGGCATACTCTGTGAATTTAATTTATTTGTTTATTTACAATATTAAAAATAAAAATTTTGAAAAGAACAGTAATTTTAATATTCCAGAATAGAGTGTATTAGGCAAATAAGACATAAAATTGATTCACATTTAAAAAAAATAAATGATAAATTATTTTTAATATTGTCCTTTTCAAAATACAATAGAAATTAGAAATTGTGAAACCTATCCCATAATTTAGGTTTTTTGTTCATATTAAATAGAAAATATTGCATTGTTCTTTATGAACTCACCTTCTCTATACAGGGTTCCCACCAAATTTTCCTCTTTCCATGCAGATACATATTTGATTCCTTGGCAGTACATAGGTGAAAAAAATTGTATACAACTAACAAATATTAACATGAACAGAACAGCTCTATAACAAAATCAAGCACATTTTGTTGAAAAAAAAAAAAAAAAAATGGTAACATTTTTATAGTAAATTATAAGAAAAAAAAACAATGAAGTTTATTTCTTTTTTTATATATAAATAACAATATTGTGAAACTTAGCTTACAACATTTTTTTCCTATAAAGCACCATCTTAGATACTTGGCCTACAAATGTATCAAGGTTGTCCCTAATAAAAATTTCTTAAGTTGATGGGAACCCTGACATCAAATAGGTACAATTTGATAAGATAAAAATCGTAATTTAAAAACTTTTTAATGTCCTTACAAATTTTTTTCCTTTACCACAACAAATTTGCAATGCAAAACGACAGGCAGAAATGAAATTTGAAGACAAAACAATAAAAAGTTAAAATCCAAAAGTACACACATGCTATAAATAGGTTTTAGATTTACTTTAAAATAATAATAAATATATATAACTGGGACCCGAACTTTTCCACCAAATTTCATTTTTCCCCAGCGTGTGCCACTGTCCAGGAGTTAATTAATGAATATGAAGTTTGATCAAATTTTCAAGAATTTCACCTCCATTTTCGGGTGTTAAAACCCATGAGATTGACTTCCAATTTTCAACAGTATTATTTAATTTTTTTCTGACAGGCAAATGGCGAATTTTAAGTACAGTGTTTGCCCTATGTACCGCAGAGTTACTATCGAGGTTTTTGTCGTGCGATCACTAGTCACAGCATGGTTTTTAAATGCGAATTTATGCCCATTTGGAATACATAGACCTAAGCTGAATTTAAAGGGTTGCAACTATTATATGTTTTCAGTTTGTCATAATACATGATATATATATGGTTCCGACTTATAAGTTAGAATAAAGAATAAAATCAAGAAATTGTCAGCAGGAAATATTCATCAAGTGCCAGGTTATCCATCTTTAAGCAGTCAAAGACAACAGTGGTACAGATTCTACATCAGACATGTCAATTTTTCTATATATGGTTCGTTGTAGGATTTGATGGGTGGCGTATTAACAGTATTAGTGTCACATAATGTGTTTCAAACACAAACCATTCTGTCACTGATTTTGACATGTAAAATTGAACTTTTTTTAGATTTTTTTTTTTTAATATTGTATGCAGGTCGTAAAAAGAATTTTAAAGTTTTATATAAAAAAATATTTTTAATGTAATTATTACAGCGGTGTACTTTTAAATGAATATAATCATGAAAATAGTAGAAATATTAATGTTAATGGATATCTAACATCTGTTTTCGTTATTTTGCAGAATTGTTAAGCTTTAAAATCACTTATATGAAATAATACTTCAAAAATTAAATATTTAGTCTATAAACAACTTTATTTGGCACTCAAATTACGTCATCACTAACACATTGTATTCCTTTGTTAATACAACTAGATTTGAATGACTGTGTACTATCATGTCAATGATGAAGTGATATTCTCCTGATTTTCCTCTTCTAAAGGGGATGAATTGTCGGGATATTATAACTGGTCATTGGCAACTTCATAAACACTCTCATAGAATAATACTTTAATTTCACAAATTTTTCTTATCTATAAAGGATACTTTTGGTCTTTGTCACTATTTTGGAAATATTGTTGACATTAGTACTTTTGGCCTTTGTCACTATTGAAAATATTGTTGACATTAGTTAAGTTCAAATCATAACAAAGTACATATAGGAATATCCAGTCTTATTTCTTTATATTGTGTCTATGATCTAACTGACATTGATATGTCTTAAATTGTAGAAGTGTCAAATCAAAAATTCAAGTTTAAAAAAATTAATGCTGTAAAAAGCCATTCCCAAAGTCCCTCAAAAGTATCTAAATATGAGTTTTAAAAAATCTAATGACTATAAGAGTGAGTTATCAATTTGGTTTTACGTTATAATTAAACTGGCTTTGCTCTCTGGAATACCATGAATATTATTCATCATTTAAGCTTATAGGAAATTACCAATCTAGTTGTCTATTTAACTATCAAATATAATATATAGAAATAGTAAATAAAAATTTTAAATGATCAAATGCTAAATGTAAAAAATTGTCACATTTTGATCTGAATAGGAATTTTTTTGATTATATCATTCATAATGTAATTATTTATAATACCTTTAAGTGAATAATAATCATATTAAGGGATCTTTTCAGCTCTGAGTAAAGTTACATGTAGGTTTACTTGACAGATTAACAAACAATAGCCCTGTAATAAATTGTATGTTTGTACTCGATTGTACACTTATGTTTGATAATGTAACACAGAACTGAGATTAAATGAACTGATAAAACTGACAAAAAAAAACACTTTATAACTTGAAATACATAAAAACAGAATACAATAATGAAAAAAATAACATGCTGTCTTAACCGAGCTGTTAGAAAATACAATGAGAACTAATGACTGCCGTACAGGACTAATCAATCTTTTGAGTGCTTTCAGAGCAGCAACAATATTTGAAACATTCAAATGAAAACGGAACAAGCCCTATAGTTTAATCAGCAAGTAGTTACTTTCAACTTTACTCAGAGGTGAAAAGACTGGCCCTAATAGCTGATAATCATACTTGGTACATTTAGATGGAAGCAACATTTTGTCCACAAGAATAATGCGATTATTAGTTAACCCTCATTCCTTGCATACATTTTTCAAATATTTTTATGATCAACTTCATTATAGCTTGATTCTTTGCTATTCATTACGTTTGATGCTACAAAGATCTAGTAGGCAAGCTTGTTGGGTTGTCATTACTTTTGTACTGCAAATGTAAAATTATTGAGCTGTTGTATTTTATTAATTTGTGATATAATATATTGAATACAACTTTTGGTATTGGAACTATAATAAATAATCACATAAATTAACTTCACTCTCCCTTCTGAAATTAATTTTTGACAACACATTTCCTGCATTAGCATATTATATATATTATATGATAATCTGAAAACATTTCGATATCATAAAACCTATTCCCCAAACTCCTGCAAGGCTCTGAATAAATACATGAGTGAGCATTCCAGCTGTATATTATACATATTGATATAGATTGGTTAAGAATAGCTGCACAAAATGTACATTTAAGAAGTGGATGATATTTGAAAACACATATCATGATAAAATATTTGTAACAAAAAAAATTAATAATATTCTGTGAATATTTTGATCAAACCACATAATGAATTGGCATCTAAAATTTGGGCTACTTGTAACAACAATAAAACAAAAACAAACATAAAATTGATTTATCTAAAATCCAGCAATTTCACTGTTTAGCCACACCTCTGTTCTTTCGTTTGAAAAAGCAACAACATTTAGTCTCATCAAAAATCTCAATTTCCTGGGGTTGAGCAATGGGTGCATTACTGTGAGCTGTAGTATCATCAATATTTAGCTCATTGTTTGTAGAACTTAATACTTGAACTGAATCATGTCTTTCAGCTGGAGTCAGATTTCCCAATGTGTGCGGTTTGGTGAGTTCATGGGCTGCACTTGCTTTTGCATTCTTGGTGAGACCTCTTTTAGGTGAAGTAACTTTCTCATGAGCCGTAGTTGATAAGGACCCCACCGAAGTGTTTACTGTCTTTCCCGTCCAGTCAAATTCACTGTCTTCCGCATACCCCTTTTTGTTAAAGAGAGTGGTGAACAATTTCCTCAGATACTCATAGTCAGGAGTCTCGAAAAAGTCCAACCTTCTAACGTACCGCATGTAAATTGAAAACTCCTCTGGATGACCATCGCAAAGAGTTTCTATAGATGTAGCTCTTTTGGTGTCCCCTATTTTTTGATATCTTTCTTTGAGCGTGTCAGCTTTGAGCCCCTGCCAAGGCAAAGACCCTCTTAAAAAGTACATAAACATGTGGCCTAAGGCTTCTAAATCATCTCTTCGAGACTGTTCTTTACCTAAGTGGGTATTTATAGACATGTACCTAGCAGTGCCTGTAAGGGACTTGTGCTCTCTATATGGTATATGTTTATTAGTTTCAGGTTCTATGTACTCTTTCGCCAAACCAAAATCTATGATATGAATTATTTTCTCTCTCTTTGTGCTAGTTCGCCCTATCAAAAAGTTTTCAGGTTTAACATCTCTGTAAATTAAGTGCCTGGAGTGTACATACTCAATGCGGTGCAGTAACTGTATAGCAATCAACAGAACAGTTTTCAATGAAAACTTCCTTTCACACATATCAAACAAATCTTCCAGACTAGGCCCCAATAGTTCCATAACCAAAGCATTGTACTTACTGCAGGGTCCGAAATAATACACATTAGGTATACCTTCCTGGGATCCCAGTAATTTATAAAACCTGTATTCCAGATGAAGTTGTGGTGCTTTCGACTTCATAGGTTCCATCTTAATGGCTACATGTTCATTGTTGTAGAGATTTTTACCTAATCGAAGCTCCCCAAAGTTACCACAACCAATCTTTTTGCCCACTCGAAAGTTGGGGCCCACCATTAGGACTCCGGTGCTCGAATTTGAGGCGTATCGCACGTTATGGGGCTCATTGGCACCAGCACGTTTGGCGTTCTTCTGTTTTTGTTCCATTTCGGCCGATTATTCCTTATCGTTCACTAGAAATAATCGTTAATCCTACTAGAACAATGCACAGTACAATTTTTGAACGTTCTTTTATAAATTAAATGCATTTAACTGATTTGAAAACCGTGTATACTCACAATTATCGGCAGACATGTCTCGATTTTGCTCCTCAATCCTTCCGTTTTGAAAATATGTACAAAGTTTTGTCCGAGTTTTCCACAAATTCGGCACAACTTCGTTTCCATTTTTCAGCATGATTTTCACTACATTTTTATTCCGGCAACAAAGCGAAAGATTTATAAGAATAGGATCGCTAAACTGAGATCTACCTACTTCGATGATATCTAATTAATATTATACGTCTTTATCCGCATAATCAATTTTTTCAGATTATCACAACCGATTTTGTAAACATTAATTCATTCACATGATCAGATAAATTTACTACTGATTGCAATATTATACGAATTTTAATTTATTTGCAAAAATTTCAACCCACAAACACCTAAACGCCATTTTAAATTTGCGAAATAATTTTCCAATATTTTCATTTTCACAGGTTTCTCTAATATCGGTCAAGTTCTCTGTTCTCTACTTGTCCGATAGATGAGGCCAGAGACCACTTTTCTATAAAGGTTATTTCGATTTGAATACCATTCAAACTTGGTGAATCATCGTGCTAAGCATAGATTGTGCTAAGCATAGAGATGGGTTGCTTTTTAGTAAACTGCTTTTTGACAACTGTTATTTGAACTAAGCAGCTTTCAACTGCTATCGGCTATTACAAATCGCTGCTTTTTAAATAGCAGTTTACCATTTTCACTAATATTTCGATTTCAGATACGCCGATCTTTTTGACTGTGTTGTGAGTGCATGGTGCGCGTGATGCGACGATGACAATGGCAAGTTGCTGATGCGAATGTCGTATTTTATACGTGCACTACGGATGTTTATGTTTTTCTGTACAATAACAGTTATGGTTAGACCAAAAATGTTGTGCCCTCTTACAAATATTTTCAGCAAATAAATTTGTTTTAAGAAAATAACTCACAACACAAAACTTACGTCAGAGAGGACGTGATGGCATACAAAGACTAATTTTTAATTGTTACCATTCCCGTTGTCGTCGATTTATTCTGACAATTTGGGGAACCACCGGCACAGGTTGATATTTAACTCGACATTATAAGACACCTTAACAGATTTGAACGCGATCACCGATCGACTAGTAAATAATGAAATACCGGTAAACACTTAAGCAGAGTAGTCGAACTACATGTTGCAATGATTTAATAAACTGCTATTAAAAAGCAGCTATTTGAAAGCTGCTTTTTAGAAAAAGCAGTTACTGTTATAACTGTTATTTAAAAATAGCAGTTTTGCCCATCCCTAGCTAAGCATTCAAATGTCATCGGTGTAACCATAGATTACTAATGTGAAGGTGTAACGTAACCAAAAACTTGCATTTTTTACATCTCGAGCGTTTTTTTATCCACATCGGACACATCTGTCCATCATCTGTCCCATTACATTTTTACGTATACTGAATCACGTGATCAAAGATTTACTACATCTCAGATGCATCCGATGTGGATTTTCAAATGGATATTTAATGCCGCGTTTGAGAATCCACATCGGATTCATTTTTTACATCTCGAGCGTTTTTTTATCCACATCGGACACACCTGTCCCATTTGCCGCGTTTGAGAATCCACATCGGATGTATTTTTTACATCTCGAGCGTTTTTTTATCCACATCGGACACATCTGTCCCATTACATTTGCCGCGTTTGAGAATCCACATCGGATGCATCTGAGATGTTGTGAATTTTTTATCACGTGATAGAGAATTAGATCTGAATGTAGATGTAATAAACAAACGCTCTAGACTTTATTTGGTCACGTGATAAAATGTCAATGACAAGTTAGAATTTTATACTTATTAAATTTGACTTTTGAGACTACAAATCAACCTAAATTTGAAATATAAACAAAAATTATACAAACTAATCACTTTTATACTCAGAGTAAGTAACTTTTATATTCATGCTAGCATAAACAAAGGATAAATTGACAAACAAGGCTTCACAGAACACTTACTTTCTGACATGGAACGAACATCTCATTCACATCTCATTTCAAATCGAGATGTAAAAAATGTAATCTGAACAGGTACATCTGGGATAAACAAACGCAGATGTAGATGTAGTAGATGTGTCCGATGTCGATAAAAAAACGCTCGAGATGTAAAAAATGCATCCGATGTGGATTCTCAAACGCGGCAATTTACGTATACTGAATCACGTGATCAAAGATTTTTTTACATCTCAGATGCATCCGATGTGGATTCTCAAAGGCGGCAATTTACGTATACTGAATCACGTGATCAAAGATTCTCAAACGCGGCAATAGTATAGTGTAGTATAGTATTTTCTCGCGCTTGTATTACTAGCATTCTAGTAACAGTTCAATGAGTGGTTCCCACTGGCAGCATTTTGACTGATAGTAGAAATAATGGGTCCTATGATTGAACGTTTACGTTATCCGTAACGTACATGTTAGGCCGAGTTTTAATAACAGTAACGAAGCAAGTTCGTATGATGGAAAACTTTTTTCAACCCATTACTGTTATTTTCCGCCTGTCATGTTCTAATTTAACAGTTTTCCATCATACGAACTTGCCTTGTTACTTTTAAAATTCGGCTTAACATGTACGTTACGGATAACGTAAACGTTCAATCATAGGAAAGCACGTGACCCGTAACGTGTGTCTTTTTATCCAACTGTTGCAGCAACGTTGGCATCGGTGCGGTATGTCAACTGTTATTAGGTCCTATGATTGAACGTTTACGTTATCCGTAACGTACATGTTATGCCGAATTTTAAAAGTAACGAGGCAAGTTCGTATGATGGAAACCCTTTACTGTTAAAACTCGGCCTAACATGTACGTTACGGATAACGTAAACGTTCAATCATAGCACCCATTTATTTCAACGGTCAACCAGAATCAAAGAAGTAGAGAGGGTAGAACGATAAGGTAGAACAGAAGTAAAAGTTGGAAATGCTTTTGCCAGTTCTCCCACTTTATACACATAACTTGACAGGTTGTCAGCGGATCTCACCGAAGTGGACACGATACATTGGCGTACAAAATTATTTTATAGATGTTAATAACAATTTCGAGTAAATAGTTTAATAAATTGTGAATAGCTGTTGAAATTTTGTAAAATTATAATTTGAATATTATAATACATGTTTAATAATTATTTATAATCCATAAATACATGCGATTGTCCGGTTCCGCCGATAACAATTTAAAATTACTTATTCTATGAAACGACACTGGCAGGTAAACATTACTGTGAAATTCTCGGAGCCGCCCGACGTGGTTTGACGTTTACCCCCTCTCTACCTACCAAAAGACTTTTTAACTTTTACTTTCTCTATACCGTCTGCGCATCCATCACGAGTGTAGAAATTATGCGTGATTCAGCCTTCCACTCTTACAAACGTAAATGACAAGGAGAGGTTGCCCTAAAGCACTGTAAACAAATTCCAGGATCGACTTTATTCAGCGATTATGTTCATGTTCAGCTCTGTTTTTTGTTTGTGTTTTGGCTGTTGTAAGATTTTTTGGCGTCAATTCTTTGTTATCTTGCTTATATTTATGATTTTTTATGCTTTTATTCCGATTTAGTATTAAATTATACTTGTTAATTATTTTTCGATGCACTATTCTCTCTGTGACCCCTCTCCACTTCATTAACCAGAATCCAACACAAAACGTTCAAGGCCGCATCGGTGAAACAACGGTTGCAACAAACCGGTGGAAAAAAAGACACACGTAATGCCTCATCGTCAGTGGGCCGATTTACTTGTGAACTTGGCTTTATACAATTGACAATTTTGATAAGTTGTCAGTGTCAGTCAAAATGTTAAGTCAAAAAACATCAAAATATTCAAGATGGCGAAAGCCAGCTTGACGTTGTAGAGGTCAATGCAATTTTTTTTTTATTTTAAAATTTTAATTTTAGGAAAACAAAATTCATAAAAATTTAATTACGTTATATTTAGTGGGTGTAAGTGTAATTCAAGTGTTGCGTAACTAAGAAGCCACTGTGAAGAATACATATCAACTTCAAACTACCATTTTACTCTTTCACCTCAATAAGATCTAATTATACTTTTAATGTAATTTGGAAACAACTTTCAAAAAAATAAATACACGTAATATAAAAAAGAGTTTAAGAAATAAATATTTAAGATCTGTAATAAATCAATTAGGTAAAACGAAAATACACATCAACAAGTTTTTAAAATGGAAGCAATGCAATACGAAATGGCAAGAAATATGACTCTCCTATTCTTTTTTGAACGTTTGTTGGATAAAGGAGAACCAAGAACTCTACACGATTTGAGCTGCCAATTTGGTTCGAAAGGATTTACAAAAGAAATGCGTCAAATAGCTGGCGGTAGCCAAAGTGGCCTTAAAAAATTTTTAACACAATATCCGTCATTATTTTGTTTAGATGGAGATTATGTTATGGTAAATACTTTTCAACACAGCAGCAGTAAAGACAGTCCTGGTAAGTAATGTCATAATTTGAACCAGCATGTTTAATTGCTCTATTTTTGGGTAGATAGTTACATATCAAATTGTCCTATCCCAATTCCCAATATACCACTTTTGATGTTTAAGGGGTTATACGCAATTGCAAGTCCGTTTTTTTTCGATTTTTTTTCTGAATACTTAGGGCTTTTCTTTGACAAATACAGTGCTAACTTTTAACATTATTTCAGCATTTTTCATTTTTAAAAATATTGATTTACATTGCTCCTGTAGATATTCTCCTGGAAGTCCTTCAAAAAAATGGTGTCTGGCAGTGTCCAAAATATCTCAGGTTTGGATTATCTAATACAAAAAAACCCAAAGATTCTATTAGTAGATAGATAAATCTAGGTATTGATCGAAGGAATAGAGACGAAATGGCAGCTCCGAAGAAAAAAGAAAATTCAAATTTTTGACCAAATTTTTTCATTAAATTATTTAAAAAAATTAAAATAATCCCTGAACTGTTTTTGAGAAATCGTGCTCACAGACTTTGAAAACACACCATTTTGAGAGAAACGCATTCAAAGTTTCAAAAGACATTTACACATCGTTAATTTTTATTTTTTCAACTTGAAGTCACATATGCCAGCGCCATAAGATGAACCCTCTGCATCAGCAGCTTCTAATATTTGGAGTTGTTGTCTGCCAACCATTATTATTTTGCACATGCTCCCATGCTAGTATAACCCCTTAAAATGTTTGGTATATTTGGGCTTTTATCATCCAAAATATACCAGAAGTATTTATTTTTAATTTTCAACTACCTACTTATAATATTAAAACCTAAAATATTTGAGGAATTAATTGTGATTTCTTCTTTCAAAAACTATGAATAGGTCTTTTATGTAATACCTACATAGTATAGATCTCTGAATAGCTGCTTTTTCACAAATTTAATAAAATAAATGTTTTCAAAATAGTAGCTGGGCATAATTGGAGTGAATGTTGTTTATTTTTTTCCACAAAATTTACAATTTATTCGTTCCTAAAAATAATGTCATATCTGAAATATTCCAATATTAAGTTTTCCCCCTTGCATGTCAACAAAGCCTAGGACCTTATTGAATTGTACCAATTATTTTAAAACTATATTATTTTAATCTATTCAGGCCACAAGCCATGTAATTATTTAATTTTGTTCAAATACTTAGTTTATTTTGAACGGATAATTTTTGGAATGCTTACATACCTATAATCAGAATTTTGAGAAGCATTATCAAGTTTTGGAAAATATTGTTTGTGATTTTTGGACCTCCAAGTGAAAGTTATTTTTTTTAATCTTATTGTCCTGAGAGTGGGTTCTAGTTCTAGGTGAATAATATAACTCGGCCTACACTGACTTCTTCCTGGCATTTGACAGAGTAACATTATGACATTTTATTACATACACTTTAAAATGATTTGGTTCTTTTTTTGTCATGCTAATGTTAGGTACTTGTCCCAGGAAAGACATTGTATGTACTTATATGGAATTATTAGTCATCTGAGATTAATAATTTTTTTACATTCCAACAGAACTCTCATCTTGGACCAGTAGTCTTTAACCACTTAACGTACATGCCCGTGTCAGAGACGAGCTTGTCTTACCGGAAATTTTGTATGTGGTCAACTGGGACATGGGCAACCATTATATTTACTCACAAATTTTTGTTTGCTCATTTCAGATGGGAACTTGTTCTAATAAATATTTCTTCATATATATCAATAACATATTTTTAACTAAATTTGTCCCTTATATAAATACTGATTCCCCAGCTATTATTAAAAATATTGGGTACGCCACTGATAATTATTAAGGTAAAGTATAATTTATAAGACGATTATACATTTTTATAATAGGTATACATTCACCATAAAAGGATATGTAACGCATAAACAACTAATATTTAAGAAAATACAATTTATAATTTCGCCCCCCCCCCCCCACTAAATTTTCACTTTAAAAAAATTCGATAATTTTTTGACCAAAAAATCAAAATAAATGTGTACATTGAGTGGTTATTATATTTCTAAACATATTTGTTTTGTTCAAAGTCTGATTTTTATAAGGGTGAGCTATCTATAGAACTATATATAATTGGATATTTCCCTTCTAGTACACGAGCGCAATCTTAATTTTATACATTTTGGGGACTCTTTTTGAGATATACAACAGTATGAGATTGTCCTCCTTTCCTCTACACTCCATAGTAAAAACATTATAATTCTTCTTCTGTCTTTTATAATTCTAATTCTAATACTCGTTTTTTGTCGTTATCATTATCCATGTTCAACTAACATCAAACCGAAAACCAACCACAAATTGACACTTTTCAGTGGTCTATCCTAGTGCTCTCGTAATTACAAACGTCGACCTCAAATGCTCAACAAATACTAACGCTTTTAAATCATTCCTGCTCAAAACTTGCATCCGCGTCGTGCGCACCTGGGTAAGAACCAACTAGACGTGGATCCGCAGCGAAAGTGTTATTATAACTTTGAAAATGTTTTGGAATTGCAAAATGTAGGGTAGCTCTTGGTCCTGTTTGATTTATATTATTGCAGATAGATGCTAGAATCTAGAATGGAGTCAACACAAATAGGTCAAACCCATATATTCCTCACACTAAAAATGTTCTTAGCCCTTTCACTGCGGGAGCCGTGCAAAGCCGCAGCAGAAAGTGGCAACTGAAGTGCGGGAACCGTCTATAAATACAGCAGCTTCCGATAGGTTTACCTACGGCTCCGTGGCAGCCGCATACCACGATACATTAAAAATGATGCACGCAGCAGTGAAAGGGTTAATTAAAACATCACCTATTTTAGTGCCCCCATAAAAATATATATTTTGACCTAATATTGTAGGCTCTCAAGCTTTCCTATTCCTAAGGATAAAATGAACTTCTGGTACAATAAATATTTATCACCTCAGCTTTATGCTTACATCATAGACTTACCTTTTATTTTAAATGATGCCAGTCTATAACATAATATGTACCTACCTGCTTTTATTATTTATTTTTTTTATTTAGTGTCATTGGCTTCAACTACTAAGGTTATTAGCCTCGTGTTCGGTATAGGCTTTGTCAGTGTTTTCCAGCGCCACTTTAGGAACAACACCGTTAATTAGAACCCAACAGTGAATGGTCGAGTAGGGAATCCTACCCAGGCATCAGAATTAATTTTAAATAAATTAATTAAATAAAAAAATCCTGGCCAATGGTGGGATTCGAACCTGGGACCCTTGGATCCGCAGGCAGAGACTCTACCACTGAGCCACCCACCTCCCATTATTATTATTATTATTTTTATTTGGTGTCATTGGCATCCACTACTATGGTTATTAGCCTAGTGTTCTGTGTAGGATTATTATTATTTTTATAATAATACAATAAGGACTGAGGTCTAGCAATACCTATGAGTCCAGTTACCAATTTAATCAAGTTAAATTAACTAAACCAAATCAACCAAATTAAATTAAATCAAACAAACTAAATCAATTACCAAACTAAATTAATTAAACTAAATCAACTACCTAAACTAAATCAATTACATTAAATTGGATAAAATAAAATATCGTAATACTTACAAATTAAAAAATCTTTAAAAATATTGACAGCTTATACACATACATTTTTAACCCTGTAGAAATTTATCTAGATTGTTTTGAAAAATATGTGTAATGACATAATGAAAGGTCCAGATCCTGACATTATTCCTCCCATCCTACTCAGAAATTGCAGCTTCGTATTGTCTTGCCCTCTCGTCTATATTTTCAATAAGATTATTGGAAACTGTCTTATGTCACCCCAATATACAAATCGGGTAGCAAGTCAGACGTCAAAAATTACCGACCTCTATCTATTGTCAGTACTATACCTAAGGTTTTTGAGAACATTATATTATAACAGACTACCTTACCTATGACTGCTCTGGCATCATAATGGATCATGGTTTTTGTGCTGGGAAATCGACTGAATTAAATCTAGTTACCTACGTCGACTTCCTGTCGGAAGCTTTGGAGAAGGGTTGCCAGATTGATTCTGTGTACACTGACTTTTCTAAGGCTTTTGACAGGGTTAACCATTCTCTCTTACTTTAAAAGCTCAATAAATATGGTATAAATGGGGTCTTACTGCAATGGATTAGTAGCTATCTTACGAACAGAACTCAAATGGTTATCACTATTCTAACTCATTCCAAGTTACCTCAGGTGTTCCTCAAGGATCACACCTTGGTCCCTTATTATTCAACTTATTTATAAATGACATCATTCATTGTTTTTAGCATGGCAAAGCAATATTGTTTGCAGATGATTTAAAAGTTTTCCTAACTATTAAAACCATTTATGATGCCCTCTTGCTTCAGTCTGATCTTGATAATCTATCAAACTGGTGTTCCTTAAATGGCATGGATTTGAATGCTATAAAGTGCCATGTCATGCGCTTTTATCGATCCCATGTACCAACTACTATTTTTGATTATAACTTAAATGGTCATATCTTGGAGTCTGTTAATCAAATTAAAGACCTTGGAGTTATTCTAGATTCCACTTTAAGCTTCAATCAACACATACCTAAGGCTATCCACAAATCCATGAAAATGTTAGGTTTTATCAAAAGGCTAACACATGATTTTACTGACACAACTTCAATTAAAGTCCTTTATTGTTCACTAGTCCGACCTCACCTAGATTATTGCTCTTCTGTCTGGTATCCACATTACATAACGCACAGTAGAAACATAGAAAATGTGCAACATAAATTTCTTAAATACATAAATACATATAAATTGGGTGTCCTTTGCGAGTATGATTGATAGAGAATTTTCTAAACATCCCCTCTTTGGAAACTACGAGGATGTATCAGAAAATAACGAGACTGGTGCTATAGTATAACAACGAAACATTTATTTAAAAAAATTCAACAACTATCCTTCGAAGTACTCTCCATTCTGTTGAATACACTTATCCCATCGCTTTATCCACTTATCATAAACTTCTGAGAAACCATTTTTTGTTTAGTATACCCATCACAGCGTTGTTGAGCTCTAAATCCGACTCAAATCTTCTACCTCTCAATTCTT
The DNA here is from genome assembly GCA_927349885.1 of Psylliodes chrysocephalus. Lineage (NCBI taxonomy): Eukaryota > Metazoa > Arthropoda > Insecta > Coleoptera > Chrysomelidae > Psylliodes > Psylliodes chrysocephalus. The sequence goes on from OV651818.1 coordinate 46,059,119, forward strand.
TTTTGACTTCAGGAAACAAATGGAAGTCACATGGAGCAAGGTCAGGAGAGTAGGGGGGATGAACCATAATTTCAACCCCTAATTCTTCAATTGTTCGTTGACAAATCATTGATCTATGAGCCGGAGCATTGTCGTGATGCAGCGTCCAGCCAAAGTCCTGATAAAGCGGCCTTTTTTCTTTAATTTTGCCTTTAAGGGTCCTCGAAGTACATTAGAATAGTACTCCCCTGTTACTGTATGTCCTCTAGGTACAATGTGATCGTAAATAACGCAAAATTTATCAAAAACAATCAGGTGCATCACTTTACCAGCGCTTTTAGCAGTTTTGGCCTTCTGCGGTCTTGGACTGCCTTTATGCTTCCATTGCATACTTTGAGACTTCAATTCAGGATCGTAATGATAAAACCAACTTTCGTCACATTTAACCACATTATTTAAAAACTGTGGGTTACGTTGCAATTGCCTTTTCCACTGCTGACAAATTGTCACTCGATTCGCTTTTTGTTCATCGGTCATCACTTTTGGAATCTATCTTGCCGCGATCTTCCGGTACTCTAAATCTTCATGAATAATTTTTTGAGTGGTACCGTAAGACAAATTAACATTGTCAGAAATTCGTTTTATGCCAATCCGGCGATCATTTTGTATCAAGTCGTTAATTTCTGCAATTTTTGTGTCATTTCTCGCAGTTTGTGGTCGACCGGGACGAGGTTCATCTTCAACTGATTCACAACCGTCTTTAAACTTTTTATGCCACTCAAACACTCTACATCGTGATAAACTATTATCTAGATATGCACCTTTAATCATTTCAAAAGTTTCAGTTGGTGTTTTACCCAATCGAACACAAAATTTTATCGCGTATCTTTGCTCCACTTTCATTTTTCGATGGGTACGCAAAACACTGACAATTCAATAATTAATTTGTAACAAATGTCAAAAGTTAAATCAAAGCCTACTTGCGGGGTAGTACATTAAATATAAGGCTTTCATGTCTCATTTTTTGGGTTATAAAATGTTACCTCTGAAAGAAGTTATAGCACCAGTCTCGTTATATACTGATATATCCTCGTAGGAGGAAACAGAGAGACCTGACATTACTTTTTAAAATTATCAATGGCAGATGCAGCTGTACTGAACTTCTAATAAAAATAAATCTTTATGTTCCAACGCGTTCAACTCGACAGCAACAAACATTTTATGTACCTTTTTATCGTTTAAACCATACTTTCAGCAGCTGTATTCCAAGAATGTTAAGATTAGCCAACACTCATAACGATCTTGAGATATTTAACACCCCCTTTCATAAATTTATAAAGCAATTACTTAGTACTGAGCTTTAATTTATAATTTTTGATCTATAATTTTTTTATATTTAATGTAAATATTTTATTCAACCTTATTGTCTTTTGTCTTTTAAATTCTTAACCTATTTTATGAATTATACCATGATTGTATTTCAGCACCATATTATTTCACTACATTTTAATTATAATTTTAAAATTGTAATTTATTTCTCAAATGGGCTTGCCCGTAAATAAATAAATTCTATTACATAAAAAGGATTTTCTAGAATTGCGTTTGAATGTACCCATTTTTAATTTGTAAAGGTGTCCTCTCAGTCGGTCATCATTGTTAAGTAGTACTTATCTCTCAGGTTCCCGTAATTATATTTCAGAATTCTAAATGTCAGAATAAGGTCTCCACATAGGGGGCCTTTATCAAAGGTGTTGTTTGCCATCTCGAGCCTTTCGGAATAAGATGGCCTTATAGGACCAAATGAAATTCTAGTTGTCTGCGCTGTACAGTTTCTAACAGTGTTTTTTCTTTGACAAGATCTGAATTCCAAATAGTTCCAAAATATTCCATAATAGGTCTTACGTGTGATCTGCAGAATTTGATTAGCGACTGAAAAGATTTTTTAACAAGTATAATTTGCTGTTCGCGCGTTTACAAATTTTGGAAATGTTTTCTTTCCAAGTTAAATTAGGGTTTATAATAACACCCAAGTCATTATAAGAATACACTGAGTTTATGGCGGAATTATTAATGTTATATATTAGTCTTGGATTGTTCTTACCAATATGGACATAACTACGCACTTTTCTAAATTTAGTGGTGACAGCCAGTCAGTAGACCATTTAACAATAGAGTTAAGATCGGCTGGAGATAACATGAGCTTGAAGTAGGATCTGAGTAGAGCTTCATGTCATCAACTTAGAAAGCCATGTTGCTCTTGATATGATATTGTAGGTCTCTTGTGTAAGCCACAAAAAGCAGAGGTCCTAAAACAGAACTCTGGGGAACTCCACTGAATACTGGTTTCTTAATAGAGAATGATTCACCCAGTTTGATATAACATTTTCTACCGCACAGAACTTGACTAATCCACTTATTTAACCCCACTGTTCTCCAATTTGTGTAATAATCTCCTGTATGTACCCAATCAAATGCTTTAGAAAAGTCCAAATACATTAAGTGGAAGTTTGTCATCTAGAGCTTTGATCCAATCATTAAGACATTGGAACAAATTGGTTATTATAGACATCCCTTTCACGAAACCATGTTGCTCAATTGGGATTACTTTATTATCAGCTAAGAACTTTAGAATTGCTTCGGCAATAATGGAGTGCATTAATTTACAAACAACAGATGTGAGACTAATTGTTCGATAGATATTTGGATCGAGTTTGTTGCCTTTTAAAGATTGGTGTAACTGATTCTGATGGTTATTTTCTCTGCTACCTCATAGTCCTAGTTTTGATTGTCCACATTTCTACAGCAGTAGAGATTAAATCTCATAGTTCTTGTATTGATCTTTTTGTCCAGTTTCTGCCTATGGTGTTCTAGTTTGTTGCTCGCAGCTTTCTTGTGGACCATTAACTGATTTTTTACTCAAAACTAACCCATCCAAAAGCAACTTCTGTATGTCATCAGATGTTTTTTTTACTAATGCAACTTCAAATTTTAAGGTGTTCTTGTTGGCATCATTTTTATCACCTATTACAAGGCCTCTATGGGCTCCATCACAACAAGATAACAACATGTTTAATTTAAATGACCTGCTAAAATGATCTTCTCATTTACTGCTGTTTTAAACCCTTCTTCCATAATTTTAAAAACTACTGTAAGCTATCTGAACTGTTCTTTCTTAAAATACTTCTTCCAACTCTTGAAATGTTCCCATCAAATTATCAAGTTTCCACTAACCATCCCGGATTTTTTTCTGAAAATGATATTTGTCTCTATTCATTATTGCAGAATTGGGTAGGTCACCTTTAAGATGACAACTAAGTAATAAACAATTTACAATTTCATCTATTAGTTATCTAATATATTGAGTATTGTCCATCTAATCAATAGATGTTTAGAATATAAATTAAAGTATATTTTCATATTATCTTCATTGCGAACGAACATATTGAGAAAGTTCGAATATGGTCCATTTTATGAAAATAATGTACATGACAAAAATTATAGAAAATAATCATAATAACTACTCTTAGAGAAATTACCCATTATAAAGACCCCTCAGATGCTTCAACTATGCCCAAATTCTAATCAGCTCATTGCAGAATGGATTAAAGCTTGAGTATAAAATTTTATATTTTTTTATTTTATCCGTTTTTGAGTTATCGTGGATACAGACAGACATCGCGAAAATGGTCAAAACGGATTCAAGGTATTCCAAAACGTAAAGATCCGTCTAATACTCTTGGTTGAATAAATCATGATTCCTATATTTTCTTTATTGGTTACTGGAAAGTAAAAAGAAAGAATTTCCATTTGATATTTCTAAATTTAACTGAATAGTAAGGGACCCTTTACACATAAAATTAAGTTAGATCGGATAAAATAATGTGTATACGTCTCCGGAAATTGTGTGTACATTAAGCTACCACAGATTTATGGGGTCAAAATAAGTTGATTTAACCAAACTTGCCAATAATATACCAACTTGCTTCGTTTGGCCGCTAGAGGTCAACAAAATTTGATTTGTTCTTTAATCTCCATAATTCAGCTATTTTAAAAGATCAAACTTTGTTCGAATACTAGGTGTTTTGTGGCCAATTAAAAGAAAAGGAAACAATGTATCCATCAAAAAAGTTACTTTAGGATAGAACGTGTTAGCAATCGTAGTCCCGTCGCATCGCGGGCTGTGCTAGTATCGATCGCATCGCAGTCTCCTGAGGTACTTTGGAAAACATAGGAGGAGAACACAACGCGAACGAGCGCAACTCAAGAACACCAAGTGGAAATGCGTGCGTTATAAAATATGGGAAAGAACTGTGCTCACTCGAGAGCTCACTCCAGACTAGAACAGCCCGGGACGGGAACGCAGATGTCTAATGCTTTCTCTCTTTTATTGATATCGCCATAATATACCCTTTTCGAAAAAAAAAAAAAAAAAATGAATTGGCATAAATTAATTTGACACATTAATAATTGTTTGTATGCATACATGTAGTGAATAGTGAAACAATTTAAAAACAGTAGTACCATGTACTGGGGTTACTTTGATACAGACAGCTTTCTGTATATCGTATACAAAAAATATTAATTAATTTATCTTTATCTTTCATCGTACTAAGTAGAGTTGTTAAGCATGGCGATATGAAAAGTTTAAATTATTATTATTTTTTTTTTTTTTTTTTGAAATAGTACCTCATGGCGATATCGAAAAAGGGTAACTTTTTTGAGTAAACCTCCATAGTTTCCTATTTATAAATGTGAAAAAGTGAGATAAAAAATTAGGGAAACTGTTCGTTGCCCTCCCCCTAATGAGACGCTTATAAAAAATTGTTGCCGCTACCACAGTTTATAACTAAAGAATCAGTTCGCTCACTCTGCGTCGGCACTTTTGATCTCAATGTTCCAGTTTATACATTGCGCAACTCGGATTTGTATGCCTGGTGCATACAGAATTAAATCATAATAGCCCAAGAGCCTACTGAAACTTTTACCGTCATCTGATAACAAAATGAAATGTACCCCAAAAAGCATGTAAAAACATTGCACTTTACCAAATGGCACCTGTGTCAATTCCAATCCTGAGCAGTGTGGTAAAAAAAAAATTATATTTAAAAATCACATAAGGCATGAGAGCGCTAATTTTGTTTGCCCTTAAAGTTTTCCAGAAAATAACATATTCAAATATATCTTGATATATATCGTTAAAAGCATCTTAACATCGCACAAAAACATCTATCCATGATTAGTAGGTAAAAATCATTAAATATATGAATAAATTTTTGATGATTTAAAAATTTATCCAACACATGACAGTGATGACTGTCATTATTGACGTCATTTTAGACAGGTAAACTATTAAATAACACACACAGCGATAATTCTTTAGGATGTTGTCCGATTTCAATGATTCTTTTTTTGTTAGAAAGGGGATACTTCAGAGGTGGTTCTATATAAATTTGGTCAAGATCTGGTGATGGCATCTGCACGATTTTACAGCCGGTTTTTAAAAATTACTTTTGTAATTTTTGTTGAGCTCTAGCGCCCAAACGAAGCAAGTTGGTATATAGATAAGTTTGGTTAAATCAACTTATTTGGAGCCCATAAATCTGCGGTAGCTCAATGTACATGCAATTTCCAGACACTCTGTATATAAATTTTTAATAACTCTTATTAAATAATCTTTATAATGATTAGTTTTTCGTATTTTTATTAAATTATTTAAATTCTGAAATCGTAAAAATATTTAGTTTTAATTATTACTATAAGGTGTGTTATGGTTAGATCGCACCTTAGAACATGCATCGTGTATATTATAAACGAGTTTGCAGCCGTTTATATTACAATGGGATGTAATTAGATCAAAGAATGTGCATAAACAATCGTGGGATGGTCTGAGAAAGAAGCTATAAAACATGACCGTATTGTTTTACTTCTCATATGAAAAATCTGCACGTAAACCATTAGGAAATTACTTCAAATAAGTGTACTTTCTCAAACGAAATAAAAATTTGTATACCCTTTAAAAAAATAGGCTATATTAATATTATATACTTATCAAAAGTACAATAATGATAATAATTTGCTAGATTTGACTAATTTTGTTATATCGACACAGGATGTTTTTTAATGGAATTTCTCATAATATCTAAGAAATCTTATGAGGTATCATCTCCGTTGCTGAAAAAATGTATTTATACATTGACCAATCTTATGGCCATTGGAATGTTCAGTGCATTCTAAGTGTATTCTTACTTCCTTTCCATATCGAAAAATAAGGACACAGTAGTTTGTGCAACAAGAGTGGATATGGACAATCTTCTCGAGTTGTACGGTATATTTTTTCTACGACCCACTAACAAAAATCTGCAAATTTAAGAAATTATTTTGTTATTCAGATAAAATAACTAATTTTAAAATTATTTATGAATTTTACTATATTTTATAAAATAAAATAAACAAGAAAAAAAATTTTGTCTAATTAGTCCCCGGCCCAGATTCGAACCCGGGCATTTCACATAGAAGACAGAAGCTCTGTCTTCACCTCCACCACCGCTCTTAATTTTAGTTTTAATACTCGTAATTAAATTAATTTCATATAGTTTGATTAAAATTATTTTTTTTTAAATGTGGACCAAATAAAATGCTAATATTTATTGATTCTACACAAAAATAACTCATTTTAATGTATATTTAATCTCAATAACTAAAAAATACACTGACAATTAGTTTGATAGAATTGTCACTTATTTAAAATTTTAAAATTAACAGTAGTAGTTGGGTGTCCGAAATATAAACTGTGATTAGTGTATTTCATTTTTTTGCAGTGGTCTCACTACCTAGAATAGACATGAAATATATTCGTTCAATTGAACGCAATAGCATACTTTTTCGTTTTGTAGTATGTGCATGTAGCATGTGAGTGCAGAAAAATGATATACTCAGTGCGTACTGCCAGTGCCAATAGAAAAGGCTGTTATACATCGTTTATTTACTCCTGTCACTCAGTGGCGTAGCGTGGCCAAAGGACTTTTGAAAAAATAGTTTTGTTGCATCCATAATAGATCAGGTGATGAAGATAACATAAGCAACTACAGAGGGGTTTCAATACAATCTGAAATACCTAGATTACCACATATATGTTCACAAGTGACTTTTTTATTTCCATGGTTGGATTCCTAAATCATAATTGGATTCTAATTAAAAATGCTGGATTAGCATCGCTGTATGTTTCGCAATCCTTCATTTTGCTCTTTTCAATGCTGTTTATGATTTTATTTTTACGAGATAGGTACATATTGGACTTGTTTTTTACGCTATATACCTACTTGATAAATTAAATACAAAAATGCTGAAAATTTTATTCAAATTTATGTGTAAAAGACACAAAAATTAAATATTTAGTTTTATGATGCAATAATACCGATTTAGCTAATTTAATATTTAACCTCTAGAAATCTTTTATATACTGGGTGACACAGACTCAACACAGACTATTGTATCACGTATTTAAAAGGGAATGTAGTTGTTATATCGTCCCTCTAAAGCACACTTATTGTATATCCAAAAACGCATTTTTGGACAGTCGCAAATTTAAACTTCTAGAAAGTGTAATTAAATGCCTTAATTCTCAGTTTTAATTTGAATTTATTGTAGTTTGGTGGGTGTTGGAGCTACAATGTTTGTGCCCAATAAAGAAGACAAAAATGCGATTTAATTGGTACCAAGATCGTTATAACATTAAATTTGGAGTTACAATATGTGTGCTTTAGACCGACGATATGCATAACTTGCTGTGCACAGTCTAGTAACGTTGAGCAGTGACTTTTTATAATTTTGTATATAATTTAACTTTTTAATTATTCCTAACTACATAATCACCGACATTTTTCTGGTTTCCCTCGTACCTCGTACTTTATATTCACATTAAAATTTAAGAAAATATGTCCAAGCTATAGACTATGTGTATAATATTTATGGGTAAATTTAGGAATATTTTTCAAATTCTTAACATTAATATGATTCGGTGTTTGTTATTGACCGGATTTTAAGAACGACGTTTGAAATATTGTGCTTGTTTGGAATTCTAGTAATGTTGTAAAACCAGATTCTTATGTAAATAATGTCGTTAAATACTTTTTAATAATTCTGCTCATGGGGAACAAGACAAGTTTTTTTTGTGATAAAACGTGCTAAGTACGTGAGAGATAAATAAAATAGTATTCCTAATTCATCATACATCTGAATGTCATTTTTGTTTGTTCTGTTTTTACTTTCCCTCTACAAACAATTTTTTGTCATGTTTTCTTTTTACTTTCCCTCTTCAATTTTATAAATTTTGAAGGGAAATAACGATTTTTTTCTGAATTAAAATATAAACAAACAAAACTTTCCTAAAGTAATTTTTATTCACCAGTTATTAATAAATGATATATAATTTAAGTAGTAAGGAAATAAATGCATACTATAATTTTACTTTCAGCTGTATACTTATCAAAATTACGCCACTTTCACATCTTTTTCAATAACCAGTCTTTAAATTACTTACTCATAATTTGCTTTTAACATCTAAGAAAATGACCGTTGTTAGCTTTGGAAGTGAGAGAGCAATATTTAATTTAAATAAAAATATGGGTATGCATTGTTTTATTTTAATATCCGTTTTGTATGGAAAACATTTTTACTGTCTGCGCTCTATCGCGAAAATTATAATATGGGATGACTTATTAAGTTTTTATTTAGCATTTATTTTTAATGGGCTGATAACAGTACTATTTATGTACGCTTTTTACAGTTTTAAATACAAATTTAATTTGTTACTTACTCAGAGGACGCTTTTTGTTTGACTAAAGTCGATTATTTAATTTTTTACATAATGAAACAGTTTATTTATACATATGAAGTTCATTTGCCAAACTATTTCAATAATAAAGCAGAACATTTTATACATAAAGTTTTTTCTGATTTTAAAATTATGCTAACAATTTCGACCCGACTCATGTAAATTTTACTTTTGTATTATATTAAGTTTATCCTACTTTCAAAATAAGGATATATTAAAACAGTCATGAGGTGCTCTCCAAGTTTGTCAACTTTTTGAAGTGATCTAACGTCAATGGCGGAGGTATCGCTACTACCGCGAAGAAATGCAGCGGCGGGGTAGCCCGGCCTCCAAGCGACCCTATTTTCACAGCTGTAGTGACCGACCAAAAAATTGAAAAGTTTAATAATATAGACGTTTTTATAAAATACAAACGCCTTCTTCTATCCTCTATTCTTAGATATTCTTAAAGATTATAGGAATAAGTATTTAAATTTAAAGAATGAAGCAATTATTACTGCAGATCTTGTTGACGGTAAAAAGAAACCAAAACCAAAGAAACTCTTTGATGAGTCTAATACAAATTACGTCTTTTCTCATCAAGAAAATAATAATTATATTAAGGCAAATATATATTACAAAATATTTGATATTGTTATTAATCAAATATGTAAACCTTTAAATTTATATTTCTATGCCCCAAGTTATGATAACTTCGGCCGAAAATGAATTAGTATGGCAGAAATCGTACAGCAAACCTTTTCAGCGATATTCCTAGGGCTTTTTTAACACGCTTATATTAGCTTCACCTGTATGTATGTATGTTTGAAACTCTCCTTTGGACTCAAGTGACTTATTACTGTCAGTATATCCAACTAACTCAAGTTCGTTCGTGGCCTAGCGGTCTAAGGCGCGGGATTTCGATTGCCAGACTCACCGATCGTGGGTTCTAATCCCCACGGCTAAAAAAAAATAATTTTTTTTCTGCAATTTCAACTTTTTTTTAATTAATCGAACTAAAAAGTAAAAAATAAATATAGTTTAAAAAAAAACTAAAAAACACGCTTTTATAATTCGAACTAAAAAGTGAAAAATAAATTTAGTTTAAAAAAACTAAAAAAATACGCTTTTAGAGCACATCAAACTAAAAAGTTAAAAATAATTTTTTTAACACGCTGAGGCGCTTTGTCCATATTTCTCGTACATCGAGCGCCCGACGTTTTTTACAATAATACTAGTATTTTCCATTTATTATTGTTTTAAGCTAATTTGAATAAAAGCGTGTTAAAAAAATTATTTTTAACTTTTTAGTTTGATGTGCTCTAAAAGCATGTTTTTTAGTTTTTTTAAACTATATTTATTTTTCACTTTTTAGTTCGAATTATAAGCGTGTTTTTTAGTTTTTTTTAAACTATATTTATCTTTGGAACTAGTCGCTTTGTGTTTACCATTAGATGAAAAAATTGCTTCACTACAAAATATAAAAAACTTCTCAGTTTTTAATTGTTGAAAATACTACTTTAGCTTAAAATTTTACGGCGGTAATTACAGCATTATTATTAGCAGAAAGGTCTTTTTCAAAATTAAAAATAATTAAAAAATATTTACGTAATGGTGACGTAATTAAAAAACATCGCCAGATATTTTAATCTCGTGTTAGCTATTCTCTACAAGAACATATTCAGATGTATTCTGCTCAGGACATAACAGATGAAATGCTATTGAGATAATAAAAATTCCCGCGTTCAAGTGCCCGAGTCCCTATTAAAATATTACGTAGGTATATTTTGAATTAATTCTTTATATTATGTAAATGCTTTCAGGTAAAGACTATACAACTCAAGCAGTCGAATATTTTTCCGAAAAGCTCGCCCAGTACGGCGAAGGTACAGAAGTGCCTATACGCAGCCTGTTAGGTCACAGATCCCAGGCTAGTCCGGAAGTTCGCCACGTCTCCGGACAACACTTTCATGAATTCAGGGATTTTTTGGCGAAACACATTGACAATTTTACCGTTGACGACGAGAAAGAGACTGTTATTTTATCTAATTTTGAGTCGGTCAAAAGCCATTGTCCTCCAGAGTTACATTTTCAACATGACGTGAAGATCGATCCGCAAGAAACGCAGGCTTTGATGGACTTTTTGGCGCAATGTATTGAAGTAGGTACAACTATAATAATTAAACTGATTCTAGACTGTCATTGAACTGTTTAGGAATGTTTGGAAAGTTATTTACTCTTGACTGTCACTGACTTGTATTACACTAGACTAATTCATTTATTCGTAATTAAACACTTGCAAGTATTCAGCTTATGTTGAATGTTAGGCAGGCTGCCGCATTAAAAAGAGCGAGACGCCTACTAAATTGAATTAGGATGGTTTATGATGATTACATCAGTTGGTACAACTACGATTCCTGCTTTACACCGTTGCCACATTGCAAAATATATGATGCAAATATACTTCCTTGAAATACTTTTGTCCGTTTTAGAGTATTTTGTTTAGTAAATTCCTAATTATAACCACAAACAATCCTTGTACATAGACTTTCCCGTAATAATTTGGCAGCAATATGGAGAACAACATGAATGCTTGCATTTCGCCTTTTATAAACAAATTGGTCAAAAATGAAATCCGACATTTTGCTGTTATTTTTTTGTTGCAGTCCACACCACATTGACTACAGGAGACTGTTTATCCTTTTCCATTAAATGTAGATTTTCGAGAACAAAAATGTTATCAATGCCATTACACACATTTGTTTTATTTGTTGGTAATTGTTCTTAATGACTAATTATGATGAAACTTTATTTAGGTTTTTTTAGAAATATCTTGTTTCCTACATTATTTTAATGCTAAAGAGACTATTATATTGGGGTACTAAAAACACTATAAGTAGTTGTTCGTCATTGGCTATCACTGAATTTATTTACCGTTTTGACATAATTTTAATTTGAAATCACCGATTTCATACACTCTACCAATAATTGTGACAATTAAAACTAAGTACCGACATCCTTTTTTTAGTGATTTTTGTTTCATCCTGTTACAAAACTAGAAAGAGAAGATAAAGTTTTTTGGGGTATTATGAGTATATCTGGAGGCTTTATAATTACTTCCCACTGTCACTTTTTGTATTTGAAGGGACAGTAATATTTATACTGGCTTTAAACTCTTTAGAGTAATTGAGACTTTACTTGCTTATTTGATCTGGCCCAAAAATATTTAATAGAATAATATTCAAGGTTTTATTGATGCTTTATTTATAATGTTAACAGGTAAAGGGCCCGATCTTAGTAGAGCAACTCTTCCAAATCGTCAGTTGCAATCTTCCAGAAAGCCTGTGGACAAATCTATTTAACACTCCCATGCAACTAACCAGTTTTCTAAGATTGTTTTCCGACAGTTTTCACATTCAAGCCAATCTCGTTACTCTGTTACAACTGCCAAAAATCAGCCAAAAACACATGTCGGCGCAAGTGAATTTGATGAAGGAATACAAAAAGAGTAATGAGGATTTGAAGAACGCCAAAAATTTGAGCGTAGACATAGAGAGTGAAGTTATCGAGAGTAAGATTGAAAGGGTAAGTTGAATTTTCGTTTAATGGCCACAATAACGTTTAATTTTGCTGATAAAATACTAATGAATAGGTGGAAGTGAAAGAGAAATCGTTAAGTCCGCCTGCAGAGAAGGAAAAACCGCCTACCCAACTCTCTCCTAGATCAATTAGTGATAGACTAAAGCAGCCAAAATTGCAGCAGAAGATGAATGAAGCCCACGCTAAATCGTTAAGTCCTGAGCCCCCAGTATCACCAGTCCAACCCGCATCCTTGTTTGTTAATAATCAAAATGACGAAAGAGACAGAGTTAATTTTAGATTAGGTAAGATATAAATCGAATAATTAGCTTGGGGTTTGTAAAAATTGTATTTTTGTTTGTTTCAGGAACAGGAAGTAGACAAAATTCTGAAATCCAAGAAGATCGAACTCTGCCTCAACCCTCAAACTTCCAGAAATCAGTCCTCAAACCGAATTCCACTTGCAACCAAAGTTTAAAACAACGCATAAACAGTCTGGTACTTAAGACTTTGCAAGAGAACACTGGTCGCGAACGACAAACGATGATGAACCAACAGATTGCGCACAGCACAGATTCGTGGAAAACTAAACTTTTTCAAAATACCAGGTAACTTTTACTCATTCATGTTTTATGGAAAACATGGATGCATTCAGTTTGAAATGAAAAATAAATATTTTTGAGAAGAGAGACAATCAATTTAAAATCCGAAAACAATTTAGAGACATTGAACCTGAATCTTCAAGTTTACTCCTCGTTACCTTACCAATTAACATATCGCTACAATGACCGAATTGACAATTTGAAGACATCGGATGCCAAATCTAGCCGGTATACGCACAGATCCCTCGATTCTGGATGGTGCACATTTTTTTATTTAAGATTTGTTAATTTTTCTTTGGTTTGTTTTCACTTTGGGATTGTGGGAATGGATTCTTTAGTCTAATAAGAGAAATTGGAATGTTCACTTTTATATTTCCAAATCGCATACGAAAAAAAAAAAAAAAAATAGGTTAAAGTCAGTCTATTTCCTTTTACTCATTGTATACAGAACTAGTCTAAATTTGGAGGCTTTAAAATTTTTCTGGACATCTATTAAAAAAGAGAAAATCTCAAAGACCATGTCACAGACACAACGAGCGACCATTTCCCTCTTGAAAACAACTACTCCCTTGGCCAGAGCTGGGCAAACTCTTTTCAAAAAGTAGAATTAGTAACTACTTTATAAAAAAAATGGTTTAATTACTGTGTAGTTAAACTAGTCCCACTAAAAAATAGTTAAACTACTAACTAGTTAGTAGTTAAAATGTCAACTACTTTTTATAACTACTTGCATATTAGACTTTTTCTATTCACCCTTGTGAATAATAGCTGTATTTATGTACTCATTGAATAATATACTACACACACTGTAATATACTTACACATTTTACAGGAAATTATATATTAATTCTTATTCTTACATTTTTTAAATTTAAGCGGATTTGCCGAAATAAAAATAAAAAAAAATAATTTCACTTTTGAATAAAAACTGTCTTACAATAAAACTAGGTAACTATTCCAAAAATCCCTATTTTTAATGTAATATACTTTAATTAAAAAAAGAAATTTTAAATTTCAGGAATGGTTACGTAATGTCATTATTTTATCTAATTTTATTGGATACCAGTTTTGTTAAAAAATGGAATAATTAAAAATAAAATTGTCTGCCAATCAGCTTACATTTAAAAAATTCTGCGTATGGTGGGAATAAGCACATAAGTCAAATTATCATATATTTTTACTAACTTAAATTCAGCCTTAATAACTAACTACAAACACATAACTGTGTAAAATCACATGTTAATAATGAATCATAAAAATATGTTTAAAATGATTGTGTATATGCACATTAGTCGAAGTGCGGCGTTATGCGTTAGGTATAATATATGTCATAGTAATGTTGTTTCACTCTTCTTGACTTATGTACTTATTCCCACCACACACAAATTGCAAGAATAAAAATTATTATAGAACTTTTTATAAATGTGTAAAAAAGAATTCATTTAAATCGCTTGAGAAATATAAATCAAATATGGTATGTATTCCTCTTAAGTGAAACAGATCATCCATTCACAAATGTGACAATTTGTAATCAAATAAAAAAAATCAAATTCTTAGTTACAGTAATTTATTTTAAAAGTGCTACTAGTTTCGGCTTAAACAGTCCATCATCAGGCCGAAACTTTGACAAAGGACAATTTTTATCTATTTACTTACCTTCGCCTTTTCATTTACATCATAATTATCGTGACTATCGATGTCATAAACATCAAAATAAAATATTTTTAGGTCAGACAACTCAACCGCTAGACCGCTACAATCTCTAAAAACTCTACCATTAAGGCACAATAACTCAACAAGTACTGACGAGTTGACGCCAGCGTTGTTATGAGAAAATAAAATTACCAGAACACACAAAAGACTATTTCTTATGCCTATTTTTGTACCTATATAGTTAAAGACAGTAGGTAAAATACTTTTAAAAATAGAGTACAAAATGTAATTGGAACTACTCAAAGTAGTTAACATTCGTTAGTTAACTACTTTTTTAACAACTATTTTGAGTACTTTGAAGAATACAATTACTTTTTAACCAAATGTAGTTACTCAAACTATTTTTTTTAAAAAAGTTGTTAACTACTGCCCAGCTCTACCCTTGGCCGATACCAAGGGTATATAGTTGGCAAATACCAAGGGTATATAGTGTTTTCAAGAGAGAAATGGTCGCTCGTTGTTTCTGTGACACAGTCTTTGAGATTTTCTTTCATGATTTATTTTTAGGTTTTTTTTTTTTTTTTTTTTTTTATTTAGAATACTAGGAAAATATTTATATTTTCTGTAATATATTAAATTTTTAGTGCATTCTTTGTTGCAACCAAGAGACTTCTTAGAATACTTTTGAGTTGCAAATATCTTTAAAATTACATTTTATCTGAGGACAACTTTTCTTAGTTTAAAAAATGTATTACTATACCTTCTGTATTTTTGTTTTAGAGTAATTTGCACGACAAGGGAGTGCCATTTAGTAATCGACGATCTTATGAACAAAGCTTCCAAAACGCAAATGAATCCTGTGTGGCCTTTCACAAATGACAGGATGATAGTCGCATTCGATTGTGAAGGTATCAATTTGGGTGTCAAAGGACAACTCACGCTGATGCAGGTAGCGACGATGAGCGGCTTTTCTTATGTTTTCGATTTGATTTCTTGTCCAGATATGATTGATTACGGATTGAGGAGGCTTTTGGAGAGTACCAATATTGTGAAGGTATATTTTTAAATTTTAATATTATGATTTTCAAGACTTTTGTGTATTTATATAATTACAGGTTGTCCATGATTGCCGAAATGATTCAGTTAATCTCTTCAACCAATATAACATAACAATGCGTATGGTTTTCGACACCCAAGCAGCCCACGCAATTTTAACTTATCAAGAGACCAACAAACCGGTGTACAAGGCCAAATCTATCGCGTTGAATGCCCTTTGTGAATATTACGGGGCACCCATCAATCCCATGAAGGACCAACTGAAGAATATATACAGGAGGGATCAAAAATATTGGTCGAGAAGGCCGCTGAGCAGGGAAATGATACTATACGCTTCTGCTGACGTATTAAGTTTGACGAACGATAAAATCTATTATTTTATGAGCAGAAATATAAAGGAGGAGAATAGGGGACTGATGATGGAGTTGTGTGAAGAACAGGTAAGCAAATTGCAAGTAATTCGATAGGATGTCTTTATTTGTTCTCTCATTGCATTTTTAATAGTAGTTGACAAAAAAACTTTTCCAACTGTAAAATAGGGTTTTCCCATAAATAAATAAATAAACTGACAAGTTACATTTGTGGAGCCTGTTACATTAGAGAAAAGTATAAAATTGTCGTCAGAATCGGCCATAAATCAGTTTCTTAACGATTTAATATTTGTAGCTTATACTGAAATTCGTCAATAATAGGTAGGAATATGTTGCCACATATTGAAAGAAAAATCGTGAGTTACCAAGCGTTAGCAACCCTTTTGCGAAACAGCATCATTTTTCAATAGCGGAATATAACTTAATAAAAAACGAATATTCGCGAATATTTTCCAGGTTATACAGTAGATGCTTCGGTCAGATTTTGTGGAAAATTACAAATACTTCCATACATAACCTCAAACTTCAAAGACAAATAAAAAGATGATAGTATGAGAGCCCACTGCAAATTTCGACCGTCATCTGATAACGAAATGAAATATGCTCCAAAAGCATGTAACAACATTGTACTTTACCAAATTGCACCTGTGCCAATCCTTATCCTGAGCAAAGTGGTTAAAAAAAATTATTTTATATTCAAAAAATCACATAAAACATGACATAGACAATTATGTTTTCCCTGAACTTTACAATCCTAATTCATTGTGAACCTAACTTTTAAACCTGAATTATTAATATTTTTACCTACCTTATAAACCATGTTTATGTATGGAAGGAAGAAGGATGTCATTGTATAAACCATTTGCAGAGATAGTCAATAATAATTATAAACTCTTGTTAGACAATTATTTTAAACCATAATCATAGTTTTTTGTCGTTTCTATGGCCACCTGTAAAAATGAATCACAACAATAGGCATACAAATAAATGTTTAAATCAGCAAACATTGATTCATATTTTTAATATTTACCTACTAATCGTGGATAGATGTTTTTGTGCGATCTTAAGAGGAAGAAAATATTTCCCTTTAACGATATATGTCAAGATATATTTGAATGTTATTTTCTGGAAAACTTTAAGGGCAAACAAAATTAGCGGTGTCATGCCTTATGTGATTTTTTAAATATAAAATTAATTTTTTTAAGCCACTTTGCTCAGGATTGGGATTGGCACAGGTGCCATTTGGTAAAGTACAATGTTTTTCCATGCTTTTGGGGTATATTTCATTTCGTTATCAGATGACGGTAAAAATGTGCAGTGGGCTCTTTGGCTATGACTACTAACATCTTCTAAACATCAACGTATTATCAATGCGAGTTGCTAGGTAAACAAGTCAAAATTTGTTTTCTGCTACTGTCATAGTCGTCATCTATAGGATAAGATATATTAAGATTCCTGTTGTTCGTTTACCTGGGGTTACTAACCCTTTCCTTGTTCGAAAAGTAATACATTGCTGAACCAATTTTGTGATCAAGGTCAATATTTTGTGATCCTCTCTCTATAAGTATATTAGTAATAAATCTGCATGCACACCACACGATTTTATGAAGGAATAATACAACTTTTTTGGTATCTGACAGTAGTAGTTTTGAAGTTGTTTTTTACATTTATCATTAATTATATTTTTCTTGTAATGTTTATGCAAGAGGATGAAGTTTTCGAAAGATGTCTGTTATGCGACTTTATTGGTTAAACTACAAATGTAAATAAAGAATTTTTTAATTAAAATGGTTCTTAAACAAATCAGAGTTTATAAGATTTGTAGATAGAGCTGACAACATTGTACAAATAGACGGATTTCATCCTCCTTTGGTAAAACGTACATGTCCAATTTACACTGTTTTTTAGCCACCACATTGGTTTAAAATATTTTTTAAACCATATTTAAAGTGACGTCATGAATTAGTAGATGGCAAAAATAGGGTGTTTTAAAAATATAACCTGCTGTCATATGACAAAATTTTTAAATATTCTGATTTCGATTTTTTTTTAATAATTCTTAAATCAAATGAAGGAAGATGAGTGTTTGATAGCAATTTTATTTAAAAATTGAAGTGTTTTTGATAAGTACATTGCAATCTGAAACGTTGTTTATTTTATTTTTGGTATTTTTTTTGTCAATAAACTTGGCATCATATTTATTCCGTAGCTCCAACAAATACGCTGTAGATTTTTTGGACTTTTCCAAAGTTCATCAACTGCCAAAGAACGTTTAATTGTTTTTAAATATTTGCTGGCAAATTCAGAATCTGAAGCAAACTACTTAATTATTTTTGCAAAAAACGTACAACTAATAAGTCATCCTTTAACCTTATTTTAATTGAATTATTGTTTCATAATCAAGAGTAACCCAGAGATAAGAGTAACCTATAGGTTTGACTGTTTATGATGACCATAAATATAAATATTGATCACATAATATATGTATGAAGTTATCAAAAATCAATAAAAAAAAACAAAACGTCAAATATATCAAAATGTTCAAAGATGGAACAGAGCAAAACAACATACAACAGCCAAAATCAGAATCTCTTATGTGTCAACCGTTATTGAACCATATGCCTCCGACTGGTTCAAAAATTCTAGCTTTGGTTTAAAATATTTCATACGCGACGTCATAGTTGCATCGCTAAAATGTAAACGGTTTGAAACAGTCGAAAATATTTTAAACCAAACACTCGCTAAAAAATACCTTTATTGATGTTTTTGTTAAAAGTTTGGTTAGAATTAAATGTCAGTGAAATTAAAATGACATCATTCTAAAATGGCGTATTTCGCTGTCCCAGTTCAAAACTGTAACATCTCAAAAAATTTAGAGTTTGAGATAAGAATGTATTCTTAGCAAGAAGGGCAAGATCTTATTACAATAATTCAACACTATAATATCTCAAAATATTTTTTTTTCTATTTATTTTAATAATAAATTACAAATTGGTAAAGAAAAATTGTTTATCTCAAAATTGCTGATTTGGAGATATTACACAATTTTGAACTGGGACAGCGATTTGTTTGCTGATTTTTTTTCAAAAGTACATGTTCATATCGATTGTGATATTTCGAAGGTACCTGCATATGTAAATAACATAAATATATCTTACTGTGATATTAAAATATCCGATATTTGTACTAAACTAGCAGCCTCATATATTCATAAGAGTCCTGGGTCAGATGGAATTCCTTACTCTATTCTAAAACATTTTTCCTTTATTTTAACACAACCACTGTTTATAATTTTTAACTTTTCGCTTAATCTGGGCATATTTCCAAGAGTCTGGAAGATAAGTTATATAGCGCATAGTCAATAAATGGCTCTTTGTCCGTAATTGATTATGTGTCTTCTGATAAAAAACAATGAAGTATGACGTGTAAGTCGAATAGGTGCCAAAAAGCTAACAGATTGTAATAGGGCGCTACAGTCGATCTTACAGTCAATTCATTTATATAGAAACATAACTAAACATGCATTCTTTTGGTTTCTAGACTTTATATACCACATAAAAATTGCCTAGTTTCATAACAACGTTTTGTTAGAGAAAGTGGTGTTTAAATAGCAAATTGTTAATGAATTTACACTGAACTGATTCTATCCTCTCTATGCGACAGGTATTGATAGGATGCCATACGACAAAGCAATATTCAAGAATGCTTCTAACAAGGCTGTTTGTTAAATAATGTTAAGATTGCTTTGATATCATAAATATGTTGGTTTATTTCTTTTAGATGTTGAAGAAATAGCTATTCTTTTTATAACATCATACTTTTTTGTGTTGGAAGTTTTTTGTTAATATTTCTTTATTTATTAATGGTAATAAAAATATCTCATTCTAATGTGAGGATTATTTTTCAGATTCAAATGCACATAAACCCGGATGGCGTAAAAATGAAAAAGCGGCAAAGAAAAACCGAGACTGAAGTATCAGAATTGCGCGTAAAATTAGCTCAAGCTACGAAAAGCGTCGTTTTAAGCAACAGGGAAGTCAGATTATTGCGTTACATCGAATTGACTGACGACGAAAAAGAAAAACTCAAATCGTCTGCGAAAGTAGCTAAAAAATTAGAGAAACTAGAAAGCTTGGGTCAAGACCGAGAAGCTGACAGTTCGGACGACGACGACCCTGATTATCCGAGCCTCGACAGTGACATGACTTCGCCCAGAAATTCTGAACCTACCAGTCTGACGGAATCGATGCAGCTGGTCGATACGATTTTAAATGATAACAAATTGGACAGATTCGATAAAATCGAAAAGCTGGAATCTATTCTTAGCAATGCCGCTATTATGCAGAACGAAGCCGATCCGACGGCAAAAGTTGATAAATGCACTTGCAGTTGTCATTGCAAATTGAATAACGGGTACAAGCACGAACGGGTCGTTTCACCTACTAACGAATACGTTAGCAGCGTAAAAGATAACGATCCTGGTATAGTTAAGGAGAATCACTCCAATGTAGGTACTCAAACTCTCAGCACGGGAGATATTGTAGTTACTAAAATCTATTTCAACGAGACTGAATGATAAAATGAAGTTAGGTTGCTCGTTTTTATAGGAATGTTTTTTTTTTGTAGTAGTTTTTGGCACTAATACAAAAATTGGGGCCAGTATTGACATACAAACAAAAAAAAGCAAAGGGAAAAGTTAGAAATGTTACTGCGAATCCATTAGATAACATCAGTTAATGTTGTTTTGGAAACCTTGAAATGGTTCTTTTGGCAATTGATCAGCTTTTCTAAATATATAAACCTTGAAATTATTCACTTGGCTGTGAAAGAATTAAATATTTTTTCCCATTGGATATCTAAAATGTGTCATTTTTAGAGATTAGCTGCATCGATATTACACGACAGGAACCTTCTATTATAAAAAAAATACAGATGACATATAAAAATCAAATTGTAAGGTTCGTGTTTTCCTTGTGGTCAATATTGTTCCGTGATGGTAAAGATAGATGATAAAAAGTAGAATCACGATAAACTAATGCTCAATAACAAACGTGTCGAATAGACACGCTTTTTTGCACGTTGTGTATTGTAACTCAGTTGGATTGGATGCTTTTAATATACAAAAGGTTATAGACTCAAATAATACAGGGTGATATTCGTAAAACACTATTTTTAAAAAGTGGTGGGTAAAACGAATTTTCTATTTTCTTTCAATCCTTTTGTATAGTAAATGCTTTTTTCTACAATCACTATCCAAAATAGGCTTTTACGCTTTGAAGTCCAACCGTTTTTCGCGAACTGACATTAAGTGGCAGCTTTGTCGCTCGCTGAGCGATAACGTTAACAGCTTTGTTGCTCGCCTGATTTAAATTAGATAATATTTATTTTAATAAATATTTTTTAAGTCATTTTTTTTGTATCTATTTCTTAAAAAAGTGTGATCGTAGAAAAAATTGTGTCCGTTTTGAGCGAAAAATTCGTTGACGCTTTCTGTCTCAAGCAGCAAAGTATTACTTTTCGCTCTTAATACACACGTAGCTATTAGTTTCCATAGACTGGGTTATTGTAACGATGGCCTTTTTAAATGCCTTTTTAGTAAAACTGTACATATATTTAGATGTTTTCTGCAAGATTTTATTTTTTAATCGATTTGAATGTTATACATTATACTGCGATACTGTACACAGGGTGTGTTCTTAAATGTCGTGCCAATATTGCAGGAGGTAATTCCTTTAACCATTTTATGACTAAAATATATCAAAATCTGCTCTAGTTGCTTTTATTTTAAGACAAGAATATCGAATTTAAAAAATCGGTTTTTCAATAATATCCCAAACCCTCTTTTGTTTTAACTTGGTAGGTTTGTTTGTATTATTAAGATCAATTTGCATCGCTCGTCCTAAATAAATAAATAAACGAAGCTTAAAATGATATTTTCAATAAAAAAAGGTAAGCTTGGTTTATTTCTTAACCAATAAAAGACGATTTTTGTATTTCGTGTAAAGTTAATTTTATTTTTAATAATTTACAAAGCACATTTGCCTATTCCATCATCAGTGTCCTACTCGTCGAGTAGTTACAGGAGCTCCAAATAAAACTACTCCAAAGTTATTTGGTAAACGAACAACATACATGTACGGTATGTGGCAAATGGCCCAACATATTTGTGCTTATTACATTAAAAATGTTTTTTTTTTTTTATTAATCAATCCAAAAAGCACGAGATAATTTAAACCAATTGGATCAAAATTATTAAGTCCAGTGGGGTCCCAAAAGGCTAAAAAAATATCTTAAAAGAACAATTTAGCCCACATATTTATATATCTTAGTCAAGCAATTACCGCATTCAATATTGACATGATATTTAGGAAGACCCTTGTCAATATATTTTTTTTTTTTTTTTTTTCTGTAAAGACTGAGGTCTGGAAAGTACAATCCTTTTCTAAAATTTATAGTTAGCTTTTTGGCATTTTTTTTTGTTCTTGTTACAAATACATTCCATATAAGTTTTATTGATTGGAATTGAAAAATGAAGCAGTGCCTTTTTAAAATTTACGATATTTTTAATTGAAAGATAATATTAATTTTTTTACTTTTTTTTTGTTGCGTTTTATTTAAAAAGTACTCAATTTTGTGGACTTAGTATACACACATCTTACTAATTGTCAATTATTTATAGGATTTACTTTTTAGTCTTTGTTTCCAAGAGTAAGTTTTTGTTTTTTTTTTACGTGATTATACCAAAAACTGCGATAGTGTCGCAAAAAATTGTTTGTTACTCAGTATATTTTGGCAATAATTAGAGCAACTTTATATAGTATTTAAATTTTTAAACAATATCTTTAGTTATTAATAATTTATTTTTCACTTTTTATATATATATTAGTAATTCTTGTATTTTTATTACCGTGCTCTCAAACAAGAATGGAATTGTTTTAAAAATGTAATTATACAAATATTAAGTTATCGATAATAATTAACTTATTAGGTCATACAAAAGTCTGTCATTATTTTTAATACTGATTTGAATGACAAATATTTTTGTAAAATGAATGATTCGATTTTTAAATCGATTTCCATCCGTTATAACACCTAGTAAGTAATTGTAGTGCCACGGAAATTTGTTTTTATAGGATGTCTCGAAAATTAAATATTAAAATATACTTATCCACAATACTCGGAATCAACGAGAATTTACTAATTTAATAATAAAAAGTTAACAAAGTCAAAACAAAAATGCTTAATAGAATTTAACAATCTAAAAAATATATATATTGTATAAATAAATATTCTATTAGGGACATCCGGTATTAGATATTTTTATTTTAGCTGCCATATTTTATACTATCAATTTTTATTATATTAACAAGTGATAATTCAAATTAGTTTTTAGAAATGAATTATTCAAATTGTTTTTATTACTTAATTTACAGCTGTTTATATACTGGATGATAGATTTTCATACAGTGCATAATAGAAAATTGTTTTTGCAACATACTGTATGAGAAAGTACGGAATAATTGCGAATCTGAGGCAAGTTTCGATCTGTTTTACAAAATTTGTTTTTATAGTTTTTACTTAAAAAAAATCGTCCTACAAAATATCAAATTGTAATTAAAATATATTTATAACAGATTTTTTTTATACATTTTTATGATTTGAAACCTATTTATTATACGATTTGGTACCAAAATCTATTTTGGATTTGTTATTCCCTTCTAGAATTGCAATATTAAAAACATGGACGATGCGGAAACTTAATAGATTTTTGTTACCAAATTGAGTCTTTTTATCTTAAATCATGTTTTTTAAGATGGTTGAAGACTGTTAATACTATATCAATGAATAACTAAAGCAATACTTGTGTATTATCTAACATACATTACGTTTGCTGGTAAAGGTTTTGACTATTATTTATAACAAATAATTTATGTTTGTAACAATTGTGTTAACTAGAAAATATACAAACACGAAAAAATTTTTGTTTTATTTATTTGGTGTGCGACATTGAGATATAAATAAAGAGGAGATGCTTTGACGATACTAAAAGTAGAAATTTTGAAAGGTCAAAAAAAATCTAAAAAAATTCCCCCTACGAATTATTAAGACCATTCCCGAACCCCAAAGGTGAAAACAAATACTCGGAGATTTGAAAAAAGCCTGCCGTCGCTAGGATTCCAAACCAGACATCTTTGTTCTGTACACAAATGCCCTTTGTTGCTTTCAAAATTATATTTCAGTTAATATGTAGGTAGTCTACATAAATACGATTCTAGTAATTTAAATTCTATTATATCAAAGTATATTCTACAAAACACAATAATATAATAATGTATTTACTAAAATGGGTACATTATTTGTTTTTATATAAAATGCACGGCTTTCCAAAAAAAATGAGGGATATATATTTTTTTAGGGTTCATGATATGTATGTGATAGTATTATAGATTAGAGTAAGTAGAGTAATCTAATTGAAAATCATTTTATACCACATTTCTGGTACGGCTCTCATCTACTAATATCACCAGATTGCATATGTGGAACTGACCTAACAGGAAACATAAAACTGTCCTTCCTTAGGACGTCGGGACATTGATAAATATGGTTATTATCAATTCACTCCTCATATTTTTCATACCATAAGTTTCACTTATTTGTACTATTAAAAAAACTATACTCCTATACAAACGTTCACCCCCATTTCTATGCTTTTCCCCCCTTAAAATATAAAATCCAAAAAAGTAATACGCATTATTTATTTATGATAAGTAGCTGAAGTTCCTGCCTTCAAAAAATTCGATACTCCCATCAAACTTTCTCCCCCTTAAAATGGGATGTTTATAAAATCCGTTCTTAGTGGGTGTCTACATATTGTAGTGACTCAGGTGCACTTAATTGTGCTACATACCTTCCTTCGTAACTCACCGCGACAACCTTTAGATGCTTACTTCACGCGGCAGCCTTATTAAAGGATAAAGGTCGATTCTCATTAGGCGCTCACAGTCAAGGATATGAGGACAATCAATTGGCGCTTATTTCTCGAAAATCTTATATTTTTTAATGCCATCTCGGAGTATAACTTATCACCCAGGTTCTACAATTCTTTGGTTATTAATCAAACTTGCTCTTAACATAAGAATAGAAAAAAAAACAATGTTTAATTGTTGCTTCTATACATACTGACGCAAAGGTTCACTCAGGGCTGCTATTTTCTAACTTATGCGAAAATATTCGTATTCGAGTACTCTTATACGAATTTTTTTCGTATGAAAAATGTTTTTGGTATTTTGGATGCCATGCGATAAGCCATTCGTCTCGTATTTTAATCTGATGACTAGCGTCGGCAACGCTGGAATAAATACAGTTATACCACAAAAATAAAGAAATGACAAGGTGAAAATTTTTGCAAATCGTAAGGGATGCTTTTAATGTTCAATATTTTTCTGTATTGTTGCCGCTAATGACATTTTATTATACAGTGTGGAAACCACTTATGGAATAAAATTC
Organism: Psylliodes chrysocephalus; assembly: GCA_927349885.1. NCBI lineage: Eukaryota > Metazoa > Arthropoda > Insecta > Coleoptera > Chrysomelidae > Psylliodes > Psylliodes chrysocephalus. Next base: position 46,084,678 of record OV651818.1, read on the forward strand.
TTTGTCATTATTTTAGAAAATTATAAAAAATGCCGAGACATGTCAACTTTTGAATTGAGTTGTGCGTTATGTAAACATAAATTTAAATGTACAGGGTGATTCACGCAAGTATGCCATAGTCGGTGTTGTTTTTTTTAATGAAACACCCTGTATATTTGCATACATATACATTATTCAGTTTGTTGGAATCGGTTCATTAAGAGGATTTCAAAAATATGCAAATATACAGGGTGTCTCATTAAAAAAAAAAACACCGACTATGGCATACTTGCGTGAATCACCCTGTACATTTAAATGTATGTTTACATAACGCACAACTCAATTCAAAAGTTGACGTGTCTCGGCATTTTTTACAATTTTCTAAAATAATGACATAAAGAATTTTATTCCATAAGTGGTTTCCACACTGTATATAAATGGTTAACTGTCATTTTTTTGAGCACTAGAAAAGTTATCTGTATTGACCTTTATTATTTCACGTATTTTATTTTAGGATGTTTGAATGTAATTTTTGCAAAATTTTCGCTTGTTCAACGGCTTTTATTTTGGCCAATATAGCATTAGGTTACTAAAACCTAAAATATTTAGGTTTAATAAAATGTTCTAAGCTAATATAAATAAGTATATTATTTATGGGGCCGTTTATAGAGGATGATTGATAAAAAATAGGTAGGTAATATTTTACCTACAGATTATATAAATAAAAATATATTTTTATTTTATCTAATAACGGGGTCAAATATTAATTTTTACTGAAATACAGGGTGTTACAGTTATAAAAATAATTCAATAATGTCATATTTCAATTAATTTCTCTCGCATAAACGTAAAAGTCGGTATTTTTGACGTGGGAAAATCAAATAAGCTATAAATGTTTGTTGTATCGCATAAAGGGCGATATACGTAAGCCTTAGTTTAACGAAATTCGTATTAATATTTAACCAGGGGGTGGGTGGCTCAGTGGTTATAGATGGGTTATAGTCTGGACTTTCGGATCCAAAGGTCCCGGGTTCGAATTCCGCTAGTGACGGGATTTTCATTTAACTTCATTAAAGATTAATACCAATGTACAGGCAGAATTCCCCACTCAATCATCCACTGTTGGGTTTTAATTAACAGTGCTGTTTCGAAAGTGGTGTTGGAAAACAGTAACAAAGCCTACATAGAACACGAGGCTAATAACCTAAGTAGCAAATGCCAATGACACCAAATAAAAAAACATGTACCTAAAGCTTGGTTATCAAGCAAAAAATTATTATTTTCTGTTACACATTCTGCAGGTTAAATATTCCTTCTTGCCTCAAAATAATTGTCTAATTCTTGGAGTCATCTTCTCCTTAGTTCTAATGTATATTAGATAATATTTCAACTTCTTCAAATGCTGCTAAACTCTCTATATTAATCATATTTTTAAATATTTCGCTTTTAATTCAAGAACCGTTTTTTTGTCATTTATTTGTAGCATATATTAACTTAATCACTTACGAATCAGTTGAATTTAGTATACGGATGCATTAATTCGTATCCCTTTGACCATGCGATGTATTTCCGTAGAAAAATTTCGCATACGGATATTTTTCGATTCCTTCAAAATACAGTTTACTGCATTTCATACGAAAACGCCAAAATTCCGTATGCGAAGTCACTCGTATGAGTTAGAAAATAGCAGCCCTGGGCTCTTTCAGACGCTTTCGTCCGTACGGAAAAACTTCGTACGGATTTTTTCTGTGCGTCGTTGATAGTAAACTGATAAAATTAACTGCGGCTTTCATACTGGACGGAGACGGTTTTTTTTCGTACGGTCGATTTAAAAACAGCCGTGTCAACGACTGAATTGTACGGTACCGTCGACGTCTATCAGTGGCCTATGTAACTTTATGCAAGCTTTCATATCTGACGATTGTTAGTCGTCTGCCGTCCGTTGTTGCTTGCAGTTTGGTTTTCGTTTATCATAAATATTTTGTATTTTGGTTTTCGCGTCAATATGACTATGAACGAAAATATTATAAACTAGTAGTTTGACATATTAATTTTTTTAATGATTAATTGGGAGATTGATTAATTAGGTGCACCCAGTATATACGATTATGTCGTTTCCGATACATTTGTATATGACTGTGCAAAAGCTACATGGCAATGGTGCGCTTTCGATTTATGTCGATAACCAACTCAGGGGATATATTGTGGAACCAACTGACAAAATACAATAGCTAAACACGGTTCACGGAAAAGAAAACCGTCGAGTGTAAAATCGTATAGAGAAAGTAAAAGTTAAAAGTCTTTTGGTAGGTAGAGAGGGGGTAAACGTCAAACACGTCGGGCGGCTCCGAGAATTTCACAGTAATGTTTACCTGCCAGTGTCGTTTCATAGAATAAGTAATTTTAAATTGTTATCGGCGGAACCAGACAATCGCATGTATTTATGGATTATAAATAATTATTAAACATGTATTATAATATTCAAATTATAATTTTACAAAATTTCAGCAGCTATTCACAATTTATTAAACTATTTACTCGAAATTGTTATTAACATCTATAAAATAATTTTGTACGCCAATGTATTGCGTACACTTCGGTGAGATCCGGTGCAAACCTGTCAATTTATGTGTATAAAGTGGGAGAACTGGCAAAAGCATTTCCAACTTTTACTTCTGTTTTTTCTACGAACAAAACGGTTGTGTCTGAAAGAGCCCTCACGGTTCGATCAAAATATCCGCACAGAGAAAGGCTGCGGACAAAGATCGTGAGCTGGCCATGAGCGAAACGTCAAATATCGGCCTTTAAACTCGCCTCGTTAGCAACAAGGTTGCCCAGCAATATTTTTATTATTTAGATAGACTGTGGGGTCTATTCTGTAACAATTCCTTTATCCGTTGAAGGCCTTTAAAAATATTTTCGGATTTTCTAAATTACTTCTGTCATTATTTAAACGGATTCCTTTAAAATACATTAGAGGACTATCTTAAAGAAATCCGTTTAAATAATGACAGAAGTAAATTAGCGAATACGAAAATATTTTTAAAGGCCACCAATATTTTAACGGATAAAGGAATTGTTACAGAATAGGCCCCATTGTCATTATAATTTTTTACAACTTGTCATGCTTTTACAATAAATTTATTACATTTACATCAACAATAATTTATTTATAATTGGGATTCATAATTTGATGAACTTCTCAGCTTGTTCTTCTTTCTGTGACTGGTTTGCATCGGATTGGGATCTCGAATGAGAGGTTTTTTCTTTCTTATGGAAAAGCTGCTCAGTCTGGGTCGCCATTTTGGGATCTCAAATTATGAATCCCAATTATATAAATAATTGTTGGCGATGTAAACGTAATTTAAATTTGTGAAGGCATGATAAGTTGTAGAAAAGAAAAGGTTTGTTCCAACAGCTAAGCTGATCATCAGAAGGACATCAGACGCATGGGCATTAAAAATACTCAGCCACGGATAACTGCCAGTAAAACGTTCCAACGTATTTTCTGATTCGTACATAAATGAGTCGATGGATTGTCAAAATGATCAGAGCTTCATCGCTTGTACAATTATCAGCACGTGCGTATTTGAACGTACCTATCTTCTCGTTCGTGCTATTTGTTTGTAATTGTTGGGATTTTAAGTTAACTTTGAGTGCCTTGCATTTCTATTTCTTTCAATTGAAATGAATAATCTTTGTTTTATATTGTGTATGGTTTTTTTATGTAAAATACGTACTTATTTTTAATAAAAATAAATATCTTGTCATGCGCGGTTTGGACGAATTTTGAATCGAAAGTCAGCATACCTTTAGAATAACCGTTTTAAAGCGATCAACCCAGAAAACACTTTGGTTATACCCTTCGTTAACCTTAAAATCACGTGACTTAAGCCCTAAAAAGATAACCGGTTATTGTAACACATTAACGTTAAATCGTCTTTAAGGAATATGACATGAAATTTTGACATTAGGTTAATTTTTATCGACTCAAAAGGGGCGTTTGATTTGAAACTCGATCGAGCGAGCGTGGAGGAGACGTCACAATAGAGCATTGAATCAAATCAAATAAAACAGAGTAAAAAACATAACCTTTTTTTTTGTAATTCTTGTTTCTGGTTTGTGTGTCAAAACAGTGAGCAAAAAGTAAAGAAAATGGAAAAACTTTTAATAATAATGGGTAATGGCCCTGAAATGCAGCATATACCAAAAATGCCCGCTTCGCTCTCATACTCCATGACTGTGATTACATCTGTACAGAGAAAATGTATTTTCCAAACACACATTTTGTGTTTTTTATGACGAATAATTTTGGCTGTAAGACAAAAGTAATTTGTTGACTTCTTGTCTGGTCTTTAATTTTGAGATTTAAATTTGGTTGCGAGTTAATTAAAAGAGATAGGTAGAGACACAGACAAATTTCTCCCTCTTCTCGATCCTTCTGCTCTGAGAACATCGAGCTCGCTCTATGTTCTCGCTCCAAAGCAAAACAAACACTTAAGGGATCTCTCAGAGTGTCAATTCAAACACGTTTGCAGCGCTCGGAGATCTCCGATGATCAAATCAAACGCACCAAAAGTGGAAATTGAAGAAAATTCGTACACATTTATTATGTGAGATTTTCCTTACATACAGCGATATAACAAATTTAAATCGCTATCTTGTTAGTATTGTTAGTAATGGTATGGATTTTATGAAACTGGCCGGAATAACATTGTGTGATGTACTAAAAATAATTATATTTGTGAAGACTGAATGTTAAAATTTAATAAGGAACACTTTGAAATGACTTTATGGCGTCAAAAGCATTTAATAATTTTCGTAGGCATATTTATATACTTAAATAAAAGTGTAATGTAATTTCAAATGTTGACTAAGCGAATTCTATAATCTAACCAAAAAACACCAACTACATGTCACTTCCGCTTTTCATTATTAACCCACGTCTGGACTCCGGTATTTACCGGTTATAATTAATGACTTTTCAAAGGGCTTAAATATGACGTTATAGAAAGTAACCAAGGATAACCAACATCGCTTTAATTAAAACGGTAAATACAGCAAATTACAGAATGATAAATAATAAAAATATTGCTGGGCAACTGAAGTTGCTAAGGAGACAAATTTAATCCTTTAGTAAAACTGCACGTGAAGTAAGGATATCTAAAGGTGCTAGTGTATATATGACGCACGTGTCGCGATGAGTTAAGAAGGAAGGTATGTAGTGCATCTTTCACTACACAATTGTATGGGCTATTCTCACTCCACCCAATGAGGTCCCTGTAAGACCAAAACTGGTTGTGGAATATTTTTTTAATTAAAAAGCAGACTTCAAAATCGTGCAATGCCCTTAAAAATTGGAATTTTTGATTTTCTCATAAATCATCGGGTCCTGACCAATTGTATATGGAACTACCCCTTAAAAAAATTAATTTGAGGATTTTCTCATTGACCCAATTAATAGATTTTGACCAAATTTAGTTGGGACCCCTGAGGTACTCCCCTTATAAACAAAAAAAGGATCATAGAAATTGGACAAGGTGGTAAAGAATTATCACTAAACATACATGAAAAATGAAGAGTGAGGATTTTCTGATGGACCCAATTATTAGATTTTGACCAAATTAATATGGGACCACCCCTGAAGTACCTCCTTTCTAACAAAAAAGAATCATTGAAATCGGACACCGTGTTAAAGAATTATCGCTGAACATACATAAAAGAAAATATTACAAGGAATGAAGAACCTCCTCCTTTTTTGAAGTCGGTTAAAAATGAGATTAGATGGCAAAATAAAAGGGTTGATGTGTCGAGAGGCAACACAAAGGGGCATTCTAATATGGATAACTAGATCTGGCGCCAGTTTTTTTAATTCTAAAACAAACCTAATAATAACATACAATAGATATTGGGTTTATGACTGCATTAGAAAAATAAAACACATAATTGAATAAATAATGTATATTCAGAAAGCAAGTATTCATTTTGTGTAAACAAACTTTAAAAATGTAACAACTGAACTGATTAAAAAATCAACTTTTCGCTAAAACAGTATACCCATAATTATATTTTTATTACACAAATGAAGAAGAAAATGAGTCCAGTTAAAATTTCAACATCTATTCTACATTTTTTTGGAAAATAAATGAGCGAAATATTTTTCCAAACAAAAAATTTTCTATTTAATAAAAGAAATTCACTTAGTTAGAAAAGTTTCATTATGTTTCACTATTTTTATTTCATAATTACAAAATAAACTGTAAAATAAAAAATAACCAAAAGCAAAATTAAAAAAAAAAAAAATAACAAAATAAACAACAACTATTTTACAAATTAGTTTTTTTCAGATTGTTTCATCAAGGCTTTTAAAACTATGGCTCAAAATGAAAAACACATGTCCCACACAAATGTAGTAACTAATTACATTAGGATTAAAATTATCTCAAAATGGAACACATTTAAAACAAATATTCGTGCAATTTAATACAATATATTAACTTTTTTTAAAGTGAGCATTAAAGTTCTATATTTTTAAAACAATATGTTGGAACATTGAATGGAACTTAGGAACTTTTGGGACATAGCGTAAAGAGCAACTGAGACAGACTGTATAAAACAAAAAGAGAATTGAGGTGTCAGTACCCTGTATATAAACTTTATAAATCTCAACAACTACATAATAAAAAGGGTTGGTTTACTATTAGTCCAATTTCATACAAGTAAAATATTTGGAAAAATCAATATGCCTAAAATTACTTCAAAAAGATCCACTGACATAATTTTATCACTGAAATCATATTTAACATTTTCTTATTGCCAACTAATGGATAATTAATATTTTAATTGTCAATTGACTTTTAATAGGATGAAATAGTATTGAATGAGTTATTCAAAGGAATAATGCATACATAAATTATTGATGGTTTAAACTAGGAATCAATTCAAGAGTTATTTGACAAAAAAAAACAGTTGACGAACTTTTTGAAGTAATTTATGCAAAGTAAATTGCTAAAATCGTATACCTCTCAATCTTCTCCCGTATTAATCAGAACTAAACTTGCAAAGCTCGTAATAACAGCCTTGATACCTACAGAACTAAATGAATCATTTACAATAGCGTTTTGATATTTAACAATTTACAATTTGAAAAAATTACCTGTATAATATATAAAATCTAGCGAGTAGGTCCACCTAGATCTGTCTAAATTTTCAAAAATAACTATTTCAGCCGTATTATATTTAAAAAACTAAAAAATGACTTAGCTGTTTTTCTTCGTTTATAATTTAATATTACAACTATATTACAATAAACAAAAAGGTGACGAGTGGGTGTTCATTCAATTTGAGGACCCCGATCAAGTTGAGTAACATCCACACTGTCGAGCGCACCTAATTATTTTTCTTCTTTCACTTTCTTTATTCATAATAAATAAACATAGTTAAAGACCTAGCTTTAACAGTGATATCTATTTTTTCGCTCAGAGGAAGCTTCCAATATGTTTCTGTCGGTTTTACGCTTGAAATACAGGGTGTTTCTAATATGGCGTATCTAGACTACAAGTATCTCTATAAATAAGGAATATTTAAGCAGGAAACAGCATTATAGGCTATATGTATTGTGGATTATGTGCAGGTCTGTTAGGTGTACGTACATAGCTTATTTATTATCGTTGATTAATCCTGTTTGTTTTCTTTATCAGTTTTTGACTTCCAGATAACACAACTGCTGCTATCTTATATTTTCTGCTAGGTCAGTCTCTTCTCTCTTAACAAGTGGCATTTAACATGTTATGATTCTAAATTCGGAGGCTAATGAAGTTATATATAACATAACAGAAATATATTTTAGTATATAAATAAAATGTGCAAAATACAATAGAAGCGAAAGTAGAAAATAGAAAATGTGTGTGTGAGATAAGAGAGACCTACAAAAATCTGGCAGAAGGTAAAATATAAATAACTACAACAGAAGTCTATCAAAACGAGTAACAAATCTGGCTTATTAAAAGTTATACATATATGGATATAGCGATGTTTTATCTACCAGCAATTAAAATTTTCTGCAAATTTATTAACTTATATTAAAGATGATTTTTTAATGGAAAAATAATCGACATAAGATAATTATATTTCGTTATTCTAATTGTTGAAAGCTTTTATTCAACATTATAAAACACCCTGTACTTGTATCGTATGAAGTATTGTCTTAAATTTTAAAGCTTTCATCAGAGTTATAACATCTAAATAAGTATTTACTGAAAATAACGGATATGTCAGATGCTGACGATGTGTTATACATCTGATATTTGAGAAAATGGCGCATAAAAAAACAACGTGTAGAAATTGTGTCCTAAACGTCAAAAATTTCACAGTAATTAAGATATATGTAATTTTTGTTAAATTAAATGTATTTTCTATGATTTTATATCAGTTTTTGATATTAGAGTATGCCAAAATACTTATATAGTTAGATGTGTGAACTGGATATTACCCATTAAAAAAGAAGAAAATCTTTAGATAATATAATCACAAAAAATAATTTAAATATACAAGATATTTCATTGCCAATGGGAAATTCGTTATATGAACGTTATTAAGTTATTGACATGAAAATTGGCAACGTTTTTGGTACAAAAAAAGAAATAATTACCATTTTACACGTTGCTCATAGATGTGCATGATAAATAGTTATAACCATTTTAATCAAAGCACTAATTATAAGTTGTTATCTCTGTGAAAAATGTTAAGACGCTTTTATACAAAAAAAAGAGTTGCCAATTTTCAAAACGATAACTTAAGAATTTTCATAATTGTGACAAAGAGGGAAATAAAATTTTAACTTTCCTAAATTACATTTGTATAAAGATACATTCGGGTCAATTAGTATTTCCAGTTACCCCATTTTCCATTATTAATGAAACATCCTGTATGAAATGATTTAAAAAAATTAATATGTTGAACATAAAAAAAATTAAATAAAAATAAATATGAATCGAATATGTTCTTAAAAAAAAAAAAAATTAAATATGAATCGAATATAGATCTAATTTTATTAAAATTAAAATAATGACCATTTTAAATTGCATTAAATAAATAGGCTACATAATAAGTTTTTTTAGATAAGAAATAACTCCCTGTATAAATTTGTGGCTAGATTATGAACAGAAACACACTGTATCAAGAAATAAAACCATCTAGATTATTTATAAAATTTTCTTCATAAGGTATGTATGTAAATACTAGACATCTTAATTATGCGACCAAAGGTGTATGTCCTAAAATTAAAACATCCAGTATAATATATTGTAGAGAAAGAAGCATACACACATATTATAATTTCTCTTATTAGACTTTTTTACAATATTTATATGTTATTCTTTATTTTATTTTCCAAATAAACTTTTTTTTCTTAAAAAAAAAGGAGAAAAATTAAAATATATCACCGTCAAAAAATAAGTATTTATACTACAACATTTACCCAGAACTCATTATTGATTATGCTACTTCTTCAAGAATGACATTTTATATATCACTACCGTTTCATTCTTATTCATAAAATGTTTTTTTTTTTTTTTTTGAAGGCGAATTTCTTATCTTCAAAACTGAATATTCTTTTTTACTTTTTAAATTTTTAGTAGAGAGCAATCTGATTATTGGGCAAGTGACGACATGATTACCTTCAAACTGTTTACTAAACTTTTTACATTTAGCACTGACACTAAATGAAAATTGTAATCTGATGAAAAATCAGCTCAACAGTATATTTGCAGTTCCCCCACTTAATACACGAGAAAGAAAAATATGGATGCAACTATACAGTAAGCAAATCACTAAAAGGCAAAGCGCGCGATGGCTTGTAAGGATTAAGTACAGTTTTAACTAAGACAAATATATGTAAACCTATTTAAGAATATATTAGATAAAGACAAATGTAGTGGTAGTGATATCTAAACAAAATGATCAAGAGAAAATCAGTGAGACGAGTAAATATGACTGAAAAATGGCAGTCCAAGAGAAGCATTAAAGAATTCGAAGAGCAAGCACATTATCATGAGATATGGCACCCAAGTTTTAGCACAGAATAACGAATAGTGCAAGGACAAATGACTATAACATCCCCTACCTTTAACAGAACCAATATAGAAACGAAATAAAACTATAGAGCAATCATCTAAAAAATTGTCGATGTCCTAGCTCACCTCTATGATTTTAATACTGTTTCTTAATGTAGCATTATAGAACAAATTGATGCAATTTTTATATTTTTAAGCTATTCATATAGAAAATATAACTAGAAAACAAAAATATTTTCCCTTTACTTAGTAGCTAATAGTAATAGTAAACCTTTTTTTACTAATTTAATATAATTTACTATATTTAAAAATAAAAAATATAAAATGTCATTCTTATCACTTTGTCAGCCGTGTTCACCCAGTCGGGTTGGCTGATGACAACCCAGTGGATATGACACGAGGTAGCCAATATTGGGTTCTAAAGCATAATTAATGCTGCTTTTTAACAGGTGGCGCAATATTTTGATCTACCCACGTGTGTAGATAAATCTAAAATGTTAAAACTAACTGTCAACCCATTTGGGTAGACAGAAAGACGACTGGCAGCCAAACTGTTAAGCACCCGCTTAGGAACAATTAAACCAGCATTGCACCATATCACAAATTTTAACCAATCGAAAATAAAAATAGTTATTTTTGACGATACTTTTTAACACTTTGGTGTCAGGAAAGTCTTTTTTTTACATTTTTTAAAAAATAAATAACGCATTTTTTAAAAAAATTTTGTCGGCTCCGGATTTTCATTACCGGAGCCCTAATTGTTAACTACTTCGTAACATTGTTGGTCTACAACAAACTTCTTTTTTTCCATGGAAAATTCGAGATTTTCTACTTCGACGACAACGACACTGTTTTGCTCCCGACGGTTTCATACTGGATCTGCCACTAGCAGTCTGTATTTTTTTATAAATATTCTCCTAATACTTCTCGCCTTCACTCAGTTTTAGTTTTATTTAGCTTAAAAAATTCACTAACTGTTTTTTTAGGGTTAATCCGCATTTTAGGTCAGTTTAAGTATTATTTTAATTTGTAACTTAGAAAAGTCAACTGTATTTGACTAGTACTTTAACGATAACAATTACAACACATACACTTGGCTTCTTTGTTTTAAGATTCTTCTTCCATGTAGTACTGCACTTTACCATTTGACTGATTGATTATGGCTTCCCACGCTGAAATAAAGAGACCAAATTAAAAACATTGGTATTAAAACATTCTTTTTAATAAAATGATAACAATCCTGTTAAAAAACGACAAAAAATCATTCTTCCTGAACATCATGTCTAAAGGGGCTATTCACTGACTTTAAAGCAGAAAACGTATAGCAATGAAAGCGCCAACAAAGTTCACTTACCAAAACAAGCATGCAATTATGATATTCTCTAATGCTAAATACTTATGCTGTTTACAACTAAGAATAAGATTTAAATTACATTTTGATGTAATTATTTAATCATTAAAAATAAATGCGGTAGTTAAAAATCAACTGTTTAGGTCCCAACAGCAAGCTTTATTAAATTTTGAAGTCAATTATAAAATTTTAATAAATCAAAAACATAATAATCAGCATAGCTGCTAATATTATTATCTACGTTCGCAAATCATTGTCTTAAATGTCAAAAACTTAACTTGCGAACATCAAAATGATACTGATATGTAACTTTCTTGAAACAGTTTTATATTTTTCAAATGCGCACAGCAAGTAGAGAATATCAAAACGTTCGAGTTTTACATTTTTGCGAGTTGTTTGTCAGTTCTTCCTTGAGGCGAGCCCAGATCGGTTAAATGTCTTAACAAACAAACGATCATGTTCTGAAGTAGCCTAGGCATCTAAGATTCAAAAAGAGACACCAGAGAAAAGTTTTGATATTTGACACCTTTGCTTTTTGGGTCGAACACGAATCTAAGGTTGCCAACACAAATTTTGGCAGAAAACGTGGGAAAAACGGGGTTTTATTCACTGATCTATATTATTTTACTGGATAGGATATAGGCTATATTTAACATACTAAAAAACCGTTCCACCAAGGAGACCGGAAGTGCAACAATGCTGACCGATTTGGGCAAATTATGGTGGGTTCACAGAACTGAAATTTGGGATAATTTGACATACCTAACCTATAATATGATTAGTTTTTCGTCTTATTCTTCTTCTATTCCTTTTGTGGGCGATGTCCTTCGGGAAAATTCACCCATGATTTGATTTTTTATGAAAGAAAATATAAAAATGGAAACGAAGCATATTGTGTCTTCAGGAATGAACGTTTATTGTTTATTTCATACTATTTTTACTATGTTTTCCACAATAAAAACATCTAATCGTAGCTTGTTGACACAATTAAATGACAAATGTGATGACAAATGGAAATAGAGGTTACGTTAAATAACATCCGGTCCGCCATATTATTTGCCCAAATCGGCCAATTTTTCGGAACGTTTTTTAGGGGACTATATCCTATCCAGTAAAATAATACATATCAGTGATTTTATTACAATACGTTAGCTGCGATAGGGATGCGAAATTAAGTGTTAAAAGCAAAAACTCTCAAAAATCTCATAACAGAACATAATAAGAATAAATTCTAGGTACATAGGCCCTTCATTTTTACAAATGACAAAATTTAATGGTGTGACTTTGCGCCATAGTCGTTAATCGTATTAAAATTTCACTTCTTAAAAATTATTGTCAATTAAATTTTCAAAAATGCCGCAGCATTTAACTGAGACTCAAAAGTCGAGGGCTATAGCAAAATTAGAAGAAAATAAATCCTTAAGTGAAGTGACTGCTAAATTAAAGGTCAGTAAAAGTTACATATTATACGTTAAGTAATGCTGGCAACAAGCAAGGGTTCCTCGGAGGGGATGCTGCCTTTATTAATTCCGTTTTTTTGAATAACTACAGTTTCTTCTGGGGTTGTGATGATCCAATGGTTGATCCAAAGGAAGAAAGCAGATATAGAAATTAAACTTCAACACTCTACCTTTTATTTTGCTCACTACAGAGAACGTCATTCTTGGACCGGTTTCGTCCTTATTAGGAGTCTTCAGCAAGAAATAGATGGTTCTCAATTCCAGTCTCTAATCGAATTAACAAGGCAACACATTTACTATACTCTGTTTTTAAACTAAGAGGAGCGATTTGAATTTAAGTTGGCAATTCTGTAGCCTTCTGATTGGTCAGATTACAGTCAGTTTCACACATTACTTTTTAGCATGAACATAAGCTAATAATTGATATTGTTGACAGTTCTGACATTTTATAATTTGATATCTCATCCATTACAGTTTTCTACTTTATTTCGTAAATAATAGTTCTTCAGTAAGCAATTGTATTGAAAATCTACAATTATGGATCCTTCTACACTGAGTACTATTAAAGGTAGCAATTCCTGAAAAGCCTTACATGAAAGGGAAGACACCTTATTATTTTACATGCTGATTCTGAAGGTTTTGTAGAAAATGCATTATTGGTTTTTGAAGGTAAAAAGATGGGAGATTACCATGAAGAGATGAATTCCGAAGTATTTTAGAAAAAAATAATTTTATTACTGATTTTTTAAAACTAAAAATGGGCCATGTTCACATGTGAGATATGCTGTTTTATAAATTATATTGTAATAGTTAGTCGCTATACAAGTTATTCTAAATAGTCAGTTCGTTAAAAAAGCTAAAAGTTTTTAAATTAAGCCCAATTGAAATTTAAAATTTGAAATTATACGTCATCGGGAATAGACCAATCATCTTGTGTCGAAGTTTTTTTTGTTATACAAAACCAAGCCAACGAACAAACCAACACACAGAATGTCGAAGTGAACGCACATCTAAGTGACATTAAAATTGACACCTCTCTAACCTTAGTTTTTTGTTTTGGTTTAATTTTATTATTAATATGAATCAGCTGGATTTATAAAAGTTGAATCAAGTGTTTTACCCATTGTAAACGAAAATATGATTACCGAGATGATTACTGCATTTTTTAACAATACTCAGTTTACAAAAGTCACAAAGGTAAGACTTTGTTAGTCACAAAGGTAAGACTTTGTTTTAATAGTAGGTAGTTACAGTTTATATGGAGCAAGTAAAACATATTTATCTCAGGTTTTATTTTTAGATCTGCCAAGCAAGTATATGTGGATAATTTCTTTTTCCATAAGAGAGAAGGAGACAAATTACACCTAAACATAAAGTACGGCAAAAACCTTCTGATGTGGTTGCATTGTAATTAACAAAAATGAAATTTTTAGTGCACAATATGCTAAGGATATGCTGCATGTCAAGGTTTGTAATATTTATTATGCTTTTTTGTTTTTATATTACATATAATAAAAAGGCCCTTTATTCCTATAAATATTTTTTTTCTAATTTTGACCTACAGACATTTTTTGTAATCGCAGCAAGTGTTAAAATAATCTAGAAACAGATTTTGTTAGTGAACCTAGTAATAATTATGATACCAAAGAATGCTGCAGAGCACCTATGAAATTTTGAGTTAAAAAATATGCCATATTTTTAGGCTATTTTTATACCCTTTTCAAAAATTTTATGCTCCTCGTTTTTTGCAAAACTTAAAATGCTCTATAGCTTCGAACAAAGTCATTAAAGCACCTCTATTTTATAAAGTTTTTTCTGTAAAAACAGCAACACCATATATTTATGCACTTGAAATATTATATTTTTAAAAATACATGGTGCTTGCTAACCTTCGAAAGAAGCCAGCAGAGCAATTCGGTTTTTTAAAGCTTTTTTCTAAAAACCACACCCCATTTTTAGAATATTTTTAGACTCTTGAAATATTGTAAAACTTTACTAAAAAAATTGCTATTTTTAAATAATACAGGGTGCTTTGTTGGAACAAAGTCAGCAGGACACTTCAGTTTTTTAATTTTTTTTTTATATATAAAAACAACTACTTATGACACATGTTTAGGCTGTTTTAAAATCCTAAAAATGTGGTAAGTACATTTGTTTTCAGAAAAAAACTTTGAAGTCAGCAAGGAATTGCGAATTTTTTTTAAAATGCCAAATTTCGAATATTTTATAATATTGTAGGAGCCAAAAAACGTGGTGTGGTTTAAAAAAAAACTGGGGTGCTCTGCTGGATTCGTTTGAAGCTAACAAAGCATCCCGTAATTTTTTATTTTATAATACTCAATAGCCTAAAATGAGACATAGCTGTTTAAACAAATTGTATTTTTAAAAATAGCAGTTTTTTTCGAAAAGCTCTAATATTTCAAAAATGTGAAAATGTGGTGAGATTGTTTTTTTTTAAGTTTTGAAAATCCGAGGTTCTTTACTGGATTCGTTCAGAGCTAGTAAAGCTCTGCTCGTCTTGTTACATAAAATAAAGGCATTTTGTAGCTGGTTATATAGTTATTTTGTAACTGCATATCTAACCCTTTTATTTTTTCAGTTGATTGTAAATATGTGGCTTCATAGAAGAAGTGATGAACTATTTGTAACATCTATTCAGTGTTATTGGAAAGGCTCTAATTTATCAAAATGCGTAAATATTGATGTACACTTGGCTAGATTGTTAAAGAAACCTCTTCATCCACTACAGGAAAATAAATCAGTACTTTTATATTCTTAGGATTTGTATATATATTTTTTATTTGTAAATAAATTGTTTTTTACTTCATTTTTCTCATTTTTTATTAAAAGATTAATAAATAAAATTTTCACAGATTTTTATATTTTTGTTTGTAAACAATAATTGAAGAGTTTTTATTAAAAATCACCAATGTTAATAATAATAATAATTTAAGTCAATATTATTCTTTCTCCTTTTTTAAAGCTACTATCAATAAAGGTATTACTTGCTTGACCTATGATCAATTTTTAAATTTTGTGATATATTTGGTTCAACAGAAAAAAAATTATAACCCTTTGACATTGGTTTTTACTTAGATTTTCATAAAAAATAAACGGAACTGCAAACATGTTTTACTATCGTAATAACGAATAGCAACATTAAATTTTTTTTTTACATTTATCACTGTTGTCATTTTCATAAAGGATTGATAAGAAGGCACACTTTCTGGTTTTTTGAAAAAGGTAGCAAGAATTGTGATATTTTTAAATTTATCACCACATGTAGTTACCCGATTTATTGGAATAGGTATATAGACTTTGCTACCACATTCAACTGAACTTGGTTGTTTTTAATATTTATCACTGTGACATAAGCGTTTTTGTCAAAATGTTTCATTTTAAACTGCTGTAAATAGGTGCCTTTGTTTTGGTAGTTTTAGTCCCAAAAAAATCTATGCATATACAAGTACTCATTCCTCTTTGATTTGTTCGAAAAGTTAAAATTTTATAAAAAATTACATTGGCTGTTAAAAACTCATTATAATCCCTGAAAAGTGATAATTAGGTAAATTAAATTAAAAAAACAAACAAAAAAAATATTAAATTAATATTTACTCTTACAAAATAGGTTCTTGTAAGTTAACAAGCAATTATGCAGATATTACTAAGTAAATGTACTTGCTTAAAATTCACACACGAATGTGGTTTTAACTTGTTAAATTAACTAACCCTTCTTATAACTCTTTCCACATGTATTCTTAGAGATGCTATTCTTTTCGCTTTTCGCTAGTAGAAGGTTGATTTTCTTCTTTCCAAATTTCTAGGAACACTAATAAATATTTTTGAAGATGAATGTGAATCATTATCACATTCTGGAACAAAACACTTTTTCGTAGTCATATTATTTATTTATTAAAAGTACAAAATAAACACTCAAATTCCAAATAAATTATTGATGGAGACACTATGACAGATGACATACAGTGCTGCCGTTTTGCCATTTTCTGAATTATTAAGTGACTTTTAAAACAATAAAACTTTAAATATAGTAAAAGTTTAAACAGAAACAATACTTTCAAAAAACATTTGATATTATATATTTAAAAGATATTTGTTTAACGATGTTTTAGAAGTCTAAAAGTAAGAAGGAGTACACAAACGAACGTACATCACTTCTCGTAAACCTTCTAGCCGGCAACGTTGTGCGCTAGCTCCTATTGGTCTATTCCCGGTGACGTCATAAATTTTAAAAAAAATCATAACTCCGGCAAATGAATAGATAAAAAAAAAAATAAAAAAAATGTAGTTTTATTTTTAACTCTACTATTCATAAAAAAAATTTCAAAATTTTTGAACATGCCCCATTGATGAATTTCTAACAAAAATGATTAAAATGTAACTAAATATTCAAGCAAATTTTATTTATTTGAACAGAATAAAACTATTTACAAAATTGTTATAACATTTAAAACACCAGCTACTACTTTAGGGACAATCTTAATTTGGCACAATGAGTTACATTACTTTTACAAAAAAAATTTTAAAAATACTTAAAATTAATACATAGGTATGTATGAATAGTTCACTTTAAAAAATATATGTTGACATGTAGTGTTATGAAAATGTTGGTCCGAGTTTTCAAAACAAATTCTGACTCATAGGCCTGTAAACTTTTGAATGCCTTTATTTGCCCTCTAGCGCATTAACCATGGGTTAACACTAAATAAGCCATAATATCCACATTACTCATAGAAGAGATACCAGTTACTGTGTGATCCACTTGTCATTCACTGATTAACTTTTACTTTTTATACCTATAACAAATATATCCTTAAAAATGTAAACAGCTCTTTATATTTTATACTAACCTGGCTACATCTGGATATTCCATTAACAATTTTCTTAAATATTTAATATCCATTTTAAAAAGATCATAGTTATTCTCAAAAAGTCAATTTCAAAAGCAAGAAAAAAGTATTTCTGACATCAATCAACAACCATATTGACTTTAATTTGACAGTGACATTTCGTTTTAGACACACATTTCAGATTACAATAATGTGAAATTTGCGACCGTTGTCTGGGACCAATTAAAAAATTACTTCTATGACATTTATTCGTTTCTTAACCGCTCATTGGCCGTTCACCAACTAAGGCCGATAAAGATAATTATTTCATAAATTTTGAACATGACTATATTTCGAAACTCGCTCTTAGTAACAAATCTAGTTACTTTTCCCTGTGTAAATGCGTCTTTTCAATTCGCTCCTCCTAGTTTAAAAACAAAGTATAATATACATTAATGATAGTTAGTGGTAAAAATGACGTCGTCATCTGTTCCTAGTAAACAAAATCAAAGGTCGCTTGTAGTACCAAGTTACAAAACTAGGTGGAACTGGAAAGCCAGGCTTGAATTTTAAAAAAAAGGAAAATAATTCCAACTCAGACGTAAAATAAAATAAATAAATCATGAAGCCATATGTCACAAAATAAAATAGGTGCGACCGTTTCCCTTCCGAAAATGTATCCTGTTTAACTTTGTATAGGATCGATCAACTTCTACATAAAACAGATTTGGATTTTTTTTGAACAAACCTATATACCCCTGGAGGACGCATAATGGGCCTAGTGAGACATAAGTGATGTGGAGCAACCCACACACCTCACCTTACAGATACAGAGACACTTTTCTTGACCTGTTTTTTTTTAGCAGGTCTATTTATAAAGAGTGATCCACAAAAAAGTTTCTAAAGTGGGCAATGATCAACAAAGACAGAGAAATATGAGTCATGTCCTAGATAACGAACAGCTCTAATTAAATCCAAACTGATACTTAAAAAGAACAAGAATCGTACGGTCTGACATGCATTTTTGTGAATCACTCCAAATATAATCTTAAACAAGTAAAATAAATTAGAAACATACTTTTGGATTCCTGATACTAAATTCTCAAAAAATATTAAACAATTCAACTTACTTGACCCAATAAAATTAACTATCTTGTCATGGTTATGGGATGCTTGCGTATACCCCTGTGGTGCGACGAACCTCGCGACAAAATCCTCGCAAATGTCATCGTGCAACAATTGTTCGTTCACGTCAAAGCCGAACACGAGACCGGTCACTTCCTTGTTCCCGATTCCGCTTAAAATTACAACTGGAGGCGGGCGTTCCTCTTCTTCGCCGACAATGCCTTCACCTTCCGCACCTCCTCCTATCATCGTTTGATCACCCATATCACAGTCTGCTTGTTTATTTTTGTTGCTAATAGGCGGTGACGTCACGTTATCGGTAGGTGGTGTCTGAGTCGATTCGGAGACGGTTTTACTGGTTAGAAGGGGGTGAGTGGGGGCGACGTAACGAGGGGCAGTAGCGGCGAGAACGGGCGGGTATTCTTGAGAATGACAGTTCATAAAGTGCATCTTTTCAATGGACTGGACGTCGGGGATGTTTGGCGGCATCTTCTGGGCGTTCAATTGTATCGATTCCTTTTCGTTTGAGTGTATTATCTGGAAAAATTTCCATATTATTTAACTACATTTTGCCACAAAAAAATATCTGGTTTAATTGCAAGTAATGTATCTGGTGTCTAAATAAGAATGGACGTCGGCAATATCTAAGGAACCGTTTATCATACAAATCTGATTTAAGTTATGTAAAAAATAAAATCGTAATCTTTGCGAAATTTTATTAGATTTTGACTCCTTTATTTGTTTTTCATTGGTCATAAGCATTACGCCATCTAGTAGCGAAGTTAGAGGCTCAAAAACAATTTCCAGCGATTTTTCTTGGCTACTTTTACTATTTTCTTTTTTCAAAATTCCAAGGCACAATTTATGAGATACAAGCTGTATTCTACAGCTAGCGTCTATTCTTATTTGGACACTCGGTATATTTATAAAAAGAGAAATCATAAAAATGTATATAAATATCAATAATTAATCGTTTAAAAAGAAAGTGTAATTTCATTTCATTTTGAACGCACAAATTAAATTAATAAAATGTAAATAAATTTAAAATATTAATATGGGACTAGGGGATTCCCGCATAGAATATTTAAAAATAAAATTAATCAAGCTGGTTGAAAACAAAAAATCACCAACAAATATACAAACCATCATTTTTAACAGGATAATCGAAACACAAACAAATATTCACAAAAATAGTTTGATTAAAAGTACTCTTAAACATCAACTATTGTGAAAAATAATAATAGCAATAATGTAGCAAAAATTTATCTGATAAGACACAGGTCGTATAAAAATGGAAAACCACGTCGCTCTACCGTGTTTATCATTGTTTTATAAAATTCAACTATTATTAGCTATTACAACTTAACTAGCTAATAAAACAAATAATGCAATGATGTCACATTATGAAGTGGAGTGGTTTTTAAAAGATAAAAAAAAATTGCAGTGATTGTGGAACAACTTTTACAAGGCGCAGTAAGAAAATAATCAGAAGTAAAGTCTGTTGCAATTTATAGTAGAAAATCGTCTCGCTTTACACATGAAGGAAGGTTGTGTATTAGCCGGAACAGGGACGGTGCTCCCAAATGGACTTTAAAAATTTATGTTTTCTGATGTTTGGGGAACAAAACATGATAATATTAATGTGCTTACTGTGCTTACGTTGTTTTTTTTTAATCAATGTAATGTAGACACTCCTCCATCTCGAGGAAAAATAATATGGATTTTACACTGTGGTGGAGAATCAGGTTGGGTAGAAGGAGCTCTCTTGCTGTCTGCAAAGGATGTACGGGATAGTAGTTTGGACTACCAACAGGACATAGAAAGTACTCTTTACGTTATCGACACCATAGCAATAAAACGCGGATTTAAAGATTTACGTTTACCACTGTATGGGGTTCAACCCATAGAATTATTATGGTCACAGTTAAAAAATTATTCTCGAGCAAATAACTCTTCTAAGTCCACTTCTTCTGTAACTGATGTAATAAGAAATGCGTTTAACTGTATAACTGTTGAAAACTGGAAAAACGCTATTCAACATGTTAAGAAAATCGAAGAGAAATATATGAGATTTAACAATACAATTCAAAAAATTGAAATAAATTTGGATGATACTGATGATGATAGTGATATTATTTCAGAACATGAAATTTGTGACTGTGAATGTGATTTAGAAATATAGACGTTTTTAAATTCATTTACCTACATTTCCACAAAATAAATCTAGTGATATATATTCTTTTTAAATTAATACTTAATAATTTTAATCAGTTTCAATTTTCAATATATTTTTTAGTTGAACATGTGTTTGGCAATAAAACCTTTTTTATTTTTATTTTAATACAAGTACTCAGCGTGTTATATGTTTTCAATGCAATTTGGACCGCAAAAAAATCTTTGAAGAAATCAAATTTTAAAAATTATCGTTATCATTTGAACAAATAACACTCAACCTAAGCCGGCTCTGATCAGCATATTGGCGAACGTTTCAAGAGGTTGCAGGACCATTGCGCTTTCTAGATTATCTTGCAATGGACTATAATAGGCAAATTGTGGGATATTGCAGTGTGTTAGTGAGTGGGATATTGCAATGTGTATATAGTGAGTGGGATATTGCAATGTGTATATAGTGAGTGGGATATTGCAATGTGTATATAGTGAGTGGGATATTGCAATGTGTATATATCGTGAGTGGGATATTGCAATGCATATACAGGGTGTTCCAAAAAATTAGGCTAATCCGTTAACCATAGATTCATTGGGTCAGTGTAAGAAACCTTCATAATTTTTTTTTATTGGGGCCATCATGTTTAACTTGCAAGTAGCGCCTTCTATGAGGTAGGTGATATTTAAAACGACGAAAATATAATGAAAAAAGTATTTTTTTAAATTAACTTTGTCACCCAATCAAAAAAGATAATAAGAGGTTTCTTAGGAATATATGGTTAACAGATTGTCCTTTTTTGGGACACCCTGTATAGTAGGATATTGCATTGTGTATATTGTGGGATACTGCTTGCTATAGTAGCATACTGCGGAAATGAAGATGGTACTTATACATAGGGTCTGGACCGTTATTATAAATAACCAATTCCTTACTCAAAATTCCAGAATTCATTATATGTTTTGCTCCCAATACTATCTTAGGGTCTTCCTAAAGATTTGTTTTCGAGGATTCTACTTTAATAGACTCTCTTTGGTTGCTTTGTCTTGCTGAGAACAAGAGCTCAAAGTTTGCCGTGAATTGATAGTTTCCTTTAAGTCACACTAGCTTCTGGTTTACACAGTATTGCCCTTGGATAAATAATATCTAATTACCACTAGATCAGGCTATTACATATTTCAAAACGTTAGGGTAGCAATTGAGAATGTGTCGCTATTTTTTAATTTTTAAATAAAGGATTAGAGTGTGATTTTTTTTTAGATATTTTTAATATACAAGAGTAGTCTCAAAAGTAATGCACAGCGTACTCTAAAAAAGAACCCGAGTTCCGACGAGTACTGTTACTGAAGTGTACTATAGAAACTTTCCTCAAAATGTCTTGCGCCCAAAAATCTATAAACTGCATCCAGGAGTGTTGCAAAGTGGTGTGATGATTTTGCACAATAATGCATGCCATCACATCAGTGCACCAATCCTCGAACTTCTCGCAAAAATACGTCTGGGAACAGCTTCACCAGCCGGTTTATAGCACTGATCTAAGGCAACCCCAGTGCGATCTCTTCCACAAGCTAAAGGAACCCCTTCCGATGTGTGCGTTTTCCGACGGTTAACCCTTTCAGACACGAATTTTTTTAAACCAATATATATTTTTTTCTAAGTGTTGACGATTGTTAGAAATATTTTTTCAACATTTTTAAAATTGACATTTTTTAGTTACGTCATGTACACTGCAGAGTACGTGGTGACTGAGAGACGTATATAAATAAGAAACATTTTTCTATAAAGAACAGTGTAATTGACAAAAACCTGTATATTACATATTTCATAAATTCCTTTTATGCAACAGATCTTTTCTTTTTCTGTCATATTGCAAGTGACAACTTGCAATGTCTCGTTGCCATCTAGCAAGTAGGCATTTCTGGCCTTGATAGATTTTAGATACCATGTATCCAGAAGCCAGTTCAATAAGCGACACTTTTCTGGTTCTTCAGAAGTATCAGCTGCCAATGCTTTATTATCATCTTAAAAGAAAAATATTAATATTACGTATTTATTCCTAAACAACCAAAAATACTCTCCATAGTAAACATTCTTTTATATATCTAGTTCGTCTAACTCAAAATCATTTCCATTAAGAAAGTTATATAAATTCTTTTCATTTAAAGGTTTTTTCCAATAGCGCCTGTCAATCATGATGTATACTGTAGTGTGCATAGTTGTAAACCTTCATACCATCAAAAGTTTGTCTTTTCAAAGGTACCAACAATTCATTACTTACCTCAAATCACAATCCACCAACAAAAAAAATACAGCAACCAGATAAACAATAAACTTAAAAGTTTCACTTAAGAGGAGGTTTTACTTGGCTTTAGAGCAGAGCATGTAGTACCCCACTTTTATTTTTGACTTATTCTGAAAGAAAAAAATATGTGCCTGTAGGTAAAGGTTAAATCTGTGCTCCTCTGGAGACACTTTTTCAAAATTTGAAAGTCGACTTTTTCTACCTATTTTCTCAAAAACTCTCGAGTTCATTGGAAAATTTTCCCATGGGAAAAGATTACACTACTTATAGTCCCATGGAAATAGGTTATGCAATTCTCGAACTTGTTAGAATAGACATTCCCATGGAAATAGTAGTTTCATGTATGTCTGATATTAAGTCCACGAATATTTCGAAACAACCAATAACATTAAAGATATATTAAAATTTACTGTTGGCATTATTTGTATTTGTTGTGGTTTTTGGGTAACCGATGGTAACCGATTATCTGCCGAGCCTCCGCGCTGGAGCATGTGCCGTGCCGAGCAATCGCTAGAATGACCGAGGAACAAGTGAAAATATTCGATTATGTATAATTAAAACTTGTCGAGTCATTCTTAGTTTTCCTTTTCACATGTTGAAAAAAGAAAAAGTAGCTTTTGTATGGAAGAGCAACGAAAGTTTCGAGAAACTAAGAAATTCTTTCGTTAACGGAAATAATAAAATTTTCAAAAAGATCTTATTAAATGTACTACAAATTTCTCAATTTGTGTTATTTGCCAGTCCCTTAGCAGCTCCCACAATTTCTAACTGATTTAGGAAAATCAGTTCATATATAGTTTCTTAGTGAAAGAGAAGTAAAAATAATATACCTACATAAATAAAATATATAAATACGCCAAAAAAATGTTTTAACTACAATTTCATCAAAAATCCAAGATATCCAATAATCTTTGGCTGTCTTAGTCTTTCGCGTGGTCTTTCTTTAAATTTTCGACTTTAATGCGCAAACTCTAGTACAATTCCCATTGCAAAACACAATTTCCAAAGCTCGTAAGCAGGGGAATATGTTCCCATACTTCTCATTGGAAAATATTCCACCGCTTATGTCGAGAATACGAAAACTGAATTCCCATGGGAAAATTTTATTTTCCCATTGGAATAAAAGTCGAGAATCGACCCCCTGGAGTCACTTTTTGAAAATTTGAATCGGTACCTTTTGAAAAAATCTAATAAGATGTCTTTTTAACGAAAGTACAAATAAAAATGCTAGAAGGGAACATATATTTAATTTTTAAGTACAAAAAGGTACATTTTTGTGAATTTTTTTTTGACGACACAGTTAAAATCTGTTTATTTAAACTAATGGTACATTAAAGTATAACATTCAAAGAATATTGTGTCAAATTTTCATGTAGAAATATTAAAAAATACGGAAATGGTAGCAATTATTCGGAAGCGTTTCGGAAAAAAGTAGAATTGCGGTGCCTCTCCTAACTCGGTGCTGGATCATCGGAAATAAAAAAATCAAAGTTCTCTCGTTAGATAATCGTTTCCTCAGGTGCCGCTGGGAGGGTTTTACGAAATTTCAATTTTTCACGTTTTGGGAACACTTTGAAGTAAAAAACGCGATTATTGCGAAAAAAAATAGACTAATTTGTTATTTATTATAAAATAAAAAAATATTAACAAATTTGAAAAAACTCTCCAGCGTTACCTCGTAAATTATGTAAAGAAATGTTTAAAATTTGCAAAAGGATAGGTGCAGTAGTTTTGAAGTTATGAAGGGCACCGACTTTGGAAACATGAGTTGTGGGAAAACGCTTTAAAGTTTTGAACACTAAAAATTTGGAATAAAACGTTCATAAGCGAGTTTTATCGGCTTATCTCACAGTAAATTATCGATGCCAGGTCCATAAAGGATGTTGTCTATCATTCATGATGTCTAAAGCATCTTTTTGCTCCTGCCTAAGACGAATCCTCATTCATGAGCACTTGATCTACTTCTGATTCCTATGTCTTGCATGTAGGTTAGTAAAGCAAAAAAACATGCCAGGCCAATGCTACACTAAATTATATACAGTACAGATATAAACACGTTTGTACTGGTGTTAAAATTTCTATAAAGAAAGATAGGATGTAAGGTTAGGGATCATATAGTGAGCGAAACAGCTGCCAGGCAAGGGCGGCTATGAGACAAATTTTCGGTGGGGGCCATTGCCTTTAGCCATTCTCTTTATAGCAAACTTTTTGGATAAAAGGCTTATAAGTCGCAAAAATTTCATCTCCCCTGGAACCGCCCTCGCTTTCAGGTAACAATAGCGCCTTCGGACCGGACAGGTATTTTCTGATGCACTAGGTTACTCAAACCGCTGTATCTTCGTTAGTTTTGCTCCGATTCATCTCAAATTTTCACACAATATTCTTGAAAGGTTTGTTATTCACAAAATCAAATATAAAAAAATTCAAAAAAAAGTTTAAAAACTTTACTCCCTCCTTAACAACTCTTTTATCTGTTAAAAGTAATGTATATATTTTTTTAAATTTTGGTGTTATCTGCATCGACTGCTAAGGCCATTAGCCTCGTGTTCTGTGTAGGCGTTGTTTCTGTTTCCCAGCGCCACTTTAGTAACAGCACTGTTAATTAGAACCCAACAGTGAATGGTCGAGTGGGAATATATATATATATATATATATATTTTTTTTTTTTTTCGAACTAAATAAATCATTTTTCTTGCTTTCGCGCGTGGCTTTGATCTGTCGCACTCTTTGATACACGTTGCAAAAGATTTTCTAAAAAGTTTGCCAATGTCTATAGATGAGAAAAAAATGAATGTGACACGAGATCAAGCTGATTGTGCGTTGTGACACATGAAAGACGAACATGTGTCACTACTTCAAAATTTGGAGACATTTGTAAAAAACGAAACGTTTTCTTTAAAAAATATCATAAAATCTTTTATTTTTTGCTAAAGCCACCAGACAATAAATCCAGAGCAAAATAAGATTTGTAAATTTATTTGCAAGAAAAAAGTTTTTATATGTGGACTTTTTATTGATTCCAAATTTGATTATGTTGCTGCCAGTCTGGGTGGAATTTAAAACAAAAAACAAAACTCTATGATATAGTTAAAATGCCCATATGGAGCTAGAGTTCCGACTGTCGAAGAAGGAATATGCAGTAGAGAAATAACTTTTTGAGAAAAGGACAATACCATTAAGGAAAACCACAAATGGTATTTTCAAATTCAGGGCTAGCTGCACATTACACAAAGAATCACTTTGCTGACTTGGTACATAAATAACTATTATTAAATGATCATCATTATACCAATTTTAACCATTTGGGCATAAACTAGTCGACAGACAATACAGGGAAATAAAAAGATAAAACTATACATCGCATTAAATTTATAAATATAGGGCAACTGAAGATTCTCTAATTAAAAATAGGAAGCATATAAGTATAATTTCACTAAATTCAACATTTTTGGTGTCATAAGATGCACGTATTGGCAAAACAATCAGTTAAATAAACGTTGACAGTGGCGTACGGCATGGATAAGTAACAACTTCATCACCTCTAAATTTTACGCCACTATCCAAAAACTGATTTGGACCAAACTTTTACATTTTTTTTGTTTTTTAAATAAAACATATTGGTTTATTGGTTTTTAAGATATTCACACATAACGATGAATATTCTTCATTTGATTGTAATTTTTTATTTGGTTTTTTTTTTTATAAAAATATACTGAACAAATATTTTATAAGATACACCTATCTGCAAAAATTCAGTTAAAGAAACTTTCGACAGTGGCAGTAACACTTATTCCTTCTAAATTTTTGAAAAACTTATTTGGACTATAATTTTGATTTTGTTGTTTTTTAAATAATTAATGTACTCGTATTGGGAATTTAAAAAAAAATCCAAAATTAAAAAATAAATTAAAATGAAGAATGTCCACCTTTGAGTGTGAATATCTCGAAAACCAATCACTTTATGAGTTCTCAACAAGAGTACATGATTTATTTAAAAAACATCAAATAATTTTAAAAGTAGAGTTCAAATAAGTTTTTGGCCAGTGGCATAAAATTTAGAGGGGATGAAGGTGTTACTTATTCCTGCCATACACCACTGGCAAAGTTTATTTAACTGACTGTTTTAATGATATGGTATCTTATGACACCAAATATATTTACCGAATTTAGTAAAATTATACTGAAAAATAAAAAAATTATAGCCATTAATCATTTTTGAATTTTCAACTTTAAAACCCTGTATTTTGAAAAACCAGTAATATTTTAACTAAGCATGTTTCGTTTAATCGTCTCATTTTTAATCAGAGAATCTTCAGCTGATCTGTGTCCCATTGTTAATGAGACACCTTGTATATTTTTTAGTTGTTTAAATATACAAGGATGTTTTAATATGATTGGGGACCGGATGGTGTAATATTGGTTTTTATAATGTGATTCTTGAAAAATATCAAATTTATATATATCTTTAAATCATTAGGATATGTTATAAAATATAAAATGTAAACATTTCATCAAAACTAAAGAAAACTTTGAAGCTTTGAAAATTTTTTTGGCGTCTACCGGCGTGGGTACCTTGTGTTCCTATTAACATATCTCTTACTGGTCATTACTTTTGAATACATTACCATAAAAAGAGTGTAAATTAATTCCAAAAAGCATTTTCTCTTTGGAACATCTTTCTAAATGCAGATTTATTTTTGTCAATAAACATCAACATCTATTTGTTTAAATACATACATAATACATTAATATTTGTAAGGCATAGTAGACTTCATTCTCTACTTGAAAGAAGTCTTATTGAAACAATATGCAAAAATTTTAATGAGCAATTCACTTAATGATTAATGCCAAAGTAAAGAACATGCATAAAGCATAAAACCTGCAGATGAACCAAAAAATTACAGGGTAGCACATGTTAACTGTTGTGCAAAAATATTTATGCCTATAAAGGTTTTGAAACCTCATTGATATGATAAAAAATATATTAAGTGATTCATAAAAAGAAAAGTCGAAGTTGACTGGACTATGTTTAGTATGAAAAAATAAATTACAGGGAAGTTTTTTATTGGTGGGATTTGTCAGACAGTAAAAATTTTGGTGATATATATTGAAAATATCGAAAAATACAGGAGATTTAAATAAGATTATTAACAGAAGGCATTTGTAACAAAATATGATTTGTTGAAGGAGAATATAGATTTTAAAAAGGTAAATATCAAAATAATTTGTTATACAATCCCATATTATACTGGATGTAGCATTGAGATTAAATTTAATTAGGACTGTGGGCCATGTGGCCTCCCCCACCTCGACCTTTTCAGATCTATTGTGAATATCCTTGAAACGTTGTTTTTGTCTAATTCGGTCTTTTGTAGACAACTCCATAAACTGGGAAGTAGTTCTCCGGTATAGTTAGTTGCGCTTGGTTTTTCTTCTCCAAGTGTAAGGAATCTCAGTCTTGCTAGACCATCGCAGTAGCACAATACGTGTACTGCCGTTTCCTCCTCTTCCTGACAGAATAGGCACAAGGTCTCTTCTGTCAGACTGATATTATACATATGTTTGTTAAGCAAACAGTGCCCTGTTAATAGACCTACTAGTACTCTACTATTTTTTCCTATTAAGGCTTAGTAGATGCTCGGTAAGTTTAGACGATGGTCCTTTTAAGAACTCTTTGGCCTGTCTCTGTCCTGAAGAGGTTTTCCACCACTCCTGAGATTTTTTAAACATCCACTGCTTTGTGTATGTTCTGATAGTTGTTTTTGTTACACCACAGAAGGGTTCTGGGCCAATAAGAGCATTTGAGGCTCCTTCTCGGGCTAGTGTTATCATCGGCCTTATGATGTAGCATTTAGTAAGGAACACGAAAATTTGGATATTATAAATAAATAGCTGGATTAGAAAAGGATAAAAAATTGATAATATTTTGCCAAACCCAGATTGTTATTGCAAGGTAATTATATATTTTTATAATATTAAAATTAAAAAAGAGTTGTGATAAGTCTAAACATAAAGGGATTAGTACAGGAAAATTCAAGAATATATATTTTTTTAAGATTTAATATTTTTCGTTTGTCCGGGCTTATCATAATTATTGATAGTGCACATAAAATGTGAACCCAAGCTATGAAAGTAAATTATACATTTTATTTATGGTTACATATTTCATCTTTCTAAGCTATAAAATTGTACAAATTACTAAAAATCGGCTCCCTGGATACCAGTTTGGGTTCAGAAATAATTGATCTACACTACATCCCCTCACAATTCTACAGAACAACATAGCAGCTACTAAATTAAATGGAGGAAGGATAGCTCCAGTATTTCTGGATATTAATAACGCATTTGACAGGGTTTAGTACAAAGACCTTTTGTATAAGCTACATGAATTTAATTGTCTCACATATTTAATCCAACTTGCAATACTCTACTAAACGAAAGAAAACTGACAGTAAAAGTTTTTTATCTGTTTTGGGTGCAAATTATGAGAGGGCAGTTGATATAATGTCTAATAAACTGAAAGGACTCAAGTTTAAAAAATTAAAATTAAATGCAACAAAAACATAAACATAGAAAAAAACGAAAATACAAATACTGTTCCTAAAGTGTTTTTGAAAAAACATGCATGTCAAGTAGTTTCAACGTTAAAAGGGTTTTATTGTTTTTCTCAGAAGGCTGATTTTTTGGACATGTGTGGTTTTCGAACTCACCAATTCAATTATTAAAAAGAAAGGGAGCAAAATATCCAGAAAATCTGAACATTTAAACAATTTATCAAATAACCCTAAGCGCCGACAGACATTTTAACATTTGATTATTTATCATAAACTAAATGCAGGATACTTACCGACAGATCATTCTGGATATCATTACACACGTAGTTCTGGGACACAGCGACAGTGTTCACATTATCGTTAATATTATTATTTAATACAGAATTTTTAGCCGAAATGGCCTTATTGCCCGGCGATACGGTCCTCGCTCTTCCACTACTAATAGACGCGTTTCGAACATTAGTCTTCTCCACCGTCAATCCCTTGTTGTTATTGCTAGTAATGGCCGGAAAACTTTTCACGTTATTAACGTCCACTGGTAAAGAAAAGAAACCTTTCGTTGCAGGTCCATCCGTGGGCATCGCGGGAAATGACTTAGTATCGTTCACGTCAGGGGGAAATTGTTTCAAGTTGGTGGTGGTTTCATTATGCGGTGATATTATAGGGAAATTTGGTGATTGTATGTGAGCATCGATGGGTGGACTTTTAAGATTATAAATTTCGACGGGGATCGCGGGGAAACTTCTCGTATCGTTCACGTCGGGCGGAGAAACACTTTTGGGAGAAACGTCAGTAGGCATCGCAGGAAAATTCTTGACACTATGCAAATCCGGAGGAGATTTTACATGATTTAAATTATTGTTATTTGAAGTAAGAATGGAGATGGATTTGTCCTTTTTGAAATTTGAATCAGTCTCGAGTTTAGGCGATTTGTCTTTTTTTGGCACTTTTTCGATTTTTTCCGGCGAGGTTTTCTTTTCCTTCGCTTTCTCGGCGTTCTTAGCAATATCTGCGTACGAAATCGGCACGTTGATGCCCTCTATGGGGAGCGAATGTACAGATTCGACGTCCGACGAATCGGATTTTTCACTATGAGGCACTGATTTTCCCCGAAAGTCCGGAGACGGCGCACGATTCGAGTGTTGCTTAGCGGCCTGAGATTCCGCTGTTGACATTTGACGTCGGCCGCTGCTGCTCACGCTGTTCCGCCGTTTCTTGCTTTTCTTTTTCGTTTTGCTCACCACCCAATTCTCGGCCGCTTCCAAGTTTTCCGTTGAAGCGTTACTCGACAGTATTTGGAAAGGTGGAGGCTGAAAAAATTACCTTCTACAGATCTTCGACTAAAGTGATATTATATTCGAGATGAACCATGAATGACAACGATTTACCTAACCGTTACCATCGTGATATAGAGGCCTGAACTATTTGACAGATACATCAGTGTGCTGTAACACAAGCAGATCATCAGTTTTGTTTATCCCTGTATTTATCTTATAAATTTGCGCTTTTCTATTCGATCAAACCATATTAAAAACTTCATTGTCTGCATTAGGTATCGTACAATGTTTGTGAAACGATTAAAGTAATTTTTAACTCTTTTCATAGGTGTAAATTTATAATGAAAACAAATCTGCTTACACTAAACATAATCTAAAAATTTGCAGCTTTAAATGTGCATTCGCGGTTTTCTGTTTGATACAATTGAAGATCCAGAAGCTCTAATTGGAGATAATCATCTAATGAACTGTTCAATATTTGTACTGTTAAGTGCTGAAAGCCACTTCCACTAGACAAAATAAAATCAGCTGTTGGATTTGAATAAATGTACTGTTTCAAATAAAAGAAAACTTTTATCTATTATCTTGTTTGAATGGATTATTTATACATTAGAAATAATTGGTTTGAATCAAAAAAATTCAAAACAATAAATTGTATTTCTTATAGAACATTTTAACGTTATTTTAATTGCAACTTGTTAGAACTGAAAAAAAATCATGCATCAAAAAATAATTCAATAGTAAAAATAGCTTCAGCACTTTCAAAAAAAGGTCTTTATCCATCCAACTTAGAAAGCCAGAGTTTATGAATAAGGCATTCAGGTCTATAAAAAATTGCTACCGATTTGAATGATATTTCTGATTGTGTTTTTAATAACTATTTCAATGAACGTCCTTAGCAAACAATCCAAATATTTTAAATTTACCACATTTGCAATGAATTGTAGTGATAGCCTTTGTTTACGAACTTACACGGTCGATCTACTCTTGAAGGTTATGGCCTCTATATCACGATGGTCACGACCTAACATTATAAGGTCATATCGAAATGATTTAAAGATTCAATCGATAGTGTGAATGAGCCAAATTGTATATCCTTACCTCTACATTTCCCCAAGACCGCCTCTCCTTCGGTCTATCCGACTGACTCTTATTCCCCCTAAGTACCACTTTACTTTCCCTGTCTTCCTCGTTGGAAGCGACAAAGGCGAACTCATCTAGTTTAGCAGTAGGGATCTCGCCCAGCGAGTTCGACTTTTTCATCTCCGATCTGGACTCCTTGCCCTTCAAAATATTTATTGTTTACTCCCTTTTTAATATTTTAGATAAGTGGTTGAAAAGGAAAGGTATTATGTGTTCAAGCAGCTAAGGCAGTAACAAGGAGTGGTAGCAGTTTAAAAAAGGATTTATAGGTGGAGAATAAAACAAAATTTAGGAAAAATTACCTTTGAGGAATGGGCACGTTGTTTCTTCCCAGCACTACTGTAACTGCTGCCTCCTCGGCCCGAGTCTTCCGATGCATGCTGCTTGTGAAGCTGCTTCGATTTGTGGATATTCGATTTGGTGGGTCTTCCTCCGGTATTGTCATCTTTGTCTCCCATGACATATTCAAAGAGTTTATCAACATCGTTTATTATGTCACTGCGATGGCCTTCGACCTGAAAAATATTTCACATGAGTCATTTCTTAATATTTTCCCGCGCAACTCTTAAAAATAACAAAAACCAGCAAGTACAATATATCAAAATTGATCTGCTAGGAAAGAAAATACAATATTGGTTTAAGCTGTATACTTACACTTTCAGCTGTGAGGACCACAACATTTTTATCAGTCTGAATCTTCTTTTTCTTAGTTTTTTGGTTTGGGTTTTGGTGAAGATTGCCATTTTCATCAACTTTCTGTAAGAACAAAATGAGAAATGTATTCAAATATGTTATGCATCCATAATTAACTAATAATTATAGAGCGATATTCACTTTAAAAAAACTATTTTTCTATTTTCAAAAATTAAGAAGTTTAAAATGTTATATGGAAACAAAAAGTATTATCCCTTTAAATGTGTTCCAATCAGGGGCGGGTTTCTCCATTGGTTCATTTGTGCAGTGAACACCCAGTTACATTTCATAAAAACATATTTTAAAATAATTAACATAAATATATAAATTCAATTTCAATAATTTTGTTTTCATACATGTTAATCTCTATTTTTCCGTGTGAGCCCGAGGAATGAGATGCTTTCGCGAAAGCCTCTAGCGAAAAAGAGAGGTCCACACGTTAACAGATCCGAGAAATGAACAATGACCTGCTTAAAATCACTAAAAACACCTTATTTTGCGCAGACGGTACTAATAGTATCTGCATTTTTGCATTACCCTTTTACGACATATATCAAACTCGAGCTAGTCAGTTTTGGTGAGAATAAATGCAATTTCATTAAAATCGTGATTCAAATGATATGAACATTTCCATTCCGTCAATCTTCAAATATAATAATACTTTATTACTTCCAAAACATTTAAGTTTACAGCAAGGGTTTGGGTTTTACAAAGTATATAAATTTATAAACCTATGTAATAGTAGAGCTATATAAAAATAAAAACAAAACATAATATATAAGTATAACTAAATAATTTTCCAATAATGCGAAAATCCTCTTACTCATTACAAACTTTCTAGAATGTATACAGATGGATAACAATGATTTATTCAGGAGACAAAAATCAACAACAAAAAGAATCTATTCACTTAAAATAAATGCCCTAAGTTTTAATATATTCCATATATAACTCGCTATTATTTTGGCATTGTCAGTTGTCAATTTGTCCAGAGCAGAAATTAATGAATCTATGTTCCGTAAAAAAGGAAATTGTGGTTTCATAACGGTATATATTGGGCAATCAAAAAGCAAGTGGTTAAGAGTTTCATATTCATTCATGTTACATACAGTGCATAATTCATCAGGACTAATAGAATAGTAGCTGCTGTTTAGTGTAAAATAAAGTTTAAAACCGTTAAGACATTCGAAGTTGAGCAATAGTGCGTGTGACCTGGATTGGTAACTTAAGCAATAAGTAGAATTTTACATCTCTAGTCATATCAAAACCAGTATACAATGACATAAAAGTGCAACGCTGAGCTTTGTCAATGTCTGCTTCTAGTAACTTGTTATAGTAACATTTTAATAACATCTTCTTGTTTGACTTCAGAGTAACCGTGTCTAATTTTCCCATATATTTAAACCTTCAGTTAATTCGAAAAACTTACGTAGTTGGCTAGCCCAATTAAAACGTACATCAGAGCAATTTGTTAATTTTTTTTAAGCGATCAAAACCAAGTTTAGGGTAACGATTGCTATTCATTGCTAGTATTTTGTATAACCAGTTCAGAGCGAATTTAAAGATATTATAGGATAACTTTACTCTACCTGCCTCTAATCTGATTATGCAATCAGGAGTATTTGTTGGTAGTAAAAGTATCCTTTTCAAAAAGTTTAACTGAACTCTTTCAAGCCGCTCCATGTATCTTAATCCCCATGCTGCAACGCAATTAAACATTACACTAAGGGCCAAAGACTCAAAAAGCTTAATTCTAGGATGCCATGTATCAATTCTGGCTTTGGACATAATGGGGATGACTGCTCCAACAGCTTGTTTTGCTTTATTTTACGTATTAATGGCCATCTGATTAAAAAGGGAGGAAGATGTAAACGTTACTCCAAGGTAAACCTATTCATTAGAAACTGGAATCAACTCATTATTAAATTAAAAGGAATATTTTGGTTTCTGAAACACACCCTTAGAAAATTGCATAATTTTTGTTTTGGAGGTATTAACTGTTAAATAATTCAATGAAGTGTATTGCTCTAATATTTTAAGTTTTTTGGATACATCTACCTCGGAATGTGCAAACAGAACTAGATCGTCAGCGTAAAGTAATGCCAAAATATCATTTCTATCGTCAATGTTAACACCTTGAGCACCCTTTTCGTAGAAAAAAGATTCTGTCTGCTATAAATAATGCAAAAAGTAGTGGATTCACAGGCTCGCCTTGTAGCTCACCCGTATTTATATCAAATGTTTTAGTAATACCATTATTGCCTTTTACTCTAACTGTAGCATTTAAGTATACATTTTTAATTACATGAATAATTTTAGAAGATACTCCAAAGTTGAATAGTTTCGACCACAGTAATAGGTGATTAATTGAGTCGAAAGCCCTTTTAATATCAACAAATATAGCAAAAAGCTTTCTTTTTCGAAGCCTGATGTGCATTTGTATCAGAGAGCTCAAGGTGAAGAATATTGGTAAAAAATTTTGCAATGAATTAACCAATGCGATTCCTCTATAAAATTATTAACCTAAAATTAATCAAAATATGACTCAAAGTGCCTCCACTTGTCATATCACAAAATAGTGTTTATTTCGTCGCTACCTATTTCATATTCTATCTTCTCAATGTTTTCAACTTTCCAATCAAGCTATCAAACTGTAAAAATCAACATGAGAAAATTTTAATTGTGAATTTTATTAAAAATTAAGTTTAAATAAAACGACTTTAATAAATCGGAAGTATGTGTGCCAATTCAACGATTGTTAGCGAAAAACGTCTTAGGTAAAAAAAATACTATTATTTTAGAGGTTATGTTTGTTTATTTCCAAATTACGACTGTATAATTTATATTTTGTTTTTTGTTCCAGGGTCTACAGAATAGACATGTGTTTTATACCTAACTATGCATTGAGCAAATTTTTTTTGTGTTTTCAACAAAAGACAAAGTTTCAAAAAAGTAAGACAATTTTATTATATAATTTAAACAAGGATATTTTCTTGATCGTAGTACAAATTTTATATGAATAATTGTTTTATTTGGTAGGCTGTCCCTAATGAATTTGAAGTCTAGAAAAATGCCCCATCTATAAATGCTAGAGGTACTGATAAACAGTGTCAGACTGATGTAGTCCTGAGGATTTTATAAACTTACATTACAGTTTTTTAAAGACTATATAAAATATAAATATTGCACTGGCCTAAATTAATTCAAGAAACTTAAAGTTATGTCTACGTTAGGTATGTACCTATATCATAAAGACTAAATTAAATATTTACCGATATCTACCTGGGAGGTAAATTGAACTATCTCGACATAGCACAGTTTTATAAAGATTATATTTTTAAAATCGCCTCATCGATACCTTTTCAGGGGTATTGTATACCATGTATAGTGATGTCACAATATAAGTTGACTTAATAGAGGCATGTTGGAGGTATATGACACTATGTCATAGAAAATTTGTTATCAGAACATTGAAATATGTTACAAAAACCAACAATTCATATATATTAAAAAAAAATTTTTAATAGTTGGATTTTTAGTAAAAAATACATATTCCCAGGCAGCACACATTAGTATAACTAACGTATTTTATACGTAATACTCGTTTAATTTTGGTATTGGTTGATTCCGTATACGTTTACAGTTTACGATTATTATACATACCGTGTTTTAAACGATATATTATACGTTTTTTATATACATCCTATGGTATATAATTGTAAATTTGTCTACGTTTAAATATAGTTAACAATATACGACTATTTTTAGTTTGCGATGAACTATTTATATACAGTGGGCCTAAATATACGTTTAGGTTTATTTAAATTAAATTCATATAAATTTACATTATTATACAATTTGTTTTATTCGTTTATAATTCCCGTTTAAATTTCGTCTTGGTTGATTTTTTAAACGTTTACCATCTACCATTTTTATACTTAACGTTTTTTAACTGATAAATTAAACGCTTTTGTTTGTCGATACTAGTTAATATACCTATATTATTCTACGTTTAAATATAAGTCACCTTAAACGCATAATACCAGTTTACGATGAACTAGTAGACAGAAGTAAATAATATGTATATATTTAGGTTTATTTAAATTAAAAGCTTATAGATATATTTATTTACATTACATCCACATTTTTTTAATTATATTACCTGTAATATTTATAACAAATTCCCCATACACATGGAACTATTTTTAGATGGCGGATGGAGGACGACGTACTAGTGGTACGGTCTTTTCTCATTTCTACTCATGCGTATGTGTAGTATTATTGTTCAGCGTAGGGAATAGTTTGTGGGAGCAGGTTCATCGGTTCGTCCATTTTCATTTATGTACACATTTTGTGGCATGTTGGTTTGGCGTCCTAGCTTTTACGATATTGATTAAAAGCATAGGTAAGTTTCTATTAATGTTTTAATTTAGCTACTCCTTTAATAATTGTTGCATTTTACAACAACTACTGTTTTATAGGTACGTACAGTGTGTTAAATGATTATAGAAACTTCAAAACATAACCTTACTTTTGTTTCTTTTATTTTTATATGTATTTTTTAGGTTACCTAGTTATTCCAAGCATACTTATTTTCCTTCTGTTTGGTCAGTTGTTTTTTATTTAATAAAATGTCTAAAATAACTCTGTCTCTGCGTCATCTACGAAGAAAAATAGCGCAAAATGTTCAAGATGCTTTAAAGTCAAATCAATTTTTTTTTATTCCCAATGAAGATAACATTAATAAGGCTTCGGACATTAATATATCATCTGATTCTATTATTTATAATAATTTCCAAGAAAATAATACGAATTTAATTTCGGAGCTTTTAGAAAATATTTCACCTGAAATTGAGTTAGATTTTCGTTATAGGAATGGGGGTGGACCAAGCGACTTAACCGACCGAACGATTAGGTGTGCCATGCAAGATTAGCTTAAGTTAGCTAAGGCCCGTCCAAAGTCTCGCTAAGATTTTTATTTTCATATATATTTTTTGTTAGTTAAAGAAAAGTCTCGTTTAGTTTGTTATTCAGTATTTTAGTGTTTATTTTTTTGTATTTATTTATTTTTTAGTATTTTATTGTTTATTTTTTTTTTTAATTAAATATTGTTCTGTACATATAACAAGTGATCAAAAAAAATTTATAAATATTTAGGTCAATTACAACCAAAATATAAATACGAGTAATGCCTATTTCTGGTGTATACACACACCTGCTATGGATAAAATCTAAACTATCATTTAAGAAATATTAACATTTTTCCATGGCCTCTTTTAGAAATTTTATTTTGATCACTTTATTTAATTTGTGTTTGAAATACATTTAAAACAATATCAGTTAGACGCATTTTACACATTAATAAAAATCATACAAATATATCTAATATAGACGTAAAGTAAAACAGGATAATTAAAGGTAGATAAAGTAGTAATGTTAGACGTATAAAAAATAAAAAAAATATACGTTTATAGGACGGACATTTTCACGTATATATTGGGTAGCATATCAACAGTATCCATACGTATATTGTAGTACATAAAAAACGTATTTTATACCAAAGTGAATTCGTATAAATATACTACAACTATAAATCCAATATAGACGTATAGTAAAAACGTTTAATTATAGAGGATACATTCTTAGTAATCGACGTTTATAAGGCGGACATTTTCACGAATATATTTGGTAGTACATCAACCGTATTCATACGTATGGTAGTACCTAAAAAAATACGTAATTTATACCAAAGTGTGCTGCCTGGGTTGTGACAATAACTGGGGCTAACTGCATTTCTTATCGAAATATAATTATATGAAAATAAGGAACACTGCTCTACTAAAAAGTTGATTAGAATGACAGCGCGCAGTTTATATCCGAGGTACTGATATACCTCAAAACTTTGACTTTATCATTCTTTTAGTGTACCTATTTTTTAGGCTACTGTTATTGTTTTGGCCTTGATTATATTATTCTACTCTTCACACAGTAGTCTGTGAAGAGTATTATAGGTTTACTTTATGTTACGTTTTTTGTCTGCACGAAAAGTCAAAAACGAAAAATTATATTAACTTGAAAATTTTAAGCAAAAACAAGCTCTATAAGAGGATAACGCCTATTGATTTTGAAAAAATCTCATTAAAAACTGGGGGTTTAAGAAGAGTTGAAATAAAAAAAAAAAAAAATACGTGTGGCACTCGGGGACTGCCGCGGTAAAGCTATTGCATACCATTTTTTATCAACTTATGCAATTATAATTATTTATTTTATTTATGCAGTTTTTTTCTTTGATATTAATTCAAGTTACATTTTTTGAGCGTGGTGACCGATAAGAAAACAAATTTTTTTCTTTTATTGAATAAATGAGAAAGTTAATTTTGTTTAAAATATTTTTATTATCTTACAATACATGTAGGTTATTCAGGAATTTTATCATTGAAACTATAGGTTTATGGTAACTGAAATAAGAAACATAAGTTTGATACTTGATATCCTCTAAATATCTGGAAAATACCGTGTCAATGGTGGTCCCATATTTTGTTGTGGATTCTTGTGGATCATTATTCATTTTCAAATTCAATTTTTCCGAAATTGTGTCTAAAAGAGATAGAATCAGTTATGAGCAGTTAGCAGCTAGTCTACACGCATACGTCTAGTCGTACGCACACAAACACCGTGCCGAAGTCTGCCGAACTGAAACGACGTTAGACGATGCACGGCTTTCAATGCCGCATCGCTGTTCGATTTTCTTTTATTGAATAAATGAGAAGGTAATATTGTTTAACGCCGCACCGCTGTGCCGGTCGGAATGGGGGGTGTTAGGTTTTTTTCGTTACGGTGTTACGGAATTTCTTGATTCGGTCGCCGAGCTCAAAGCCCGCGATAAAAGCTATGCAATAGCTTAAAAAAAATTATAAATCAAAAATGAAAGTGATATCAATATGAAATTTTTAGTAGAAATGGAGATGAGGCCAATTAATTGTCAAAAAAAAAATTGAATTAAAGTTGGGGGGGGGGTATTTAAAATAAATCTTACTCAAAAACGAACAATAATATCAACTTGCAAACTCTACAAGGGGATGAAGCCTATTGATTCTGAAAAAAACTGATTACAAATGGGGGTTAAGAGGGCCTGTTAAACTGTGAAAATTATAATTGAGAATGCCACGTATTATATATCTTCATTCTAGTTTGTATCTGAGTAATATTATGTATTGTGATAGGACTGATCTTATAAAATACATATTTTAGTTAACTTGTTTTTTTGCCAATAAAAGGTATTTAAAAAATATATTATTTTATTTAACATGTGTGACAAATTGTGAAAATTATTGAATTCACAATAAAAAATGGTAGGTAAAGTTTCATATATTTTTTACACAAAAATCAGTGTCAAGCTATCTACATAACCTGATATATATTTAAAAATAATCTCAAAATATGAAGAAAAGTCAGTTGAATAACTAATAATGTTTATAGATAGTTTTCAACGTATTAAAAACAAAAAAAATAATAAAATAACTAAAATATTTATTTATTCATAGTTGTAGTGCTTGAAAACAGTACGATATTGATGATAATAATAACTATACTTGTACAAAGTTTTGAACCGAACTTACAAATGATAAAATTATTGGAAAAAGTGAACACCCATTTTGAATCATCATGAGCCGCTACTGGTTTCAATCAAGCAAGCTTAAAGAAATAGAATTTATTTCCTTTGATAATTGGCAGTCTTAATTATTATTGTTACCTTTTCTGGGCCCTAGCGAGATTTGATTTTCTTTCCTCCTAAGTGTAGATGGCGTTCTGATCCTAACCCAACCACCGGCTTTGACTAGCGAGAAAGTGTAACTTTTCTACATGTTCAATTAATTAAAGATTGGAATCGAGAATGCCTATTCCCTGCTGATGAGTTCCAATCAGGTAGAAACGGATCCAAGAATGGCGTTCCTCTTAGGAAGCAAAATCAAAGTTAAGAGTATTGAAAATTATTTTCTATCTCTGCTTTTTGTTTTGTTTTCAGGAGGGAAACAGTCGCTCGACGTTTCTCTGACACGGACTTTGAGTTTTTGGTTGTCCATTGTTTTTATTTTTAAATAGGTCACATTTGAGAGTTCGAATTTATGTTCTTTAAATAATTCCGATAATCTTAAACAAAAGAATGTGTTTTATCTGTGGATTCATTCGAAGTTAAGTCAGGTATATGCCACTATCAATTTGAAGATTCCAAAATACATAATTTTAGTAAATAATAAATAAAAGACAGTATTATTTATTTCACTTCCCCTTTATCAAAGCTTAGCTCAGTTATTTAAGGAGGTCCTTTCGCCACACCTCTCGCCTCAAACGTTAAAAAAAAGTTATTAGATTATGACTAAAATTAATTTTTTTCTAATAGTTGAAGTCCTTATTTATCTAATACTGAACTTTTAACTATACCTTACCTTGCAAATTTTTGAGAATTTTTTTTTAAATGTGAGTATTTGTACAGTGACTCACGAGAAAGTAAGTCCTCAAAAACAATTCTCGAATTATACTATTATTTATTGATTAGATGGAGTAGAAAAAAACTAAAAATAAGGTTTTTGAAATATTTAGATTTTGTTTTATACAATAAAATATATATAGTTAACCGTGGAACTTATTGAGAAATTAATATTAAAAAATCGCAAAAAATTTTCAAGTAACCTAGTTGAAAATTTTTTGTGATTTTTTAATAATAATTTCTCAATAAATTCCACGGTAACCTATATATTTTATTGTAAAAAACAAAACCTAAATATTTCAAAAACCTTATTTTTAGTTTTTTTCTACTCCTTCTAATCAATAAATAATAGTAAAATTAACTATAATTCGAAAATTGTTGTTGAAGTCTTACTTTCTCATAAGACACTGTACAAACACACATTAAAAAAAAAAAAATTCTCAAAAATTTGCACGGTAAGGTATAGTTAAAAGTTCACTATTAGATAAATAAGGACATCTACTATTAGAAAAAAATTAATTTTAGTCATAATCTAATATTTTTTATTTAACATTGGTGGCGAAAGGACCTCCTTAAATAAAAATTAATTATAAAAGAAACTCTTTAGAAAGGAGAAACCCTAACTTAAAAAATGAAACCATGACCTAGCCTGTTCCTATCATGACTAATGTTAAGATAAAAGAGTAAGTATTTAAATGAATACAATTAGTAACGTTACATCTTTATCTTTAACAAACCTTTTTTAAACTCCTTAAATATAATTAAATTTTTGTTTAAATTACAGATATTATGTAAAAAATTGATTAGAACGAGTCAAAACTATGAAAAATATTTTTATCGGTTTGAGTATGTGTAAAAAATCGAAGTAACTCATCGATTGCCGCAAAAATATCAGTCTTTAAAAAAAATTAAAAATTCTTTTTTTTTTTTTTTTTTTTAATAAAATTGAAAGATTGAATACGGAATTTTTAACAACACCAAAAATCTCGGGTCTCCCAAGTATTTTATCTAGAAAGATTAGCATAAAACGAGTGTGGTAATAACGATATTGTTCACTCAATGGAATGGTAAAATTTTTGTTTTTGATACTAAACAATCGAGTTCTGCCAAGTGATCTGAGATCAAGGCCAAACACACTGGTTCATAAAGAGTTGTAGGCAAATAGTCGGGAATTTTAAGAAGAGGAGACTTAGTAATTGATTCGTCCAGTGTGCAAAAGAAAAGTGTTCTAACCCTACTTTTTAACAATTTTTTACACGTTTCAATTATTCTAATTTTAATAAACGCAAAAAAAATATTCTATACGTCTGTGGCCCGATCGACTTGCGCTTTTGATTTTCTTTGATAATTTCTTCCAATTGAGAACCCTATTGATTTTCAGAATTTTCAGTTTAACTTTAATGTTTTAAATATCAATTTTTTTTTAAAGCAATGCATTTCTT
Source organism: Psylliodes chrysocephalus (assembly GCA_927349885.1). NCBI lineage: Eukaryota > Metazoa > Arthropoda > Insecta > Coleoptera > Chrysomelidae > Psylliodes > Psylliodes chrysocephalus. The sequence continues at coordinate 46,127,576 of OV651818.1, forward strand.
ATAGAGCTTCCTTTATGCACTGCAATAAGGGTACTTATTTCACTATATGGATGGCCATGCTTTCATCTGTGATACCAAACATTTCTTTTTTATAATGATGTCACTCTTTAAATGTCAAATAAATTATTTGAAGTTTTTTAAACGTCTTTAAAAATTATTTTAGTAGTTATTTATTGCAACTGAAAGTGATAAGCGAATATAATAGTTTTAAGATTAAATGATAATTTTTACATGACCTTTTACGAACTTTCGTACCTTAATATATTAAGGATTAAAAATGCAAATGGACCAAATATTATTTTTGCATGGGCAGGCTTAAGGGTTAAATACATCAAATATATTTTTTATTCAGGCGAGTTAAAGGGATAAAGAGACATATTTTTGCATGGGCAGGCGTACAGGGTAAAGGGGCTAAATATTTTTACTTGGATAGACTTAAGGGGTCCAAATATTTGTACATAGGTAAGTCTATGGGATAAAGGGAACAAATATTTTTACACGGGCATGTTTAAGGAGTTAAAGGACCAAATATTTTTAGATGGACAGGATTAAGGAGTAAAGAGACAGACTTACGGGGCATTGGGCCCCAATATTTTCACATTTGCAACTGAAATATGTTTACATAAATTGTTCAATTTGCAAATCCTAATCAAAAGGCGACATGGAATGGTTGTTAAAAATTAGCGTTAATAATGTGAAGATTTCCAATGTGGTTTGGTCTAAGTAACGCCATGAAAATTCAACGTCTTAATACTGCTCATCTTCTTTCGTTCTAAATCAAATCGCGTCTCGACAAGGTGGAAACCACCAATTCCACCAATTTAAGATAAATAAAAAGAACAATGATGTGAGAGGTGTGATGTAACAAAACAATTTGAAATTTAAACAATAAGACAATAAAAAATGAAATTTAGTATACAATTTATGAGTTAATAACCAATTAAATTTAAAAGTTTCCCATTTTATAGATTTGCTGGTTAAAGAAAAATTAAGCCAAAGTTTCTATTTAATTTTACAAAATCTACTAAACGTATAACTTTTAGAGTGTCCACTAATGAGTAATAATTAGACAAAATTAAGTAAACGGTTAAATTTCGCCAAAACCGTGAGAGTAATCCAGTCTTATCAAGAAAGAATACCTTTTTTGTAGTAAACTAGTTACCCATTAATTTTTAATAATTTAATTTTTATTATTTCTAAAATCAGAATCTGCTCTGATTTATTTCCAAAATGTGTACCAAATCTTAGCTTTTACAGTTTTCAAATTAATTAGATATTAAAATTAAATGGTAATAAAACTCTCGTCTTAAACAATTTAGTAAAACGCATTTTGTCATTGGGCATTTCAACGACCTGTCAAAATGCTACCCGTGGGTAATGACAGGTTATGATATGGCAACCTTGTGGGCCTGTTGTCTTTGACAGAGTCAATTATACATATAGTAACATAAATTGTTAAAAGCGGGTCGTTTAGCGAGTGGCCATATTGCCTCGCAAGTACTCATTAATCAGAATCGGTTTAGGAAAAATGTGTTTTAACCTTCACCTGGCCTCGTGGGGGTACGTACCCCCACGCTTTTTTTGGTCGATTTTCGATATCTAAATCTTCGAAATCGAAACTCGTAACGACATATATCGGTAGTCAAGGGATATACCTTTATACCTGGGCCAGTGGGATCGCCTCTCAAAATAAATACCTTTTTTTAAAGACCCATGAAAACAATTATTATTATTTTATAGTGATGTAACAGAAGAAGACACAGCTAAAATTTCAGCCCCTTTTACCGAAAAACAAAAAGTTATGATTTTTTTTTAAAAACGCATTTTTTCAATGTTTTCAGTTTTCCGGATTTTTTATGAACGCTGATCTTTATTTTTTCAACTCGGATTATTCTACAGTTTAAAGTGGTATCTAAAGAGGATCTCTGAACTTTTTGAGACAAAATAATCAATATTTCAATTTTTACAAAGATTTTTATCACTGGAGTTCGTAAGTACCCCACGAGTCCAGGTATGTTACTCAGGATGAGCATGCCAGGTGAAGGATAAGACCAATTTTCAGTCTTTGAATAAAGAAAAAAAATTATTACCTACATTTGTACTGATGTTTATTTTGAAAAACATGGATGATCCTAACTATCTATATCACTGACTCTTGTCAAATAACCAGGCCCACAGGGTTGATATATCATAATCTGTCATTACCCACGCACCTCTACTGTGGAACATGGTCCTCAACACCCTCATCAGCCGCCTCAATAATGACAGTCACTACACAATAGCGTATGCAGATGACCTGGTAAATCTGCAAACAGGGAATTTTGAGAACATACTCTGCGAAAGAATGTAAGTAGCTCTCTAAATTATAGAACAGTGGTGCGAGGACTTCACTGTCTATCAATCCCAAGAAGATAGAAATTGCCTTTTTCACGATGAAAAGGTTGAACATGGAATTAAAACCTCCAGAACTACTAAACACAAAGCTAAACTTAGTACTAGAATTCACGAAGCTTTGGCCAAAGTATCCATCAACAATGTGGTCAATTTAAGATAGATCAAAGGTCACTCCACATCGAAAGGTAACAGTCTTACTGATTCACTTGCCAAGAAGACAGCCAACCAAATACTTTTCGGACCTGGCCCTTCTATTGGACTGACAACATTGGTAGTAACAAACCTAATTAAACAACATTCCGTTGTGAAATTCAAGGAAAGATGGGATGAAACAAGAAGCTACAGATTTTCCAGGGAGCTTTTATGTTAATCTGACAACACTACAGTGAACAAATACTTGACTATGACTACACAGAATCTGCGCCTGATTACAGGCATTCTGACTACTACGGAAGCATAACCATATCATGGGGCTGTCAGAATCCGCACTCTGCATCGAGCATTTATTAGAAGATTTGTGTTCGGCGAGAATTGGCTAACACCGGCCGATATAAGAGAAGTACCTCTTGGCGACGTTGTAAACTACATTAAATCTGAAGGCTGGCTCACGAGCTATGAGGTGCATATCTACTTAGGAGGATTCACAATGGGCCTAGTGAGGCCTAAGTGCTGTGGGTTAACCCACTCTCCACACGTTACAGATACCCACGCGTAGCTATTTTGTTTGGAATGCTTAATAATACAAGGGCTGGTCTCATTCCGCTAAGGCTATCTAGTAGGTGATGATATTTTTCCAATTGATTTTGTCTGACTTTTCAATCTACTTGTTTACAAGTTTGATTAGTGAGTTGTCAAACATACATGATTGTTTGTAAGTTACGTAAGTTTAAAGTAATCATTTCGCCAATAAGTGATGGACAAGTAGCGGTATCGGGCTGTGATTTTTTACAATTTCAACAGTAAAAAATATTTTAAGGAAATCAATCATGTTCCTTCGCTACGTATAGCGGTGGTACAATGAATTTCAATGAAAGGAATAACACTAGTTTGCACAAATATTTAAAACTCCATAAGCTTTAGTCTCGGTGAATTGCCCACATCTTGACTTTAGTCCAAAAAGAAGATTGTGTGATCTACACTAGATTGTTTCGATCGTGGATTGTCTAATTTGGTGTACAACATTCTCGCAAGCGATTGAACATGGGTAAACTGCTATGATCATGAAAACAAAAAAACAACAATCGTCAGTTTGGGTCTTTGAGAATAAGTCGGCTTCAACAAAAGTTATTCGTGAAAAAAAGTCGAAACAAAAAGATGGTCGCCACTTTTTTTAGAATTGCTGGAGGATAGTACTGTTAATTCAGAATGGTATTACACTAGAGTTTGTTTGCCTCAGATTCTCCAAAAGGTTCGCAAAAAAGGATCATCTTGCATCAAAATAACGCTCGGACTCACACTGCTGCTCGAACAAATGAATATTTGAATGCCCAAAAGATAAGAAATAATGTGTCATTCACCATGTAGTCCAAACCTAGCACCTAATGACTTCTTATTTCCGCGAATAAAGGATACATTACGGGGTTTACGTTTTACCGAAGCGGTTAATGCCTTTAAAAATGAAATAAAGAAACTACTGCCAGAAGATTGGAGAAAATGTTCTTAAGAATGGTTTTCGCGCATGCAAAAATTTATTGACTGTGGAGGAAATTTGTTTGAAAAAGTATATTTTTTTTTTTGTAAAATAACTGTTTTACTTTACTAGGCTCAAAGAAAAGAGATCAGCCCTCGGCATCTCACAAGGCAACAGCAAGAAGCATATTGTTACCCTGCACCTTGTAGTATAATTCGGCTGTTATAGGTAAGCATACGGATAAAAGAAGTGTAATGTCATATCATCACCCTACAGTGTGCTGCAGTTGCCATAAGTCAAAGAACGAATAAAAGAGAAGAGAGAACAGTCTAGAAATGTCATTCCGTGCCTAGAAACATCTGAAAAGGCGATGATTTTGACGTCAGAGTTCAGTTTTATGATAGCCATTATATGTTAATAGTTGTATTGTAAAAGTTTTTTAGAAAGAAATCAAATTTACCAAGAACCAGTGTAACAATACTATTAAATGTAATAATAGTCTATATTCTTATAACTTATAATTAGGTTAGACTCATAAATTCATCACAAATCAAAATAAGTACTTGACCTCGAAAAAGTTTTGATATTGAACCATTTTCGTATTGTTACTTAATTAATAAGGGTCAGTTTTTCAATGTGCTGTTAATTCTGACCTTGATATAACTGAATGTTAACAAGACTTTTCTAAAAAAGAAAATAATTCCAAAATCAAATGTGACTAAGATGTAAAATAAAAGTCAATAGAATGTGTCACAATAATACAAGCAGCCGTTACTAAGTACAGATGGCCTTACCATTTTTACTTGACTTTTTACTTAACTTCCTTTAATGTAGGCAAGTGAAAGTAATCCAACTTGCAAACTCCATTAGAGACTGAAGTCGAGAATGTCTCCTTATTGCTAAAGAGTTCTAATAAGGCCGAATCCGGTCCAATAAAGTGTTGAGTGTTGAAAATATTTTCTGTCTCTGCTCTTTTCTTTTGAAGTAATTCAATACCTGGCGAGATATTAGCCAAAGGGGCACATAATTTCAAGAGCAAAAACGGCCGCACGTATTACTGTGACACATTGCTTTGTTTTATAGTTAATACTTAACTAAAAGCAAACTTTAACCTTACCCATGGGGTTAATCTATTGTTAAGAGATCTACATGTTCTTTGACATTATGGATATAGCAGCGGAAAGGAAGAATATAATTAGAGATAGCTTTAATTTTATCGAAGAAATCGATGGTTTTTGAATTTTGTGCATACATTCCACCTCGTTTTTAATATAGCTGCTTCGATGATACAAAATGTATTTCTAGTTTTTTCATTTTAATATAGTTTTGTTTTAAACTTTGGTAGTCGCGAACAATGCCACTTTTCCTTGTAAAATATTTCTCGAGATTTCCTCATAAAGATGGTGGTTTGCCCATACAAATATTCCGTATGTACAAAGGTTACTTTACTTTAAACGTAGCTTCTGGAAAAATATACTTTCTGGGATTCATTTTAATACTGGAAATAGTTCATGTGTACCAAGGGGTTGAACAGACGACTTGAGAAACGAAGTTATTTAAAAATACTGGAAAAACAAATATTATTTTTGGTATCTGAACCACATGGAATTGATTTGCTTACGAAACTAAACTTATTTATACGCTATCTTTCCATTATAACCCGAACACAGGAAAATAATGAAACCACATCACTTCAAAATAATGTTGTTTTCCTGAAAGCTAGGTACAAAATATAGTTTTTGTTTTTTATGAAAAACAATTATATTTTGTAAATGATACGAGTATATCGTGAGACATAGCAGCAAGTTACAAAGTTAAAAACTTTGTAAAACTATCCCGAAATTATCCATATAAACGGTTCTCGAGATATGGCCAAACGCCGCCCTTAATTTTTAATTAAAAACAAATATCTAAAAGAACACATAAAACATAAAAATCCAATGTTGCCAGATTGAAATAAATTTAAATCTAGGTTAACTAACAAGAAGTAGGATTTGCATTGAAAAATGTTTCTTATTTTAATTAGAGATTAACCTTCAAGTAGAAGTTGGTCAACATTACATTAAAAACTGGCCCACAGTCAGGTAAGCCAATCATGTTCACAGAAATGAGGCCATAGTAGATACTGGGGTTAGACCCTTCACAACTATCCAGGGGTTGATAACTTGAAGGTGTATTGGATTTTGATTCACCTAGTCATATTTTCAATACCGTCCAAATTTAAGCATCTTTTACAAAGGAAAATGGGTTTCAGCAACGAACAGATATTGGTAGTGATACAATTTATACATCATATTATTGAATATGTAGTAGTCATTTTAGATAAACAAAAAAATTAGGAAAAAGCGTCTAAGAAAAATACAGTTCTTAATACTCTCTTACGCCAATTGTTAAGTATGTAATATTTACTAACTAGTTTTTGATTCAGTGTTAAAATAATATTGGTTTGTTATTTTAATTGCTTTTCGTTTTCAATTTTTAATGATCATTCTTATTGTAAAGAAAATATCCTGTAGATCGCTGAAATCAGTGAGCCTCCGCCATCAACATTAGAAATTAATTAAATGCCATTGATATCAAACACATGTATCCCAAAAATGTATGTAAGATTAAGCTCGAAAGCTAGTTTCATTTATCACAATGCCCACAGGATGAATAATAAAATTATCACCTAACTAGTGGGCTAGATAACCATATTTCAAATTTTATCCACACTTAAATTTACCTTAATAGTAAGACACCAAAAGGACGATGCGTCAAATTCAATTTTATTAAACTTATTTGTTACTCCAAGTCGCAAAACTTTTATAAAGGTCTTGAACACTATACATGCGGATTTTGTTACAGAAATCATTTTTGATAGGTTTGTTTTATAAATATTTAATTATTTAAATGGTTTTAAATGCACATTTGTCTGAGTATTTCCATGTTTAAATAGACAAATTATATGATGCGACGTTAATTTATTGTAATAAAAAATTAAATAAATTGCATTTTATTTCAAGATTGAAATTAATACAAAAATATAATAAAGTAAAAACAAATAAAATTTCAAAAATCCCGCTCCTAGCGGCCATATTGAATTTAGTACCACTCCAATTTGATAGATGGCAGATTGGCAGCACATCTCCTCAGAATTTTACCATTGTGTTTCCCACATAGCCCTCAGAAGGTCTAGATACCGCATCGTAAAAACATTTTGACCCCCCATATGATGGGCGCCATGATAAATAAATGTCAATAAATTTTAAGTTGGCGCTTCTGACAAGACAGAATCGGCACAAGTTTAGTAATAAGCGTAAGATCGGCGTTCGACGTATATAATCGATTTTATTATCTGTTGTTGTTTATTTTGTTCTTCTAGTAAAGGTTTTATTTCAAACATTATTTTTTAGTTTAGTCGTTTAGTGTTTTATTTTAATAAAAAACATTTGTGGTTTGGTGTTAAATTTTTACAGGATTTTCAAAATCTCTTGTTGTTTTGTACGTGAATGTAACAATGCATCCAACGGTAGAAGATACAAGGAAGGAATAACATTTCATGTGTAAGTTTACAAAAATATTTGTATATTTTCAAAATCAAATAATTTTTGTTTTGTTGTAGCATACCAAAAAATTTTAGGAAAGAATAACTGATAGCCATAGGAAGACCATTGAATCATTTTGTGACTTTAGTATAAGCCCAGAAAATTTGGGGATACTAGCTGAAACGGCAAATGTGTTATTGGCTCCTTGTTAGTGACCTATTGTACAATTTTTCCAACACACGTTCCATGATCCTTTGAACTTGGCTGCACCGTACTGATGAAGACCAATAGTCAGAAAAACGTATCGACCGTTACTTCTTTTTTACTTTTTTTTATTCGGAAAATGTCCACTATTACTACCTTGATACAATAATATTAGTTCCGTTCTAAGTAGGTACATATTATAGTTTGTATGTTTTATGCTTTATTTTATTACATGTAATAAATGATAGGAAATATACTTTTATAGTAAATAAATTGATTAAAGCAATATGTAAGAATAAGTTTATCTAAGGATTAAATTGTTAAAGCAATTTTTCATATCCATTGTTTATTAATTTGTTTCATTTAATTCTTTCTTATTGAGTAAGTTATTTCATATAAACATGCGATACTTGTAAAATGTAATATTTTCTTTTAAATAGGTATATATTATGTTTGTATAAAATATTGTTCAGTTAATAAAAACAGAAATATTTTGTCTTTTATTCAAAAGAAGATTGTAAATTTTTCAAAATATATTTACCTACCCCAAAAAAAGATTAATAAAACCAGTTAGTCATATACACATTTTCTATATATTTATAGAGGTACTGTTTAAATAACTTTCAATACATTCGAAATCTGTGGTTTTATTAAACTCAATGTAACAAATAATAATAGGTATTCTCAAAAATATTTAAAAATAAAATCGAGATGGGACTCTTGTATAATTTAGTGACTATTCGCCTATGGTTAGTGCACTGCTGTATGTCCCTGGGTTTTCTACATTAGAACAATACTGCTTCTCCACTCTAGCAGTATTTTTTACATCTCACAAGATTATATTTATTATAAAACCAAGGAATTGTTTTGGGCCTATTGCTGTGCCCTTTTCCAACATTCCATTGTTGTTCCACTAGTTTTTTTATCAAATTTTTAAAATAACTTCTATATATTTATCTTTTGCAACGACTTTGCTTACCTGCTTCATAATCTCTTCCCTATGCCCCAATTTCTCTAACAGGTGAGATCTTATACTCGCTCTATTAAATCAAATTATCATTATAGTTTATTTGAAAATACTTGGTAGCACAGTTTTTATGGCAAAGGTCCATATTTTTATATAATTTTGCTATTATTCATTTTCAAATAAACTATAGGAATAGGAGTAATCTATTAGTTTTTCTAAAAATACCTCGTTACCGATGTAAGTATATCTTTCCCTAGTTAAAAAATTCGAGTTTTTATTTTCATAATATAAATAAATGACCGGTTAACAATCACATTCTTTTAAATAGTACATTTGACATTGAAGTAGGTATTTTCTCCATATTGCCAAACAGGAACAGATGGTTTACTTGTAATTTGAATTATATTACATAAATCTCACTGAATTTCTCTATAATTCTCATAGCAATATGTATACAAAACACTTATCCAATAATATATATATATATATATAACCATGTAAAAATAACATTTCAAGAACGAGAAAATTTATAAAACCGGTCCTGTCTGAACAGATCTAGGAAAATCAAATAGGTTTGTCAAAGTTTTGTTCTTAATTTGAAATTAGAAATTGTGCGTCTCACTCACTTATAACTAATAACAAAGTGCAGATTATCGATGTTCACGTATTACAGAACACACAAACTAAAAATCAGTGTAGCCAAAACATAAATTTACCTAACATGGCGACAAGCTTGAATGGGGTCATTTTTTTTGTATTGACAGCATACGCCAAGCGGTATCTAGACTTTCTGAGGGCTATGGTTTCCCATCTATTTACACTCCCCTAATTTATGCAACTATCATCAATTACTAGGCAACGTTGCAACTATCAAACAAGAAACGTATCGTTTTAAAATTAAAAGTCACGTCTAAAATAATGTTTCTCAAAAAAAATATATATATATAAATGATATCTAAATATTTATAAATTTCCATAATAAAAACAAATGATAGTTCAAAAATATTTATAAACCAACTGCAGAACAACCGTAATTTTTTTAAACAAATTACCGTATTACATACAAATTAATTATTAAAGTAATGGAAAATAATTACCTAATATATTACATAATTTGACATTAATTCCCAGCGATCCGTTATCTCAATTAATTAAAAATATAAAAAAACAAATTTCGGAGGTTGCATATAATGAGTAATAATATTGTGGTGTTGTGGCTCGCTTACCTTGGAGACGTTCTCCTCGACAACTTCCTGTCTAGGAATAACAGGATAAGGATACGGTTTAATAATCCAAAACGGACAACCACCACCCTGTTCTCTTTCGATTATCATTGAATTAACACAACTAAAGTCACAATTTAAGTTGTACACTCGAAGAAGACAGTTAAAAATTATTTTATTAAAATTGGCATTGATTTCTTTTCAAATGTGCAAACTTAATTAATACGTAATCAAGGAAATTTATATTTAACACGTTAAATGCCATAAAATACACATAATATGTTCCTCACACAATTATTCCAATCATATTGAGGTATACATACACACATAATTTTGTTACTTTGGAAAAATGATTGAATCTATGTTTTATAGATATATAATCTAAAATTGACTATGGATACGAGTTATGAAACATTGATAATCCAAGCTGGTCTGAAGTATCTATAGAAATTATGACAGGTATTCTTTTAAGATGCACCAATAATTGACATAAAGAAGTTTTATAGATATTGAATTAGAGCAGACTATTGAGTCCACAATTTTCCACTACATAAATGTGATATGATTTCAGTAGGTATTACAATTATGGAACTTAAGTGTTAAAATATCGATCCCCAGTGTCGAGGCAAATAGATAGCAAGAAGTTTATACAGTGACTTTCTAAAAACATTGACAACGGTTCAGAGGAAATAACTCTTACAAAATTGCAATAGATAACGTTATTAAAGATAACGTGTGAACAAAAAAAATTGAGTAATTTTTGTAGTTTTTCCTATAAAACAATGTCAGCTTTTTTTTGAAATAACTTTTATAAACTTTTTATTACCTACTAGCTTCGTATCCCGATTAATAACCCTTGAAAACTGTTCTAATGTTGGTTAAAAAGCACAGTTAGAACTTTTCACTTTTTCTACCACTTAAACTTTAAATTGTTCTGTAGATATCCATTCAAAAAAATATTAACAATGAAACTTATCCGTACACTCATAAAAAGTACATGAAATCGTTGCGGAGCTACACAAAATACCTACATTGGATTCTTACATGTCATGTACATTAAACAGTGGTTTGTTGACCTTTTCACTCCTAACATTGAACGTTACATAAATGTTTATCATTAACAACTAATTATACCGGCAATGTTAATTTATTTTATTTATTTCTTTTTGAAAACGAAAGTTAGGTCGGTCGGTCAGTCAGTCAAACAAGTAACAGTGGCGTTTTATTATTATTTAAAAATGTTTCTTTATAAAAATTAAATATAAAATATTTAGTTTAGATCCATTTAGTTTACGAGATATGTGCCATTCGGTTTCTTTTTAATTCATGGTTTAATATGAAAGTCCGACATCGCTCACTTTGTGTATTAAGTCAAAGTTATTCTTCTTCGCCAACAGATCAATAAAAAAATGTAACGTTGCCACATCGCTAAGAGAATATTTATTGTTGCAATCCCTAATGTTTAACCAGGTATGTAGCTTGGATTATACTTTGAATAGTTGTAATTTTGACTATAGATAAATTGTTTACAAAAAGATTTGATCTTGAATTTCAAATATCAAGATTATTTTTTATGGTATTTCTAGATCTTTCAAAAAGTGAGACTATCAGGTGCTCTGTAGTCTGGTAATAATTTACCTGTAACAATTACCTATGATGATAAATTGAAGAGCACACCACACATTGAAAATTTATAATTCCTTCAGAGCCTTTATTTTTAGTCCGATTTTTGTGAAATTTTGAGGAAATACCAAAAATAACAAAAGTTATGAGGTGGAAAAACCTTGAATTTTTTGTAAAACTCAGGGAAGAATTTATTTTGAAAAAATTTTAAAGGAATTAAATAAAAAGAAACATTTATGCGTCTTTCTGTATTGAATTTATGAAAATTTGATTTTTGATTTAATAATATCTAGTAGTTTTTAAATGGAAGGATTTCCCACCTTTTTTTCTTAAACTTCTCTGTAGAGTTCTGCCTTATTGCAGCACAAATTTAAAGCTCTCAATATTTTCAAGACACATAATATCACGAAGTATTTCCAGTAGCGCACAATTTTATATTAAAAAAATCCTTGAAACATTTTTGCTTTCGCAAGAGGGTCCGGTTTGCTCTTAAAAGCTTTTTACCAAATTGATTGTGGCTCTTTCAAAGAGGGTTATTTATTTTTTAATCTGAATCACACAATGCCTTTAAAATAACGCTAAATGTATTTTTTATTAATATTATGTAAAAACGATTACAATGGTAAAACGCTATTTAGTATCTAATTGAATTGTTTATTTGGAAAAGGGCACATCTACTTAAGAGCAAACCGGACCTCTCGCGAAAGCAAAATGTTAAGGATTTTTAAATATAATATTGTTTTTATATTCGCGCCACTGGGAATACTTCGCGATATTATGTGCCTCGAGAATATGAAGAGCTTTAAAATTTGTGCAACGATAAGGCAGTAAACAAACAGCAGCAAATTTTCATAGATTTAATACAGAACGGCGCAAAATAAATACTTTTCGAAGATTTACAAAAAATTCAAGGTTTCTCCTCCCTAATTTTTGTTGGTATTTCCTGAAAATTTCACAAAAATCGAACTAAAAATAAATGCTCAGAAGGAATTATAAATTTTCAAGGAGTACGGTTTGCTTTTAACACACAATTTTACAGAAGAAAAAAAAAAACATATTTAAATCAAATTGCGTGCGCATAATAGCTATGTACATATTTGTATATGTTCATTAGCATGTGAGGAAGCTAATTACAATTTTTTTCATGCTTGTTTGAACAATCTATATAATAAAAATGTTTTTCCTTTCTACTGCAAAATTGTGTGTTAAGTAGATATGCTTTTTTCCAAATAAATGATTTCACTGTATAATTTGAGAGTTAAGGCACCAGTCCTAGAGCCAACGTGCAGGTTTGTGACTTATTTTCTTATGGCTGAATTTACTATTAAATTGTACTATGATAAGTGTTCAACAAATTAATGAAAGCGCGATATTCAGAATGGGGCGACATATTTTCTTATGGCTGAATTTACTATTAAATAGTACTATGATACGTGTCCAATAAATTCATGAAAGCGCGATATTTAGAATGGGGCACTTAGGCAGCTATAGGAATTACAAATGGTATGTTCCTCTTAAAAAATATTAAACCCTCCACCATTTTCGATGGGCCATTTTTGTCTCTCCAACGTTTCAAAGTAGTGCGTGAGAAGGCATGTCTGTGACTATTTTTTTATGGCTGGTTTTTGATTTTCAAGTTTTTTTGTTTTTCACAAAATTCACTTCTTCCGCCATTTTTACTGGACCATTTTTTCTCTCCAACGTTTTAAAGTGGGCATGCGCGTGACTTATTTTCTTATGACTGATTTTTGGTTTATTTTTTAAGTTTTTGTTATGTGTTTCACAAAATTCACCTCCTCCTCCACTAATTTCGCTGGGCCATTTTTTCTCTCGATCGTTTTAATGTGATGCATAAGTAGGCATACACGTGACTTATTTTGCAAACTGAATGCTTGTACCAAAGTAAGATAAACATAATAGCTTTTCACTGAATTAGTGTACAATAAGAATATTGGTCCGTTTTTAGTAGCCAACGAAAATAAAGAAATAAAAAAAAAATAAATAATGGTTTTTTTATAAACGCAATAACGCTGAGAACGAATTCGAACACAGAATTTAAAAATCTTTGGTAGCCATTTTTAAGGTCTAAATTGTATTGTTTAATATCATAAAAAACAATGTTAATAATATATTTTCATTAAAACATTTCATAAAAGATTTAAACCAATATTTTAATACAAGGTTTTAATGTTTAAACCATTCATATTTTTTAAAATTCATTATTTTCGTTAGACACGAGAAACGGAGCGATATTTTAAATGAATTCAGTGAAAAGGTATATTTTTTATCTTGCATTGGTACAAGCGTCCACTTTTTGAAAATAAGTCATGCGCATGCCCACTTATGCATCACTTTAAAAGGAGAAAAAGTGGCCCAGCGAAAATGGTGGAGGGTTTAATATTTTTTGTAGGTAGGCACTTACTTATCGTTGAATGAGCATAACGAAAAGATAAGAAAATAAATCACGTACCACTTGTAATGCCTATATCTACCTAAGCACCCCAGTCTGAATGTCGCACTTTCGTGAATTCGTTGGACACGTATCATAGCACAATTTAATAATAAATGCTGCCATAAGAAAATAAGTCACAAATCTGCACGTTGGCTGTAGGACTATACCTTTTAATTTATAATAATTATTATGTACTCAGTGACGGATTTAAGGAAGGGACACGCATCAAAATACAGGGTGTTTCAGAACTTGGCGTCCAAATTTGTAGGGGTGGTAGTTCGCATAATTTGAGACCGATTCACAGATTTCATTTTTCCAAAATATTTAAAAATTAATTAAAAATGTTAAACAGGTACGGTCCTGCACAGCGATGGCAGCGCCTCGAGCAATACGCACTAGAAAAACAATTGGCTACGTCTTTCGATACCTGCCGGGCGGAGGGAGAAATTTGCAAATCGCATCTGTTGTAAATCCGGATGAGTAACCGATCAAGCGACTATTGCTCTACGCGCTCAGGGTAAGACCCGCTTTTTGATTTTTTTTATAATGGCACTATTTTGTTTAATATAATTTTTTTTAGAAAAATGAAATCTGCCAATCGCTCTCAAATTATGCGAACTACCACCCCTACAAGCGACTATTGCTCTACGCGCTCAGGGTAAGACCCGCTTTTTGATTTTTTTTATAATGGCACTATTTTGTTTAATATAATTTTTTTAGAAAAATGAAATCTGCCAATCGCTCTCAAATTATGCGAACTACCACCCCTACAAATTAGGACGCCAAGTTCGGAAACACCCTATATAGAATTAGATAAATACGAAATCATAAATCTATTTTCAAATAAATAGAAAAGTATGAGAAAGAAAACAAAAACCGTATCGCACAGTAACATTTTATTGAAAACATGTAGGGAATCGCTTTCGGCATAAAAGCCATCATCACGCCTGAAATATGAACAAATTAAATTATTGGAAAAGTTATGCTAGGTCAAATTAAATTAATCAGAATTAATAGATAGTATGGTTTATATGTAAGATTTATACATATTTGAAGTTCTTCAAACTCCTACATATTATCAATGGTGCAGGTATTAGACCAGTTCGTATGTGTAGACCATACATATAAACCGTACTATCTATTAATTCTTATATTTAATTTTTTACTTTCCTCTAACCAGTAAGGAAAGTATAGGAATCATAATTTTTTTGACCTTGAGTTTTCGACGGATGTTTTTGGGTCCCCTAATTTCGTTATATCCATTTGCGTGACGATATCTGTCTATGTGTCTTTATCCACGATAACTCAAACACAGATAATAGGAAAAATACAAAATTTAAAACTTAAGCTTTAATTCATCGTGCGGTGACATGATTGGATTTTGGGCATAATCGGAGCATCTAGACTATCTAGAGGGTACTTTTAAGGGGGCGTTTTTCTACTTAAGATATATTTTTTAAAAAGTTATAATTAGAGAAGAAAAATCTTCGAATAAGAATTGTTTGTGATGCCATTCTCTATAATTTTTTGTCCTATACATGATTTCTTTAAAATAGATCGTAATAAAGAAATTTGAAGAAAAGTAAAAAATTTAAATTTTTTTAGTAATATTGTTTGCAATGATATAACATATTACATTAGGAGTGTGTAAAATCACTTTTGTCTACACCCACATAGATATTAGTTCAACTGAACGAATATATTTCATATCAATTCTAGGTAGTGAGAACACTGCAAAAAATAAAATACACCGATTACAGTTCATATTTTGGTGAACTGACTGCTATTATTTTTAAAATTTTAAATAAGTAACAATTCTGTCAAACTAATTGTTAGTATATTGTTTAGTTATTGAAATTAAATATACATTAAAATGAGTTATCTTGTGTATAATTGATAAATAATAGCATTTCTATTTTTATTTCGTCTATAATTAAAAATAATTTGTTTATATAAATAAAACTATATATGAAGTCAATTTAAAGCAAAATTGTTAACCTCATAGATAATGGTGTGCTACCGAAGGCCCGAGTTCGAATCGCGAAATGGGGAGAAATTAAATCTTTTTTCTTTTTTGTTTATTTTATTTCATAATTTGGGTATTTTATCTTCATAACCTAAAATAATTTGTATATTTTCGTTAGTGGGTCGTACTACTCGAGTGGATTGTCCATATCGCACTCAGACGATTGAGCACTACGCCTACGGCGTCGTGCTCCAATTTCGTCTTCGTTTCATATGGGCATCATATCCACTCTTGTTGCATAAAGTACTATTACACGAATGATGTAAGTAAAATATTTTTCCTACGACTACAAAATAATTTCATCAAAAAACGTAAAATCAGGAAATCTGGCTATAAAGGTTCAATCAAGATGTGACTGGTTTTATATTTGTTTTTTATATGCTTTATTGAATATTTAAGTATATAATAGTAAGTAATAGTAATAATAGTAAGTTTAAAAAATTAATAGAGGATAAAATAGTACTTAATAATGACTCGTTAAACAATAAATAAAATAAAAGTACAAAAGATAGCACAAAAAACAACCTGAAAGTTTTACAAATTATAATTTAACCCTCGGTCACCCGCGATCAATTTCGAAACAAGAGTACCCGCGTGGTGTCTGTAAGACGCCATTCAATTTAAGTCATAAAAATGGAATGAAAATATATGCTGAAGGTTTTATTTAAATAATTTACATATCGATACCTTTTTGCCAGACTATCGTAAGTGCCATTTGAACAAATGTCGCTTACGTTAGTCTGGCAAAAAGGTATCGATATTACTCATATATATTTTGATGTTCACAAACAAAAAGTCTTTCTTACCAACAGTAAAATAAAATATGTAATAAATATAACACCATTTACATGTTTAAACATAAGAACAAAATAAATAAAATTCATAAAATACACAGATAACTTTTAGCATAAATGAAATAATAAAACAAACTAAAAAAAAAAACAAATTCCCAAACGTGATAATAACTATTTAATTTCAAATTACATGACTGGCATATATATTTTGCATGCTCGAGGCTTATAGAATTATTGTATTGCTTGAACTTGTATTTGTTTATACGATTTTTTTTCTACTACATATATCAAGGACACGTATTAGGAAGGTACATGAAAGGAGAAGGCCGCATCTCATTATTTTAGGAAGTTCTGCGTATTTTAATGAGAGTGGCGTCTGTCAGACGCCACGCGGGTATTGGAGGGTTAAAAACGCAGTTTCATTTAAAATAAAAAACACCTACATCCCAGGAATGGCAAAACAAAATTCAAAACACAACATTTTTCTAAAAATGTATGGTATAATCAGAAAGTAAATTAGCAATTTTCACGTCTAACAGTTTATGCTTTTGAGCAAGTATTTTATTTAAGTATCCCTGTATAACAAATTCCCCGTTTTTACCTTCCTGAACTAGATAATAAGAAAATGATAAAGACCGTTTTCCCGGAGGAGCGGGCGGATAGAATGGTTTCCCCGGGCATTTACCATCGAGGTAGTAGAAGCCTACCGAATAACCACTTCCCAAAAATGGGGAAATTAGAGACACCTATCGGCGACGTTATTGACCTGTAGGAAATTTGACGTTAGATGGTGTCTATCTCTAGATACCCTCCAGCTACAACCAGTAGGTTTTTGAAGAGTTGATAACCTGGAGGACTTTGACGAGCTGAGAAGATACCTGTTCTAGACACCTCTCAGCGCCAATCAGTTGGCCGTCTCTAGACCCCTTTCAACGAAAACCAGCAGGTTTTGGCAAGTCCCTGGAAGAAGTAGATTGGGCCTTGAGGCCTAAGTGCTGTGGAGCAACCCACCTTCCGCCACCTTACAGATAAAGAGGCAGAAAAATACCGTATCTCTTTACTTTTAAAGGACTATATATTAATAAATTAACAATAACAATTACAACCTCTTTGTATTTCTAAATTTAAAGTAAACGCTATTTTTTAATCATTACTCACCGTTGTTTACCTCCCAATAGGGACGGATTTTCCACCAATCCTTTTCTATATATACAGGGTGTTTCTTAAGTAATTGGTAATTTTACAACCAATTTTAAGAGCAAGATAACCGGTCGATCTCTTCTCGGTGATATTGTCAACTACATCAAATCTGTAGGCTGGCTGACGAGCTAAGAGGAGCCTATCAATTTGAAGGATGCACAATGAGCGAAGTGAGGCTTAAGTTTCGTGATGCAACCCACCCGCCGCACGTTAAAGATACAGAAAAGCGCGACAATTAATTGGGCCAGCGGTTACGTAACAAGCAAATCTTCAATATAGATGGCGAGAACTGTACTACTAGCTCCATTTATAATTTGACCTTTCAAGTGCACTTATTTCTATATCAAGATTGCCAAATCTACGGACGCCGATTTTAGAACATAAAATTAGGGTGGCCCATTTCAATTTTATAAAAACAAAAAATCAGCAAATTTGATTTTAAAATAATGTTTCAATGTGTATTCATAGTTCTGGCTATATTATATCACTTGTAAACTATATTTATTTCACGATCATTATAAACTATATAATCCTATAGAACCGGGTCATTTGAACTATTCCAGTATAAGTTATCTTATCACTTCGCAATTTTTGAAATGTTTCATAATTTGGGGTAAAAGTTTGTTTATGGTTGGGTGGTATAATTTATTATTTTATGGTTTTAGCTAAACTACTCGATTTATTATTTTATTTGAATAATTTCTCGATTCATTTCGATAATAAAATAATCATTTTAAATGTCTAATTAGGTATATTGGTATATCTCTTTCAAATGCACATATTTATAAAAATACAATCTGACAAAAATAAGATCGGCCATGCTTTGATCGATTCAGAAAATTAACAATCGATTTCATCGATTATAATGTGAATTCCAAAAATAAACAACCGACTGTTAATATTTTTTCCTACGACCACTTAGGAAAGTGACACCTATCGCACTATTTAATCATATGGGAAGTGACCCATAGTCACACGCGTATGGTTAAGAATCTACTTTCAATCATCCGTGTATGAATATAAATCTACTTTCCTTATAAGCTGTCAAATATGTCAGACGTCTATTTTGATAGATGTAATGTCCATATTAATAGTAAAATAGATTTAATGATAAAATTAATATTAATTTTTAAATCTAGATCTTATTAGCTCTTTTTAACAAATTATTAAAATAATTTTAAAGTAACTACCTACATTATTTGTTTTTTTTGACTCATATACATATTTGATTAGATAATTTTTTTGACAAAAACCTAATAGCGCAGTTCGTAGGGTCAACATTGATTTTCGCGACGATCTCGTGACGCTGGTTCAATTCCCGATGAAGTACCTTTTATTTTAATGAGAAAATTAAAAAATACGACTCTTGTTGTTTATTTACTTTAAATATATGTTATTTATCATAATATAACCCCTACAGTTAATCTTTTCGCTATTTATTTTGTACTATTGTAATTAATGTTCAGAAAAAAAAGTAGATAAGTGGGTAATCGTTAATAATAAAAAAGTTTTTGTTCACGGTTGTTCATGTTTTTTGTTTAGAAAACAATAAACTAATGAAAAATACTGTATTCTAATATTTTTTTGTAAATAATGTTAATTTTATCTTTATCATCTTATGAAATTGGTTGTAAATGGAATCCAAATGTTTTTAATTTTGACTAAACACCATCTGTGAATCACTTTAAAACTTATTTAATAAGGCATATAAAAAAAGGAATCTAAAACCAGCCACATCTTGAAGAAACCTTCATAGCCAGATTTCCTGGAATATAATTTTTTTGATATAATTATTTTGTGGTCATAGGAAAAATATTGTACATCACTTGTGTTTTCCACACTCGTAATGTAATATACTATTGTCATAAAATTTTAAACAATTATCAATCTTCTGACGAACTGTTTGTGTAATAAAGTTTACAACTTAATTGTTTAATCAAAAATCATTTATATCTAGACTTAGTTTTCACCAAAGTTCAAATACATAATGTTAGTTCATACTTGCGCAGTCGCATTGGTAGTGAAACGGTGTATTAAAATGACGATTTGAGTGGTACTTTGATAATTAACGAGTCAATTTTAAATATTGTGTCAAAATTTGTAAATTGAGATCAGGCTTTTTTGTAGTAATTATCCAAGATAATAAAAAAATAATAGAAAATTGATTGAAAATCTTTTTTTTTTAGTCATTGCAATTACAAGTTTTTAATGATATATATTACTGATGATTTATGGTTAGTAAGTTATCGTGGAATATGTTTATGTTCAATTCATTCTTACAACACTGCAATTTATAAAAATTACTAGCTGTTGTTATTATAAAAATACAAGTATTACACATTAAAAATTTAAAAAAACCGACTTCAAAAACGTGCAGATGCCATCACCACATCTTAACCAAATTTATATAAGGCCACCCCTGAGGTACTCCCTTACTAACAAAAAAAGAATCGTATAAATCGGACAAGGTGGTAAAGCATTATCGCTAAACATACATAACAAATGAAGAGTTTGAGGATTTTCTCATGGATACAATTATTAGATTTTGACCAAATTTATATGGGACCACCCCTAAAGTAGCCCCTTTCTAACAAAAAAAGAATTATTGAAATCGGACACCGTGTTAAAAAATTATCGCTGAACATACATAAAAAATGAAGAGTTTCGAGGATTTTCTCATGGATACAATTATTAGATTTTGACCAAATTTATATGGGACCACCCCTAAAGTAGCCCCTTTCTAACAAAAAAAGAATTATTGAAATCGGACACCGTGTTAAAAAATTATCGCTGAACATACATAAAAAATGAAGAGTTTGAGGATTTTCTCATGGACCCAATTATTAGATTTTGACTAAATTTATATGGGACCACCCCTGAAATACCCCCTTTCTAAAAAAAAAGAATTATTGAAATCGGACACCGTGTTAAAGAATAATCGCTGAACATACATAAAAAAAAAATATCGCGACGAATTGATAACCTCCTCCTTTTTTGAAGTCGGTTAAAAAAATACATGACTTTTTATTAATTTTTATTAGTTTTATTGATTTTCATTAATTTTTTTATATTTATTCATATTAATTAATTTTTATTTATTTTTACTCATTTTTTAATTATTTTTATTCATTTTTCTTCAGTTTTATTCATTTTTATTAGTTTGTATTTATTTTTATTAATTTTTATTCGTTTTTATTCGTTTTTATTCGTTTTTATTCGTTTTTATTCGTTTTTATCAATTTTTAATAATTATTTTTTTTTAAATTTTGTTTCGATGATACTACCATACACAAATCTAAAAACCACAAAGCACGTCATTATTTATTTTTGCTACAATTATAATTTTCAAGTTCCAACGTTCAAAAAATGTATACTTCTATACAAATTTTCATCCCCGTTTTCCTCCCTTAAAATGTGAAAATCCAAAACCATGAAACACATTATTTTTGATTTTAAACCAATAGCTGTAATTCAAATTTTTATGTTTCAAAATTTAAATAACAAAAAAATATATACATACCTACTATTAAACAAATTTTCACCCCCCATTTCCCCCCTTAAAATGTTAAAATGCAAAAACCCTGAAACACTTTATTATTTATGATGAGAACCTACAATTCCAATTTTCAAGTTCCTACCTTTAAAAAAAAAATCGATATTTCTAAATACACTTTCACCCCCCTTTCCCCCCCCCCCCTTAAAATGTGAAAATCCCAAAACCCTAAAACAGGTCATTATTAATTTGTATTCATTAGCTGCAATTCCAATTTTCATGTTTCTAACTTCAAAGAGAACAAAAAAAAATCGATAGTCCCATACAAACTTTCACCCCCGTTTCCCTCCCTTAAAATGTGAAAATCCAAAACCCTGAAACACGTATTATTTTTTATGCTTAGTAGCTGTAATTTAAATTTTCATGTTTCTAACTTTAAAGACCAAAGAGTTTCATTAAAAGCTCCCTCCTCCCATTTACCCCCTTTAAAGTTAAAATTTCCAAAAATCATTTCTTAGCGGATGCTTACGTTATAAAATAAACCTATGTTCCAAATTTCAGCTTTCTAGGTTCAGTAGTTTTGGCTGTACGCTGATAGGTCAGTCAGTCAGTCAGGACAAACAATTTTATAGAAGATTAAATCTCAATTTTTTTTATTATAAAAAATGACCATTGTTAACTTACGAAAACGACTGCCATTTTAATTCAATTTATCAGCCTTAAACTACAATGAACAAATAAGAGTATACCCTAAAATGCTTCTTTTTAAGGAACCAAAAGCTATCTGAAGATGGCGTTCTAAAACTGATTTTTGATTATTGCAAATCTTGTGAATACTTTTTGTTTCCATTTCATTTAAATAATTTTGATCTAAAACATTGTCTTACCTAAGTTCGAAATCTCGAAAAATATGAATCGGCTCATTAAAAAAAGCATGCAAAAAATTTGGATCAAAATGACTGTAGAATCTCAACCAGAAATATCTTAATCTTCATAGGAAATTAGAAAAGAAATAGGTATCTATTATTTGATATGAAAGAAACAAAGATTATAGAAAGCAATAATAATGCACTCAAATTTTTTAATAAAAAAACTCACCTTTTCATCAATGGTACTTCTGTAATTTGGTATATACACGTTGTACTTGCTATGCAACAATTTCGTGGAGAGCAGCTCCACGTCGTAGGGCTTCTTCTCGGCAACGCTATCCAAATCCAACGGGATGGCGTCGTCCGCTGGAGTAGCAGCTAAGGGATGACCAAAAGGAGGAAATTTAAGTGGTATGTAATTTACGCGGTTCGAGTTCGGTAAAACTAGTATCATTTTTAATATTCGACAAGCGGGTTTTTGTTCACTTCAAAACCGTACAAATATTGATGTTTCTGTTTTTTTTTTATATATGGGGCTATATTTTTATTTCTAAAAGACAAAATACTAAATCACATAAGTAGACAAGAACTAAGCAAATATAAAACAAATCACTTAAAACAAATTAACTCTTAACACACAAATAAAAACACTTCTTTATGTACTAAAAATGTATAATATACTTTCAGGTGATTAAAATACAAAATATCAGACAACAAAAAAAAAAGAACAAATCTAAAATTACGAATGCTAAAATTTTTAAAAACTAATTGAATTTTTAGGTTAATTTCCGGTGATTTCCGAGGTAGTCACACTGATAAACGTGTAGTAAAATATCGACGAATCACATAAAAACGACGGTGTATGTAAAAAGAAATATGTACAGGCACCAGTACGACAACAGACGTTTTTTATCGCTACCAATAATAGATAGTAAAATTAAATGTATAAACAACGGCTACTAGGCGTTACTTAGGTTTCACAGAACAGTTACAATTAATAGTAATTTTGAATGTTATTTAAATTTTATGTAAGTTTAGAAATTATACCCTTTTCATTTTTTAGCGTATATAAAAGATGAGACGAAAAGCTGAAAACGTTCTTTAACAGTATAAGAGTCGACGATTATTGAAAATGTGGTGTAATAAAATTGTGAAGCCGCATACAGGGTGCTTTCAAAACAATCTGAAATATTCAAAAGATTGAATCTTCGTGCAATTATATGATACAAAAAGTTCTTATGGGCGCATGTGATAATTTCTTTCATTTTCAAGATGTAGTGTTTTGAAAAATTATTTTTTGAAATATATTTGATGCCATTTAAGTAAACTGTATACTTAAATAAAATCAATACATAATACAGTGCTTTTGTAAAGTAGAGAATAAATTCATTTTTAAGGAATTTCCGAAAAAGGTCGATTTTAAATTTTAATTTTCCATATTAGGCCATTAAGTAGAGACATACAAATATCTTTTGACTTATGGCTCCGGCCAAATATTTAAATGCTGTTAATTAACATTATTTGATCTCATTTAACAACCAAAATATTAACATGCTTGCAAAATCACAATATACTCGCTAATGTCTCCTTAACAGTGTGAAAATTTGCAATTCTTTCCGATGATGACATGATGCATTTTTTAAAATTAACAAGGACTTTTTTTATAATGTTCTGAAACCAATTTTCAATCATAGGGCCATCCATTTCTTCATGTTTTCTTTGATTCGAACATTAATCTGGCATAAATCAATCGGTGCTTCCAATGTGGGTTATTAATAAACGATTTTCTTTTCCTGTTGGATTTTGTAATCAACAAGAGACCCCTTCCATAAAGGCTTGTTCTTTAGTTTTGATAGAGGTATCTTGCCAAATTTGTGTTACTGTATGTCCAGCATTAACCCATGTTTCATCTAAATAAAATACCTGTTTATGCCGATTCCTTGTGTCAGCTATTTTCCTTAAATAATCATGTCTCCACGCAATGAGTTTATCTTTTTCTGTTAAAAAGTTGTTTCTGTCACGTTTTTTTGTAACGAAAATTTAATTCATGCAATATTTTTTGCAGATGAAAATAATTATGATATATTTGGAAGAGTGGGACTATTTTCTATTTCTGAGTGTAATTTTTTGAATGCAGGAATTTCATTTCAAAAGAAAAAAGAATGTACCAGTTGCCATATTACATTCTTTACCCAAGTTTCAATAAAGGTCTTGTTTCTTCCTGGGGATTTTCGGATTTGAGACTTCTGCAATAAATTTTTCTTTAATTATTTTATACACTGTCCGCTTATATTCTCCAATATAGGTCTTACATTTAGTGGCTATTTCATCCATAGAAAGTGAAACAAAGTGTTTTCGAAGATTATTAAATACATTTAGTAAGATATTTTTTTCTTCTCAAGATAATGATCACTAGGTCGCTTACGCGTACTTGTGCTTGTAATATTTTCTAATGCACTCGCCATTCTTATATAACTGTAAAATTATAATATATACTAATACAAAATTCCGAATTAATTAAAATACATACGATACGGCTGTGAATAAATAAAGTATGACTTATCTGTCTAAATAAAAGCTTACCGTAAAAACCATGGAAACAGGCTAAATCTAAACGAAAAACTTTTATTAGGGCGATCAGATGTATTAAAATTTTCATTTTAACTACAAATAAGCAATGAAGGATGAGGTATAAATAAAATGTACCTGTTGAACCTATACGTTCTGCAAATTAAATTATTGCACTCCTTTCTTCTCTAGACTATCAATGAGATCAAAATAATGTTAATTAACAGCAATTGATTACTTTGCCGGAGTTATACGTGCAGCTTAGATCTTAAATATTCAAATGAAAATCAAATTTGCAGTTATTTTACAGTTTTAAGCGTCAAGCAAACCATTATTTTCGTTTTTTGTCATTTTTGACAATGTTGTAAAATCGGCTAATTTCGATTCATTCGGTACTTTGTCTTACCACGAAGATTAAAAATTTTTAGAATTAATGTTAAATTTTTTACCTGTTTACTGGCCTATATTTTGAACAAAAAAGTATATTATACTAGGTGTTGCCCGCGGCTTCACACGCGTAGTCGTGTTTTTAATATAAAAAAAATGCATGACTGCCCAAAAAAGAAGGGTTCATGGTATTAATGTGATAGTATTATATGTAGATTAGAGTTAAGTAGAGTAATCTAGGTCAAATAAAACTGTCTGTGAGAAAAGCAGTCCTCCCTTAGGCTGTCGGGTTGTCGGGACATCGAGATATGTCGTTTATCAATTCACTCCTCATATTTTTCATACCAGGGCGTAAGAAGTTGGACTAGTGTGTTGTTAATTATTACAGGCATTTTAGCCACTAATTTTGGCGAATTTTAAAAAATCATTAACAAGACATTAAGAGCTCAAATTTTGGGATTATAATTAGAATAGTGTTGTTGAGGAATGCATTTATTTTCATCATGATATTTCAAAATTTAAAGACCTTTGATTTTTTTCTCGGAAACTGAAAGGAATTAAAATGTTAAAATATATGCATATTCTAGATATTATTGCCTAATTTATTTTGACAAAATTTTAATTTTTTAAAAAAATTACTTTTTGAGATATCATTGACCGAAAATTATAAGGGGGTGCTGTAATCACCTTAAGTATTTTTATTCGTTTTTATTTATATTTATTTTTATTTCACTATAGTTTTCCCCCTGAAACAGGTCATTATTTATTTATGAGGAGGAGCTACAATTCCACTTTTAAATTCCTACCTTTATAAAAATCACCCCCCCCCTTCCCTACAAACTTTCATTACCGATTCCCTCTCTTAAAATTTAAAATTCCAAAAGCTCTGAAATACGTAATAATTTTTTTATGATTAGCTACAATTCCAATTTTCAAGTTCCTACTTTTAAAAAATCTATACTTCCATACAAATGTTCACTCCCATATCCTCCACTTAAAATGTAAAAATCCAAAAATAATTAAATACGTCATTATTTATTTATGATGAGTAGCTACAATTCCAATTTTCAAGTTCCTACCTTTAAAAAATCGATACCCCCTACAAAGTTTCACCCCAATTTCCCGCTTTAAAATACATGACTTTATTTATTTACGAAGAGTAGCTACAATTCCAATTTTCAACTTCCTACCGTTAAAAAATCTATACTGCCATACAAACGTTCATCCTCCATTTACCCCCCCCCCCCCCCTTAAAATGTAAAAATGCAAAACCTCTGCTTGCGTCATTATTTATTTATGATGAGGAGGTACAAATCCAATTTATATGTTCCTACCTTTAAAAATTCGATATTCCCATAAAAACTTTCTCCCCCTGTTTCCCCCCTTCAAAATATGATGTTTATAAAATACTTTCTTAGTGGGTCTACGTCGAGAAATGAGTAACTACGCCAAATTTCAAGTCAATTGGTCTTATAGTTTTAGAGTTTTCGTGATGAGTCAGCGAGTGGTATTTCGCTTTTATATACAGGGTGTCCCGAAATTAGACGATTAAAATAGAAGTAAAAGTTCATATAAACATAAGTCGGCAAAAATTTCGTTTTCGAGATACAGGGTGTTACAAGTGAAGTCCTGAAGGCACATTTTTGTAAATATTTTCTAAAATTTTTTTAGTCTCCAGTTTTCCCAAAATAAAAAAAAATAAATTTCTGATTCCACAGGCCTACTAATTATTGTTTATTAACTTATGAAATTTTCAAATGCTTTTCTTTTGAAAAGGCGCGTCCTAACGAAATACAACAAAAGTAGCTTTATTATAAAAAAAATATTGGTTTTCCAAATTTTATAGTCAAAAATGTTAAAAACAGTTAACAAAAAAACTTAGGACAATTTAACCCTAAGCCCCTCCCCTAATGAAGATGATCACAAACTGGCGTTTAGTTCATTAAATAGAGCGCAAAAAGTTTAGCAGTTGTACCAAATTTCAATTAGTTATCTTTAAAAGTTTAGAAAATATTTACAAAAATGAGTCATTAGGACTTCACTTTTAACACCCTGTATCTCGGAAACAAAACGTTTTCGGACCTATGTTTATATAAACTTTTACTCCTATTTTAGGAAGTAGATTACACTATTAAAACATGACCGTCTAATTTCGGGACACCCTGTATATAGAGATGAGATGATGAACATGTGGGAAATGACGTCGGCGATAATTTTTTAAATGAGACAAGATATATTATTCAATTTTTGGAATCACCTTGGAAAGCTGAATTCACACATAAGGTTTGTATACAGTGCGTTTGTTAAATACCTCGTGGTTTCGTAAAGTAGTGAATAAATTCGTTAAAAAATCAAGAAATAACTTTTGAAAAAACCGCACGAGGCCGTTGAATTTTATTGCCATCTGGGCATTCTTTCAAATGAAATTAATACATGATTCGTGTAGGAGTAATGACGTTATAGATATTTTTTAATGGCAACCCTATTTTTCATTACGGAATGTGAAAAGTATGGCTGAAATGAAAATAAAATAGGAAAAGCGATTTTGAAATATCAAAATATTAAAGGAGAATGGGCAGTTTTGCCTCATCCCCAAATGAAAGATATCGGTAAGAACATTTATTTTTATTATTACTTCTCTCAATCATCTATCCGATCTGAGTTATATCATACCATACGTGACGACTCACATTTTTTTTTTGTTTTTAAGCTATTGCATAGCTTTTATCGCGGGCTTTGAGCGCGGCGACCGAATCAAGAAATTCCGTAACGAAAATAAACCTAACACCCTCCACTCCGACCGGCATAGCGGTGCGGCGTTGAAAGCCGTGCATCGTCTAACGACGTTTCAGTTCGGCAGACTTCGGCACGGTGTTTGTGTGCGTGCGACTAGACGTATGCGTGTAGACTAGCTGCTAACTGCTCTTAACTGATTCTATCTCTTTTAGACACAATTTCGGAAAAATTGAATTTAATTTGAAAATGAATAATGATCCACAAGAATCCACAACAAAATATGGGACCACCATTGACGCGGTATTTTCCAGATATTTAGAGGATATCAAGTCTCAAACTTATGATTCTTATTTCAGTTACCATAAACCTATAGTTTCAATGATAAAAATTCCTGAATAACCTACATGTATTGTAAGATAATAAAAATATTTTAAACAATATTAACTTCTCATTTATTCAATAAAAGAAAAAAATTTGTTTTCTTATCGGTCACCACGCTCAAAAAGTGTAACTTGAATTAATATCAAAGAAAAAACTTGAAATAATATAAAAAAAAAATACTGCATAAATAAAATAAATAAATAATTATAATTGCATAAGTTGATAAAAAATGCTATGCAATAGCTTTACCGCAGCAGTCCCCGAGTGTCACACGTATTTTTTTTTTTGTTGAAAACCGTTTGTATTAAGGTGATTACAGCACCCCCTTATAATTTTCGGACAAGGATATCTCAAAAAGTAATTTTTTTAGAAAATTTAAATATGGGCAAAATATATTAGGCAATAATATCTAGAATATGCATATTTTTTAAAGTTTTAATTCCTTACAGTTTCCGAGAAAAAAAATCAAAGGGATTTAAATTTTGAAATATCATAATGAAAATAAATACGTTCCTCAACAGCAGTATTCTTAATATAATCCCCAAATTTAAGCTCTTAATCTATTGTTATTATTTTTTTTTCTCGGAAACTGGAAGGAATTAAAACTTTAAAATATATGCATATTCTAGATATTATTGCCTAATATATTTTGCCAAAATTTTAATTTTTTAAAAAAATTACTTTTTGAGATATCCTTATCCGAAAATTATAAGGGGGTGCTGTAATCACCTTAACTCCGAATGTTCATTTGTTAGTGGGTTCTGACATATATTTGTTCTCCTTCAAAAGATCGTTCAATTGGCGTATAGCTTATCCTTATTGGGGGTGGGACAATTTCCCATACATTTCTGCCCATTGTCCTTTAATGGCAATTAAATATTCAAATTGAAAATCGTTGGCTATTTGATAATAGCCAAGACGACTATTACTCTTCACACAGTAGTCTGTGAAGGGTATTATAGGTGTACTTTCAAGAAACCAAAATTTTTAATCCTTCTCATCAAATTTTAAACAACTTTTAAAAATGTCCGTTCGTCCGATGTCACGTTTTTTGTCCGCACGATAAGTCAAAAACTTGAAATTTTCAGGAAAATCAAGCTCTGCAATGGGACAAAGCCTACTGATTTTTTTAAAAAAATCTGATTAAATATGGGGGAGTTACAATTAAAAAAAAAAATCAAATTAAAAAAGAAAAACAATAGCAACTTGAAATTTTTAGGAGATATCAATCTCTATACGGGGACGAAGCCTATTGATTTTGAAAAAAAAAATCTGATTAACAATGGAAGGATTAAGGGGAGATTAAATCTTAAAAAAAATCATAAAACAAAACGAATAACAATGTCAATTTGAAATTTTTACGAAAAATCAAGCTCTGCAACGGAAGGAAGCCTATTCATTAAAAAAAAACTGTTAAAAAATCATAAATTAAAAACGAAAAACAGTATCAACTTGAAATTTTTAGATCTATCAATCTCTATAAGGGGACGAAATCTATTTATTTAAAAAAAATCTGATTAATAATGGAGGGGTTAAGGGCGGGGATTGAAACTTAAAACAAAAAAATCATAGAATAAAAACGAAAAACAATATCAACTTGAAATTTTCAGGAAAAATCAAGCTCTGCAATGGGGCGAAGCCTATTGATTCAAAATGGGGAGTAAAGGGGGATTAAAATTAAAAAAAAAAAAAAATCATAAATCAAAAACAGAAACAATATCAACTTGAAATGTTTAGGAAAAATCAAGCTCGGCAATGAGACAGTCTATTGATTTAAAAAAATTTGATTTAAAACGAAAAGGTTAAGGGGGGATTAAAACAAAAAAAAAAAAAAAAAAAAAAAAAGCAAAAAAAAAAACAAAAAAAAAAAAACAAAAAAAAAAAACAAAAAAAAAACAAAAAAAAAACAAAAAAAAAAAACAAAAAAAAAACAAAAAAAAAAAACAAAAAAAAAAAAACAAAAAAAAAACAAAAAAAAAAACAAAAAAAAAAAAACAAAAAAAAAAGTCTAAGTTAAATGACTGCATGTCCATATATGACTCAAGAATTTCAAAATTAATATTCAAAACAAGAAATAATGATTCCTTGGACTATTTTAAGAATATTTTGTTATTTAATGATTTGTAAAACCCCACTTTGTTTCGAAGATACAGGGTTTGTTTGAGAGTTAGGCAGTCAGTCATGAGAAGATTGAATGCTTATATCTAAGCTGGATGAAGTCATTTTGAACATTTATTGTAGATTAAGCAACTTTACATGTACTTTTTGATAAAATGTTGTTACTGTCGAAATTGTGTTCACCCTGTACCTTCGAAACAAAGCGGGATTTCACAAATTGAAGAGTGAAGTGATCTAAGAGCCAAAATTAAAAATTTCCAGAAATCAAAGAGAACTGCAGAGATTATCATGTGAAACATATAGGCAGTCTTCGCTTTAAACGTCGGTTTCAACCACTACAATGAAATTAGAGCTTAGATCTTTTAATGGGATATTGACACGGGCACATAGATCACATTGATAAAAAAAAAACAAAATTAATATTTTGGCACTTAGATCACTTAGCAAGACTACTCTTCAAAATCATCAAATAACAAAATATTAGAATAGTCCAAGGAATAACCCCGTGCATTTTTGTCGCATGTTCACCAAACACCCTGTATAATTAAATTTTTGGAATGAACTTTTATCTTTTACAGTTTTCGAGTAATTAAATGTCAAATACCTTAGTTATTTTATTAAGGAAATGTCATCAAACAATACGCTAGTTCACTGTGATGACATTTTGGTTTCACTGACATTTAATTCTAACCAAACTTTTAACAAAAACATCAATACATTTGACATATACGTTTTTACTGTTTTCAGTTTATTTCTAAATATTGTTTACATGTCATAAAAAATAGTTTAAAGGTATGTAATTGGTAACTAAACGATTGTTATTTGCAGGGGCGGTTTCTTCATTGGTTCATTTGTGCAGTGAACACCCAGTTAAATTTCATAAAAACACATCATTTTAATATTACATAAATAACATGAAAATATAAATTTAATTTTAATATTTTTATTTTCATACGTGTTAATCTATATTTTTTTGTACATTATTGTCCTCTGGCTGATCGTGTCTCTGTGTCACAGTATATCTAAGTATACTGTGTATGTGGCGCATTATGATAAGTGAGCCTAACACGAGTGAGACGATACACTGAATGTATATAGCTAGAAAGAGAAGAAAACACGCCAACAGATCCTTCAAACTGTCAAAGAACACACTAATTGGCGCGCCGCTCATAAACAAGGTTGCCACACCAGTGTTGCCAGTCTAGTACAATTCACAATTGTACTAGATGTAGTACTTTCTGCGTGCATCAGTGTTCACGTGTAAACTATATTTATATATTGTGTTCCTTGTTTGGGTTCGTTATCAATAAAGACCCCCTTTTTTCCTCTTCAATGAATTTAGCTGTCACTGCAAATAGAATTCGAAAAATCTGATACATTTAAGGAATCTGGTACATTTTTTAGACAAATCTGGTACATAACAAAAACATATTCTGGCAACACTGTACCAAATCAAGCAAACTGTCACTGTCATTAGTGTCATCCCATTCCTCTGCTGTCAAATACGTTAAATAAAAACAATTATTTTAATTGTACTTAGTTAAAAAAATGTGTTTAATTAAGAACTGTGTCTTCAATAAATTTAAAGTATTGTTCCCGAAAGAGTCTGGTACCAATCGATCACAAGGTAAGTACGAAAATATACCTAAATCTTATTATACTACCTATATACAATAAACTTATGTTATTTATCTAATATATATTTTATTTTAGGCTCTATGAGAAACTAAATAAGCTATGCCAAAACAGCCAACAAAAGTAAGGGTAAATAAAATGCAATACCCACTTAGATTTTCTAAACTAAAAATATTCGATAGTTAGAATGCGAAACAGCTTTTAATGTAATAAGGTAATAATACTAAAGGCTATGATTTATATACAAGATGATATTATGACAATGATGTTATTAAATATATGTATAGAAAGGTGATGCACGGTAATGTTTTTAGCAATAATATATATACAAGGAAGCTAAATGTAGCTAAAATAGAGCTCAGGCAATGAAGTAGACAATGAAACGTTCTTACTTGTTCTGTGATTTCCTGATGATCTACCATCCAGGGGTTGTTCTCGACAGAGTTATCGATCGGTTACTAAGGGCTGGGCCAACAAGCTAAGCAGGAAGTGGTGAACTATAGTACGGGTTACTTTACTAGAACTGTTAAGCCAAGCATTGACGATAATGTGTCCAAATTAAATAATAGCTACTAAATACTACAGGGGTGGCACAAGAAGCTCTACAGAATGGATATAATAATAATAATAATACATACAATAATACAAACAAGAAGGACATAGATGTTAGGTGGCCTTTGGAAGAAAAGTATTATTTTCACAACAAGGTGCTGTCAATCATGACAAATATACTTTAAAGGTAAACTTTCTTCTTATATTATTAGCCAAATAATCCGAATAAAATTCGTGAATTTTCAGGTACCACATGGACCAAAGAAAGCTAATTGAAAAAGAACAGAGGAGAAAGGAAGTTCTTCAGCCAGAAAGACAATCTAGGGTTGCCAACAAATTACCATATTTTAGGACTAAATGACCTTTGTCTTGAACTTTAATTTGAATAAATGAAAGTGAATGTATATTTTAGCAAAGAAGTAATTTGGAATTTGAACAATTGCAATTAGATTCGTAAAAGAGAAGAAGGAAGGTCAAGGTCGACAATTTGTCAAACTGTTTGTTTACATTCAGGTACAGGTTATAGAAAATTAATATACATAATTTGAACAATATTGTGTTTTATTTTATCGACAGGTAAGCTTATTATTAAATTATTTAAATTTTATATAAATATTGCAACGATAAAATGCGAATCATAACAAGTGTCTAAGAGCAACCAAAGATTACTTCAAAATGGAACTTAACAAGTCACATCCCACATATCTACATGGTCTGGCTAATGAATCCTATAAGTACATATCAAAATATTAATATACTATCTACAATTAAACAATAATTTGAAAATACAGATGAAGCCGATTTACCTATTTAGACAAAATACTATTATTCTGTTATTTATTAAAACACACTATTTTTTAGTGAACATGGACATGCAAAAGCCTGCCATAAGGGTATAGGACAGAGTTAGATCAAGAATACTTTGGAATGTGCTATGAAATACACTTAGAAAAAGTCATATAGAGAATTAAGATAACATTTTACGATGTGTATCTCACTAGTTTAAAATATAAAAAAAACCCTAACTGAACTTAAAATTTTTAGCAAACATCAATCTTAAAGAAGAAGCCCTTTCATTATAAAAAAAATCTGATTAAATATGGGGGAAAAGGGGGGTTGAAATTAAAAAAAAATCAAAAATAAAAATTGATATAATCATGAAATTTTTAGTAAAAATAAAGGTCTATAAGGAGATGAGGCCTATTGATTGTGAAAACAATCTGCTTAAAAATGGGGGTTAAGGGGGTCTGTTAAACTGCGAAGAGTATCATTTAAAATGCCAGGCATTATATATATTTATTCTAGTTTGTGTCTGTGTAATATTATGTATTGTGATGGGACTGATCTTATAAAATAAACATTTTAGTTCTTATTTTATTTGCCAATAAAAGGTATTTAAAAAATATATTTTTAATTTGACATCTGTGACAAATTGTGAAAATGATTAAACTTACAATAAAACCTAAAAAATGGTAGGTAAAGTTTCATATAAAATTTTTTACACAAAAATCAATGTCAAGCTTTCTACATAACCTGAATATATTTAAAAATCTCAAATTATAAAGAAAAGTCAGTTTACAAACTAATAATGTTTATAGATGGTTTTCAACGTATTGAAAACAAAACAAATATCAGACTAACTATTATTCATTTATTAATAGTTGTAGTGCTTGAAAACAGTATGATGTTGATAATAATAACTACACTTAATACAAACTCAAATAATAATAAAAAACAGCGACATTGATTCTTGTTCAAAGTTTTGATCCGAACTTACATATGATTAAATTATTGGAAAAAGTGAACACCCATTTTCAATTACCACAAGCCGCCACTGGTTATTTGATTCATGTTATCTACTTACTTTAGGAATATATTTATAAAAGTGAAAAAACGATATAATTTAGGTAAACAAAACGAACAAAACGCACTCAAAAAATCTACTGTCACTTTAATTGTCAGTGGAAACATCATCACTAAACTAGCGTATAGTAGTCATTTTCATGGCTTACTTCAATATAGCAACTAGCTTAATTAAAATATTCGCCTTTTAATTACTCAAAAACAGTATAAGATATGCATGGATTATTTGAAATCAGCAATAAAGGTCATTCCAAAAATTTTATAATATAGGGTTCTCATTTAAAAAAAATATTTGTTGTATCCCGAGAAATCTGCAACTTTTACTAAACAATTTTTGTTGTAAATGCAATAATAAGGGGATGATAAAGGGTGAGTAATTTATAATGAATATAACCAAGAAAGTCTACCTTGGTTATAGAAAATCCTGGTGTTTGTTTAGAAAACTACTTCCAGAAATATCGTAAAAATAAACATATATATAACACAAGTTGGTCCTAATAAATCAAATTCAAAATATTCAATAAATGGGTTTGCGTTAGTCAAGGGTTGGAGCAGGACAGGAGTATAATTTTAAGGGTCACTTAGGTGTTGTGTTGAACTGTCATTGATGGAATAAAGGAAGACTCGGGGGGCGATTGGAGTTAAAAATTTGAATGAAGGGTGAAAACCTCAGTGATAATAGAGGCACCTAATGAATAAATAATAATTTTTATGGAAAATAAAGCATAATACCAGTTTTTTTATTCTTCATTTGATATTTAACACATTTAAGATTATGGATAATATGTACCTTCTTAAATAATTTTTACTGCCAACATTATTTGCCCGTCACAAATAAGTCAATGGTCCACAGTGAAAGGGGTAAAATACTCCTTAACAATTAACGAACAATAGAGAACTTATATACAAGGACAATGCAACAAATAAAACAAAATAAAATAAACACTAATGATATAAAAAATCGGATCACATAGAGTCTGATTTTTGCTTACTTTTTGGTTTTTCTTTCCTACTTGTATGTCATTTATATACAATGTTATACCAGTAATGTAAAAAATACTTTTAATTTAGAGTATTTTACATTTAAAGGTTGAAAAAATTTGTCATCGGCAGCTGTTAATAATTTTGATGAGTAGAACATAGGAGTAACCATAGATGGGCATAACGTAACTAGTGTTGTATGTAGCGTGTACTTGTAGCAGCAGCATTTTGTATTTGACATAAATAGATAAAACAAAATCAAAAGAAACGTTTAAACAAAGATCAAATAAACAATTAACAATAAAATAATAAAACACAATGCTACATGCTTGTGTTATGACATTATTGACAATTAATATTGAAAATTTGTGCAACCTATACATGTAAAAAACACTCTAAAATAAAGACTTTTTTACATTATGGGCACAACATAAAAAAAATAGCCTCTTTATTTGATCTGATTTCTTAGGTCATTAGTGTAAATTTTATTTTGTTAGGTTGGTTGCAATTTTCTTGCATAGAAGTAATCTATTATTGTTTTTGTGTATTTATAAATTGCTTTTATAGGGATGAAACTGAAGCTAGCGCTTAAAATTAACAGCTAATATGGCCGGCCGCCAGGGACGAACTACGTTAGGGGTCCCGTCAGGGCCTCACCAATTTTTTTTTTACTATTTAGAAGTCGTGTGGATAAAAGAATCAGAAAATTGAAAAATTATGAAAAATTCTGCGGAAAGAAAATAAGAAAATTTAAAGTTTGTAAAATTCTGTAACTTCGCAAATAATTCGCGAACTTGGTCAGCGACATGGTGAAAAAATTTCTTAGCCTCTGTAGAATACTCCTTTTAAAAATGAAGCTCTAAAAATTTTGCGGAAAGAAAATAAGAAAATTTAAAGTTTTAAAAATTCTGTAACTTCGCAAATAATTCGCGAACTTGGTCAGCGACATGGTGAAAAAATTTCTTAGCCTCTGTAGAATACTCCTTTTAAAAATGAAGCTCTAAAAATTTTGCGGAAAGACAATACGAAAATTTAAAGTTTCCAAAATTTTCTAACTTCGCAAATAATTCGCGAACTTGGTCAGAGACATGGTGAAAAAATTTATTATACTCTATTTTTAAACTAAGAGGAGCGATTTGAATTTAAGTTGGCAATTCTGTAGACTTCTAATTGGTCAGATTGAAGTCAGTTTCACACATCACTTTTTAGCTACTGTTGACAGGGGTTGACAGTTCTATTTTCGATTCTGACATTTTATAATTTAAGTTTTGTTATTGCTTTGATATCTCATCATTATTACTTAGTTTTTTATTTTATTTCTTTAATAACAGTTCTTTTCAAATTGTATTGAATTTCTACGATTATGGATCCTTCTACATCGAATACTATTATAACAGTTCCTCGCGGAGTCCATCAAAACAACGAAAACGAATGAGTTTAGGCTATTAAAGTCTCTCAGAAAAGCAGTAAATAATAAATATGTACAAATAAGTATTGGATAATAATACGAAAACCAAAATTGTTGATGTTATATCCAAAATTTCTCAAGCTACCAGTAAGTTTTACTCATTACTTTCAAATTAAAAATAATATTAAATAATCAATATTTTTCTTACAGGTCAAAGTCAACTACTTACCGATTATTGAAATAATTCCGCAATAATGGAACAATATCTAGTCTAAAAAGTATTTATGGAATAAAATTTTGCAAGAATTGAAATATTTAGATTTGCCACAAATACATATATTATTCATCTTTATATACTTTCTTGAGATATAATAACTAAGTAAGTTTGTAACTTTGACCAGTCAAATGTACTGTTTATTTATTATGTATATATTTTTTTAGATATTTGAAAAGAAATTGTCAAAGTGTATTGATAGAACACTATATACGTAGATTTAAAATCCATCAAACAATATAGAAAATAAAACAGGCCAAGCTTCTACTTTAATGAAGATTATAATAAGGTTTATCAACAGGCCTGAAAAGCCAAAAGCAGGTGCCTTAATATACGTGCTAATTCTGTAGAAAATGCATTTACCTTGACGAGACGAAATCCGAAGTATTTTAGAATTGGTTTTCTACATTTTTTACAAAGTTTTCTAATTATGCTATGATTGTGATGGAAAATGTATCATATCATAGTCGAAAAGTTGAAAAAATTCCTCTGTTATCAAGAAAATCTGACAGGAATGGTTACAAAACTAAAAATATTAAATTTATTTAAATATGAAGTGATATAAACTTTTACACTTAATTTGGCAACATAGAGATGCACATAATTTTAATGTTGTCGATGTAAAGGCTAAAGAAACCAATAAAGTTGTGTAGTGGCTGCCCCATATTACTGCGAGTTAAATCCCATAGAATTGATAGAGGCACAAATAAATCTTCTGATGTAGATTAACATATTGAGTACTTAGTGTTTTTTGTTTCTGATTCAATGTAAATGTC
This sequence comes from Psylliodes chrysocephalus, assembly GCA_927349885.1. NCBI lineage: Eukaryota > Metazoa > Arthropoda > Insecta > Coleoptera > Chrysomelidae > Psylliodes > Psylliodes chrysocephalus. The sequence goes on from OV651818.1 coordinate 46,165,657, forward strand.
AAGATGTACTTTGTCTTTTCACTTATTATGTTGTATAGGCACCTCTTATGTATTTTTGTTTTATTTTTCAAACTTTATTATTAATTAAAATATAACAAATTTACAAAATAAAGATACTACTATTCATATGTTGTTTTTCTAGCCCATATTAAAAAAAAATACAAAACTACAGTGTAGTATACAAAAATTACAACTGCTCTCATTTTTATTGTAAAATTGTTGTACCTTACACACATTTAATCGCCACTCTGTATTTAACTTAAATAAAAATTCTTGTTCTGCAAGGTATGTGGTAAGAGTAGATTTGAGCAGCCGTTTTTGAGAAATTGGATTTATAAAAAAGGCGTCCTTTAAATTTTACAATAAAAATGGGAGCAGCTTTAAATATTTTACCCCACAAACCCTTTCTAACCAAATATTTTAAAAATACATTAAATATTAAAAAAATTATTTATGAAAAACTAAATTGAACTTTGTATTTCTGAAATCATCCACTTTTGGACTGATATAAGTTGGGTTAAATCGTTATATTTAAGCCTCAGGAATATATGGTAGCATTTTTTCCGCAATATTATAAATTGGTAAATATTGCTTTTTTGGTGTTCTACTTAAAAAAAATACAACTTTATTACTAATTTTTTTTTAAACTAAAAATTAATGAATTTCTAATCAAAATGATTAAAATATAACTAAATATTAAAGTAAATTTTATTTATTTGAAAATAAACCATTTACAAAATTGTTAATTAACATTTAAAACTACAAAATATTTTGGATATATTTATAAGTGCTATTGCCATCTGAATATGTCCATAATTTGTGGCCTCCAAAACTTTCATTATTTAACCTAAAACAAATACCTTGTTTTATTATTTTAGCTTGGTACTTAAATAGTCAAAAGCATAAAGTGTTATTGCTGTAACATTTGGTGTGGCACCCTTTTTTAAACATTAAATTGCTATATGTAAAAGGACTTTCCAAACAAGTGTCAAAAATGTTCTCTAGATATAATGTAAAAATTGCTCGTAAACGAAACCTTATTTTAAAATTTTAAACCCAAACTCAAGAAAGCAACTCAACTAAATGTAGTTTATAAAATAGACTGCAAAGATTATAACTACACTTACACATATTAAACTCTGCGAATGTGTAAAAGAGATTTGTCAAACGTGTATTTTAATCTTCGAGCATTATGCTCGAAGATTTTAATTTAATCAACTAGTTGTAAGCTACCTACACACTATCACAAAATATGGGTTTCGTCCATGATCATTTTAAAGTGTTTATGTCCCTAAATGTTTTTTTAAATTTTGAAAAGCTGTGACTGCACCAGAAGATTCCGAAACATATGTAGTGCTGAATTATTAAAAATATCTACCGATCATACTAAAGGAACTCCTTCTGCTGACACAAAGTTACAAATTACCTTTTTTATGTCTTAATAATTTTTATTTAATTATTTGTCTATACAATAAATGATCATACAAAATTAAGATAGATATTATCTTACCTGCAAATAAACATTTAGTTTTCGAAAGGCTTGAGGATGTCTCAAAAAAATATACCATCTGCTTTATATTGTATAAAAATATGTTTTCAAGAAGACCAAAGACATTCTGATACACAATGTGGAATTTAAGCAACAATTATAAATCATATCTACAAAAAAAACAGGAGAATGATAAAAACTATTATTATTATAGTAAAAGCTGGTACCATTGCACTTTCTTGGACTTCTACATACATTTAATAAGCTATTGCCCACAAGTTTACACTTTCGACTGTTGAATATAACATCTTGTTAGTGGAGACAAAATTCGTATAGATTTGATTTATTTCATTTCAAAACACTTGTCTGCAAACATATCATATCGTACTTCAGAACTTTGCTACATTTTACCTGAAGAAAGAACCCTTATTTAATTAGGAAATCCATACAACTAATGGTAATCTTGTAGTTTAATTTTAAGAAAAAATATTACAAATTAAACTGTACCTATAAAGAAATATAAAAATAAACTTTATTTTTTTGTACCTGCCAAAATTCTTCATTTTAAATAAGCTTTTCTTCAAATACATATTTTTCAGTCCCTCCTAAATATGTTTTGTAATAGGTAGGAAATAATAGGTTCTTAATTTCATTTCAACAAATAGAACTGGCATACCTATTTTTCTAATTTTTCCATCAAATTGAAAAACCTACTATTTACTTTCTTTTCTGTTATTATAATAGATATATAATTTTCTAATCACAGTTACTTATAAAACAATGAATTAAAACTGTATGTTAAACTCAAAATGTAAATTATTTTGTATTTTGTTGGGAGACATTTTACTCAATTTACTGAAATTTGAGCGCTGCTTGGGCGAATGGGCGATTCTCTTCCCAACATTCTGGTCCGAGCTGCGATATGAGACGAAGTAAGGAAAAAATAAAAGTACAACTAAAATACAATAATTATAAATCAAAAACGGAATGAGCACAATTTAGTGTCATCTTTATTCGTTGGTTATCTAAAACTTTGACTTCAATGAATTCATAACAAAGTTTTGAAATGTTTTTCTTGAAATGATACAAGACAAATTCAAATTTACCGCTAAAATGATATCTAGTTACTTTTTTAGTTATTTTTCCCTGTGTAAATAGGACTTTTCAATTCGCTCCTCTTAGTTTAAAAACAGAGTATAGTCTCTATAAGCATCTCATTCACAGGATCAAGCTTTAAAAATTTTGCGGAAAGAAAATACGAAAATTTAAAGTTTCGAAAATTTTCTAACTTCGCAAATAATTCGCGAACTTGGTCAGAGACATGGTGAAAAAATTTATTAGTCTCTATAAGCATCTCATTCACAGGATCAAGCTTTAAAAATTTTGCGGAAAGAAAATACGAAAATTTAAAGTTTCCAAAATTTTCTAACTTCGCAAATAATTCGCGAACTTGGTCAGCGACATGGTGAAAAAATTTCTTAGCCTCTGTAGAATACTCCTTTTAAAAATGAAGCTCTAAAAATTTTGCGGAAAGAAAATAAGAAAATTTAAAGTTTTGAAAATTCTGTAACTTCGCAAATAATTCGCGAACTTGGTCAGCGACATGGTGAAAAAATTCCTTAGTTCCTGTAGAAAACTCCTTTCAAAGATGAAGCACTAAAAATTCTGCGGAAAGAAAATACGAAAATTTAAAGTTTCGAAAAATTTCTAACTTCGCAAATAATTCGCGAACTTTATTAGCGGGATGGTCAACAAATATCTATGTCTGTATAGATATCTCCTTGTCAGTATGAAACTCTAAACATTTCGCGGGCAGAAAATCCAAAAGTTCAAAGTTTTGGAAATTCTATAAATTCGCAAACAATTCACGCGTTTGATTAGATTTACGTTTTGTGATCTCCTTAGCTATGATTTTTTCTACACAAGATGAAGCTCAAAATCCGCGTATATAATAATAATAATAATAATAATACTCTCCCTAATTCACCCCCTTACGAGTGAATTTTAACCCCAAAAGCTGAGCTTGTCCGGGGAAAGGGACGGCTATTATTATTATTTGCCGTGGCGCTCCGGGGCGACTTAAAGATGATTGATGGTGCCATTTGACTTACAGGTGAGGAAAACCCGGAAAACCTCACCCACCATATAAAATACACAATTCAAAAAACGTATCTTATTATTATCAGCTTACAAAAAGTTGATTTTAGAATTCTTCTCTGTCGGTTTCCGTTTCTGCTCTGTAAATATTAATTTCACTCCATATCATATTGAATTCGCGATCACTTTTTTGTCTTTACAAACACTTTGGCAGTTATGGCACCCCTGAGGGCCCTAACGCATTTCGTCCCTGGCGGCCGCCATATTAGCTATTAATTTTTTCAGATATGAACCAAGTTCGCGAATTATTTGCGAAGTTAGAAAATTTTGGAAACTTTAAATTTTCGTATTTTCTTTCCGCAAAATTTTTAAAGCTTGATCCTGTGAATGAGATGCTTATAGAGACTAATAAATTTTTTCACCATGTCTCTGACCAAGTTCGCAAATTATTTGCGAAGTTAGAAAATTTTCGAAACTTTAAATTTTCGTATTTTCTTTCCGCAAAATTTTTAGAGCTTCATTTTTAAAAGGAGTATTCTACAGAGGCTAAGAAATTTTTTCACCATGTCGCTGACCAAGTTCGCGAATTATTTGCGAAGTTAGAAAATTTTGGAAACTTTAAATTTTCGTATTTTCTTTCCGCAAAATTTTTAAAGCTTGATCCTGTGAATGAGATGCTTATAGAGACTAATAAATTTTTTCACCATGTCTCTGACCAAGTTCGCGAATTATTTGCGAAGTTAGAAAATTTTCGAAACTTTAAATTTTCGTATTTTCTTTCCGCAAAATTTTTAAAGCTTGATCCTGTGAATGAGATGCTTATAGAGACTAAAAAATTTTTTCACCATGTCGCTGACCAAGTTCGCGAATTATTTGCGAAGTTACAGAATTTTTAAAACTTTAAATTTTCTTATTTTCTTTCCGCAGAATTTTTCATAATTTTTCAATTTTCTGATTCTTTTATCTCACGACTTCTAAATAGTAAAAAAAAATTGGTGAGGCCCTGACGGGACCCCTAACGTAGTTCGTCCCTGGCGGCCGGCCATATTAGCTGTTAATTTTAAGCGCTAGCTTCAGTTTCATTTTTATAGGGATCTCAAAATTAATAATATTGAATATAATATTATTTTGGATGGATATATCTATCATGTCAAAGTTAATCAATTGGTAATAGAGAGTTATCGCCACTCGTCACTTTAAGAATATGGTAACATTCCTTACCGTCTTTAGACTAAGGTCCAAACAACAAAAATGAGTGTCATCGCAAATGTCATTCCATAAGGTAACGTTGATGGCTGAGCTGAATCCATTAGAGTTTTAAACTATATTTTAATTTAGTATTTTGTGAAAGTTGCATGAGTTGAATACTCAAGTTATAATCCAATAATATCTTATTAAAATTAATATTCTTAGATGGGTTACTATTATCGTTTATCTTAATCATTGCAATAATAAAATATATGGATGGTTTCTCACAGAAGAAACATATTTTGCTTTTTCTTGTTAACATTAGTTTTTATTTCCCATCAATTAGGATCTTTAAACGGATTCTGAGTTAACCCTTTCTTTCACCAGTACTAAAGTATTTTTAGATATTAATGTTAAACTAGTTTTAATATTCAAATTCATACTTTTAAAATTTCATTACCCGCTTGAAAATCAAAAATACCTCAGTATATTTATATTTGATGCGAGGTACACCAGGGCTGGTATATCGCGACATAGCGTCCATTTTGGACGCTTCCGAAATAGTAGTCGCCAAGCCTGCCAGTATAAGAAAAAAATGTCAGTTTTTTTTTTAATTGACATTTTAATTATAAATTGCCCAGATTTTTTAGGATAAAATATTTAAATTTAATCAATTATTAAAAATCTCACATGTACATAGAATACGTCGTGAAAAGTAGATCACTTTCAATTTTGTGCTTCTTTGGTTTATTTTAAAAGGTAATATGAAGAGATGAAGACAATTTCCTTATAGCTGAGGATGCAGAACAAATTGTGGCTCCCTTTTTTAGGGCTCCAGTCCCCTAAGTCTATTTATTGTAGGTCTTTTTAAATTGTTGGTAGGTATTATTCACTTCATTTGTATGTTTTTATTTAATTTGAATAATAATTTTGTGTAATATCTTGTGATTTGTTTTCTATACATTTTAGAATGTATTTGTTTGCTACATCTTACAAAGGATGGCTTTGAAAGTTCCTACAGAAAATATCCAGTAAAAAAGAAGCATTTGTCTGCATGCAGAATAACAGTAGAATAGGTAACAAATTTGGGAAAAAAGACAAACCTTTGGCAGACCACAAAAAGAACAACCAAAGTTTAGTAATCAAGCAAAATATTTCAGTATCTCTACAATTATAAACTTATGGAAACTATAATAGGAAACATGTACGGCTTCGAATAGGAAATTACCCAAATTAGCATGTCTAGTGAATATTACATTTAAAAATATATTTTCTATCAAAACTTTTGGGCTTCTACTTCAATATTAACCATATAGAAATACATATACATTTTATAGTATTAAGATTCAGATCAAATGTACCCTCAATTTATAAACATTGAACTAAAATAAACAAATTTCAAATAACACCTCTGTTTTTTTATTTAAATAAAACATGTTAAACAGAATATCCTATTGATAACTAATTTCTGTTTAATAATGGTTTCGCGTTTATCAACATTTTACAGCTTTGTTTATATGAGACATCTATCTAGCTCTTTTAATTAAATCACACATATTTACAGCATTCAAATTAAGTAATTACATTTTCATATTCCACTTATGTATTCTAATTGGTACTTAGTCACTTAAAAATGATGAAAGATAATGTCATAAAGGTAAAATTCCTTCTTCTAAGGTGTTATCCATGCTATTTTAGGTTCTAAACGTTTTGTCCAACACCTTTTTCACAATTTATCTGAAGCAACACTATGAAAGATTTAAATTCTGCATTTACAGCATCCAGTTTTAAGATTGATGAGAGGAGAGCAGTCACAATGTAGTTTCAGAGATAATGTTTACATGAACACTTATTTACCCTAGCATGTACCTATTTAAATTTAAATATTTAGTACAATCTTGAGTATAATCACCTAAAAATAATTTACTACACACTTGTTGAGTCTAGGCTACAGTATGGAATACTAAAGGTACGTTTACATCTGATATTTATTGCATGAGATTTATGTCTGACAGTTGTTTAGTCCAGTGTTAACACTTAAACATATAACTCCGAGAGAAATTTTTGTGTGTTTACACTGGACTAAAAAACTATTTGCCCATTCAATCTTTATTTCAGCATTTAAAAATAGAAATACAGTACTACACGTTAAAATCTCGTCATCAAGAAAGACTCTAGGACAAAGGTGTTTTACTTACTTGACACCAAGGCTTTTTAATTCACTACCAGAAATTTATAAAATATACCTTAAAACAATTAATTCCACAATTTTCATTAAAAAAGTTTTCCAAAAATTCCTACCTAATATTGAAAGGAAATATAAACATCATTTGATAGATTCAAAATAATCATATGCCAAATAGGTACAAACTTTTTATTTATTTTCATGTCGCCCCTATACTGCCACTATGCATCCACAATCTCTAGAATGTACTATGTATCTGCAATCTCTAGAATACTATATACCTAATATTACATAACTAAATAGGTATTGTCCTTTGATCAAAATATGGTATTTTTAATTGAGGTATTTATTATATTACATTTCTTACTAACATTCGTTAGTTGCAAATAAACAAGTTCAACCCGTGCACAACCATTGATTTTTACAGGAACACCATTGTTTATTTACATCTATCCCCTTTAAACATTTGTATTTTTGTTTTTTTTTTGTAAATAAACATCATTATTAATTATTATAATTAATTATTATTATTATTATTATTATGTAACATAAAAATGAAGTGGAAATAAATTGCATAATTTGGTATATAAAAAAGCACAAAATGTTTTTAGTTTGTATTCCACTAAGAGGAAAACATTGGTTCATTCCACTTGTACTATATTTACATTGTGCACGTTAAAAGTAGATAACCGTGGATTTCGCTAAACGAACATCAGAAAGTGTTGCCAACTTAAACTGACTACTATTTCCCCCCTAGCCTCAGTCACCCCCTCAGCCATTACCTGGATCTATGTCGTGACCCCCTTAGATATACCAACCCTGAGATACACATTCTATCTTCCTATTATTCCGAATGACATTTGCAGAATAGTCCGAATAGCCACCTTCATATACGAGTAAGTGACCATATTCCAATTATAAGGTTCATGTATTTTCTAAAAATAACGAAATGATCCAAGACTTTGGCGATAATTCTCTAATATTATATTAATCAATACACCATACAGGTGTGACGTAATTTTGGTTCCATTGACAGTTAATTCTAACCAAACTTTTAACAATATTTTGACATACGTTTTTATTAAATAATGTTTGTAGGTCATAAAAAGTAGTTTAAAGGTATGTAATTAGCTAATAAATGATTATATATTTGATGCATCTTATCTACTTTATAAATATATTTATAAAAGTTTAAAAACATAATTTAGGTAAACAAAATGCACTCCAAAAAAATACTGTCACTGTAATGTCAATGGAACCAAAATTACCTTATCACTAATTTAGCCTATTGGTATTATATTATTGGCTAGTCTTATCACAAGGACTTAATTATTAAAAAATGAGTTGCATTACAATATGAATAAGTTAAAACTATTGTTATCTTGTTTATTGTCAATTAAATCCAAAGTATTTAAAATCCAGTGCACACTTGATAAAAACCCATCAACTTTACCTAATTTCTAGAGGTTAAAAATAAAATAAATTACTTACAGATTTGCAAAGTAGCCTTCGAAGTATATCTTGGTACAAATGTTATCTCCTGTGACTCTTGATAATTTTCTGCCAAAGAATCATGGTCCAAAAGCCTCTGTGACTCCAATGATGATTCAATATCTATTGCAGTATATTCCTTATCTTTCATAGCCTTACTTCTCTTAGCCTCTTCGAGAAACTGATAGTCATGGGCAGTTATTACACTGGAATTAACGTCACAAGGCAAACTCCCTGCAAAAGGAATGAAGAAATGTACCAAAAATCGGACACTTATATCTTAATTGACTCTACTGATAATTTTAAATAGACTATGTTATCACTCAACAGTATCAGCAAATTGTATAAGCAATCTGACTAAATAATCAAATATTTCACGATTTTTTTTTAAATTGTATATCGGTAAGTGTATTTGAAACACAGTTGCATAATTTGTTGCTAAAATAATACAACCAGCCTAAATAATGACAACTGAAAATCGATTATAGTGAACATCGACCAGTCGATCGTGGCAATTACGTACACAATAAAGTGATTAAAAGAAAACTCACATCTGAAAGTATTTCCGGCCAAAGATTTCAGAGTTTCCATATCAATCGGGACAATCGGTGTTTCAACAAGTAAGGATGTTCACAGTGACGTTCAACTTTTTCCTCAAGTGTAAACTCCCGATTTCACCAAATCGAATGGCTTTTCAGCGAATTTCACATTGGTAAACTGTCTTCACCTATTTAGACGCATTTCTGGCAGTTTTTTATTAACACAAAAACAATTTACAAAATCAACGACACACCAACTGAAAATTGCCTACGAGTTCCGATCGACAGTACAGTCACAAAAAGATTTGAGGTTAGGGCGAAATGACGACCGCGCACATAAAAACTGCTTGACATAGCACAAGCATTGTTGCCACTTTCATTTAATTTACGAAAATTCAAGATTTGCTCACAATGGCAGATGATTTTGTCCTGTAGTAATTAAATTAAAAAATAACCTTACAAATTACCTACCGTTAGGATAGAAGCAATTGAATTTAAAAATTGGCAAAATCAGTAGTAATATTAATTTTTTAAATATAGAATTGAGCTTTTTTTGTTACCCAAAACATGCCAAGCGACTCGTTAATTAAAATACTTTTACTGTTTTAAACCGCCCTATGTTTTGGTTCACTTGTGCTCGCGGAAAAAATCATAGCGGACTAGTTAAATGATCAAAATTGATTGGTTTTTAGTTTATTCTCTTGTTTAAATGTGTCAATAATTTTTGGCATATCCTGTATTTTATTTGGATTAATGTTTAAAATGCCGAGATGCGCGGTGGCGACTTGCAAAAACCATAATACGAAATCCAAAAATAGTGTAAGATATTTCCGAATGCCACAAAATGTGGCTAAATTCTTATCGAAGAAATGACAAACTTAATTTAAACAATGGTTAGTAAAATGCACAAGTATATAAAAGAGACAGTAAAAAGTTGCTAAAATAAAAAATATATACATATATTTTTAATTTTAGCATGAAGTTGCCCTATCCACTTTGAGGAAAGTAGTAAACATAGACGCAAGAAAAGGAAACTGAATTCCACCAGGTGCATGGGGCCTCATTAAGAAAAGAAAATTGGTATTTTAAAATTTTAGAAGATAAAACAGTAGTTTCCTGTCTCAATACAACGGTCCCTTTTGAAGTAATACTATGCATGAGCAGGACACGGACGTATGTAAGAGTAAATATACATGAACAGAAAAGTTGGTTTTGACTATTTTCAAAGTAAACTTGACAAAAAAATGTTTAAATTTACCAAATAAAAAGTAATTTTTTACTTTTTATAAATAATTTGTTTCTACATACCTATTTTTATTTCAAATAATAAGAAAAGGGATTTCAAGAGAACTACCACGCCCAGAAAGTACAAATTTGAATCAAACTTGTATTTTTAGTCTATATTTTTTATTTATCTTATGACCAGGTAATGAATTCTGTCACAAAATACCTATAATTTACGTGAAAAATTAATATTTTTATTAGTATTATTTACCTTAAACCTTCATATTTGTAAACTAATATATTATAAAATAACCAATAAAGCGGTAACTGCATAAAATCTAAAACCGGCGAAATATCGAATTTCAAACATTATCTCCCATTTAATGCTAATAATTATATGTCCCACGTGACGTCACCGTCAGTCAGGCATGCGCAGGAACATATAACGTTAGTCTGTGTATCGTATGTATAGCCTGGATCTCATAAATTATGCGCTGTAAAATTTTGGGAAAACATTTTTAAATAGAAAAGTGGTCAAGAGGAATAGCTTAAAATTATTTTCACGGCACTAGATGGCGCAATGTAAACATATAAAACGAAATTGATTAAAATTTTGCACATATTATGATTTTTCACTTTTTTGACAACACTTAATTTGGCAAATGAAATAATCACTTTTTTATCATTGGCTACGAGCATTATGCCTCCTAGTGGCAAAGTTATAAACTTTAAAATAATTTCCAGCGATTTTTAGGGATTACTTTCGTTTTTAAAAAAAATCTCAATATATGTAGAATAATCGATTCATTAGATATGGCCGGCCAAAATAATATTCATTTAATTGTTAATATTTGAATACTATTTTTAATTAATATTCGCACACATCTTTAAGCAAAAAAAACCAAAAGGAAAAATTAGTAACTTTTCAAACAACTAAATAGGTATGTGTTACAGATCGGTAGAAGTAATTTTTTAAAATTAGATGTGCAGTATTATTTTTTGTAGTTTCTAAGAATTTCTTTAATTTAATTCCAATTAATTCAAATATTCGAATACCTATAAAGTTTTTTATTTCAAATATTGTTACTAATTTTAATTTTTTTAAAAAATTCATTTTAATTTAAGATACTACCAAATTTTCTACATTTTTACAATTACGGAATAAGCTTATTAGAAAAAGAATACATACTTAAAAATAATTTATAAATATATTTTAAATAAATACTTCTAATTAACATGGCAACAATGCAGCCATGTTTCGAGTTGGCCTTGGTCCGTTTTTGTTCTGATATTCGCATACAGATCAAAACAAAAAGAATAAAACTTTTTGGCACGTGAAAAAATTTCATAAAGTTCCTGTGAGTAGTTATGTTTACTAAATTATTCCATTATCTCTACCCGTATTTAAGTTTCCCTTACGATAGGTACTTAGTCTACCCTATTCATAGTTCAAAAATGAGACCGTTACTTGTGATAGCCGGAAGGAAATGTCATTTCCATATTTTGATAACTAATAAATAACCACTAACGTAAACGATTTAATAAGCTTCCAATAATACTGGGTGTCCCACTATAAAGTAATACCTGCATTTTAACTTCAACAGCTTATAACCAGGGCCTTTCCTAGGTGTACCTCCACCTGCGGGCTGAGCAATTTTTCGCCGCCCCCCACCCTCATCCCTGACAATGGGAATAGTAGTTTTTGTGCAACAAGAGTTAATATGAAGGCCATATCGCACGAAGACTAAGTTTGAGCACGACGCCGTAGGCTGAGGCTCCATCGTCTGAGTGCGATATGGACAATCCACTCGAGTTGTACAGTATATTTTTTCTACGACCCACTAGCGAAAATCTACAAATTTAAAAAAATATTTTAGATTATTAAGACAAAATAATTAATTATAAAATAATTTATGAATTTTACTAATTTATAAAATAAAATAAACATGAAAAAAAATTAATTGTCCCAAGCCAAGATTCGAAGCCGGGCTATTCGCGTGGAAGGCAGATGCTCTGTCCACAGCTCCACGGCCACTTTTATGATTTTAGTTTTAATACTTTTTTTCAAAGTGTGAACCAAATAAAAATACAAATGCTATTATTTATCGATTCTTCATTTTAATGTATATTTAATCTCAATAACTAAAAAAATATGCTGATAATTGGTTTGACAGAATTTCACTTATTTAAAATTTTAAAAATATAATAGGTGTCCAAAATATGAAATGTGATTGGTGGATATATTCGTTCAGTTAAACTTTTTGTTTTGTAATCTGTGCGTAGATAAGCTTTGTACGCGTGGTGTCGTGTTTATAATTTAAAAAATGAATGATTATTATTTTTCATTATTTGTTAATTTTTCTTAATTTATATAAATTTTATTAATTTTTATTAATTTTTATTAATTTTTATTAATTTTTATTAATTTTTATTAATTTTTATTAATTTTTATTAATTTTTATTAATTTTTATTAATTTTTATTAATTTTTATTAATTTTTATTAATTTTTATTAATTTTTATTAATTTTTATTAATTTTTATTAATTTTTATTAATTTTTATTAATTTTTATTAATTTTTATTAATTTTTATTAATTTTTATTAATTCTTATTAATTTTTATTAATTTTTATTAATTTTTATTAATTTTTATAAATTTTTATTAATTTTTATTAATTTTTATAAATTTTTATTAATTTTTATAAATTTTTATAAATTTTTATAAATTTTTATAAATTTTTATAAATTTTTATTAATTTTTATTAATTTTTATTAATTTTTATTAATTTTTATTAATTTTTATTAATTTTTATTAATTTTTATTAATTTTTATTAATTTTTATTAATTTTTATTAATTTTTATTAATTTTTATTAATTTTTATTAATTTTTATTAATTTTTATTAATTTTTATTAATTTTTATTAATTTTTATTAATTTTTATTAATTTTTATTAATTTTTATTAATTTTTATTAATTTTTATTAATTTTTATTAATTTTTATTAATTTTTATTAATTTTTATTAATTTTTATTAATTTTTATTAATTTTTATTAATTTTTATTAATTTTTATTAATTTTTATTAATTTTTATTAATTTTTATTAATTTTTATTAATTTTTATTAATTTTTATTAATTTTTATTAATTTTTATTAATTTTTATTAATTTTTATTAATTTTTATTAATTTTTATTAATTTTTATTAATTTTTATTAATTTTTATTAATTTTTATTAATTTTTATTAATTTTTATTAATTTTTATTAATTTTTATTAATTTTTATTAATTTTTATTAATTTTTATTAATTTTTATTAATTTTTATTAATTTTTATTAATTTTTATTAATTTTTATTAATTTTTATTAATTTTTATTAATTTTTATTAATTTTTATTAATTGTTATTAATTTTTATTAATTTTTATTAATTTTTATTAATTTTTATTAATTTTTATTAATTTTTATTAATTTTTATTAATTTTTATTAATTTTTATTAATTTTTATTAATTTTTATTAATTTTTATTAATTTTTATTAATTTTTATTAATTTTTATTAATTTTTATTAATTTTTATTAATTTTTATTATTTTTTATTAATTTTCATTAATTTTCATTAATTTTCATTAATTTTCATTAATTTTAATTAGTTTTTTTATTAAAATTTTTTAATTTTTATTTATTTTTATTAGTTATTAATATTAATTTTGATTAATTTTAATTAGTTTTTTTTATTTTTATTTATTTTTATTTATTTTTATTTATTTTTATTTATTTTTATTTATTTTTATTTATTTTTATTTATTTTTATTTATTTTTATTTATTTTTATTTATTTTTATTTATTTTTATTTATTTATTTTTATTTATTTTTATTTATTTTTATTTATTTTTATTTATTTTTATTTATTTTTATTTATTTTTATTTATTTTTATTTATTTTTATTTATTTTTATTTATTTTTATTTATTTTTATTTATTTTTATTTATTTTTATTTATTTTTATTTATTTTTATTTATTTTTATTTATTTTTATTTATTTTTATTTATTTTTATTTATTTTTATTTATTTTTATTTATTTTTATTTATTTTTATTTATTATTATTTATTTTTATTTATTTTTATTTATTTTTATTTATTTTTATTTATTTTCATTTATTTTTTTTTATTTTTACGATACTTCCCATTTTCCTTCCTCCTGATGAGTAGCTACAATTCCAATTTTCAAATTTCTACAATTGAAAAAACCGAAAGTCTTATTCAAACTTTCACCTTCCGTTTCCTCCCTTAATATGTAAAATCCAAATACATTGAAACCTGTCTATTTATTTATGAAGAGTACCTACAATTCCAGTTTTCAAGTTCTAACCATACAAACTTTCACTCCCACATATTTCCCCTATTTTCCTTATTTCCCTCATTTCCCCTCTCACCCCCATTTTCTCTTTCCCCTTTTAAAACATGAAAATCCAAAAACCTGAAACACACCATTATTTATTTGTGATGAGTAGCTATAATTCCAATTTTCGTTCCTACTTATAAAAAAGTCGATACTTCCATGCAAACTTTCCGTTTCCCCCCTCACCCCCATTTTCTCTCTTAACTCTCTTTAAATATGAAAATCCAAAAACCTAAATATACCATTATTTGTGATGAGTAGCTAAAATTCCAATTTTCAAGTTCCTACCTATAAAAAAGTCGATGCTTTCATGCAAACTTTTAACCCCTGTTTCCCCCGTTAAAATGTGAAAAACCAAAAACTCTGAAACACGTCATTATTTATTTATGCTCAGTAGCAGTATTTCAATTTTTCATGTTTCACTACCACTATGCAAAAAATTATATCCGATCCCTTGCTCTGTGAAAAACAAAAACAAATCGATCCCACGGGAATCGTAAATTTTTTCGGGATAAAAAGTAGCCTATGTGCTATTCCAGACTGCAATCTATATTTGTGCCAAATTTCATCCAGATCCGTTCATCCGTTCTTGCGTGATTGAGCAACAAACATCCATCCAAACTTTCACATTTATACATATATTTATTATATATTATATATATATATTATATTATAATTTATTTTTCAAAAAAAAAAAAGAGTTTATAAAATATTTTGAAATATTGTGTGCCTATAGGTATCTATTTAGGAAATTAATATAATAAAATACAATATCTGTTTTCATGAAATCTAACAAGAACGTGGAAACTTGAAATGACTTGTTTATAGAGCAAGTGCGCTGGCATCGCAAACATTAATACGTGAATAAAGTCAAATCTATAAAAGGGACAACTCTAGGAATGTTTTGTTATTTTAATGTGATTCGCCGTCATAAATAGTAGTGAGATATTATTTCTGTAACTATCTATAAATCTGTTGAGAAATTAATTTGCATTTGAAAATGTCTAAAACGTCTACAGTATTCAGTATATAAAATATGGATTTACATAATCTCCTACAAACCAGTCATTGCCTATGTGCTTAATTTGCCTAAAAGTTTTTTTCAAATGAATCTATAAAA
This sequence comes from Psylliodes chrysocephalus, assembly GCA_927349885.1. NCBI lineage: Eukaryota > Metazoa > Arthropoda > Insecta > Coleoptera > Chrysomelidae > Psylliodes > Psylliodes chrysocephalus. Next base: position 46,181,384 of record OV651818.1, read on the forward strand.
CCTTCTAGGCTACAAGAGCATTTAAATAAAATACATGCTGATAAGAATAAATATTTATCCTGTTTCCAAGGACAGAAAAAGCAATATTTAAAACAGCCAACTGTATTAAACCTTTTTGCGTCGTCTTCTAAACAAGATGATGATGGACTACGAGCCTCATATAACATTTCATTGTTATTCGCAAAAGCTGGAAAACCACACACAATTAGCGAAGAATTAATTTTGCCGGCTGTCAAAGAGGTAATAAAAACTGTTCTTCATCATAAAATACCGTCAGACATCATCAAAAAAATTCCCCTCGGTAATAATTCAGTGCAAAGAAGAATATATGAAATGGCAAAAGATGTTAAAATATTATGTGAACACTTAAAGACGTGCAAATTTTCCGTTCAACTCGATGAATCAACTCTACCAAATAATGATGCTCTACTCTTATCATACGTTCGATTTATAAAAGAAGAAAAAATGAATCGATAGTTTGCTAAAATTTTGGAAACTGATACAAAGGGAGAATTTATATGCCATGCAAAAGTTTTTTCAAGCGAAAGAAATTCCTATTTGCAGTATTTTGTCAGCAGCTACTGATGGTGCTCCAGCAATGACAGGACGACATAAGGGTTTCATAGCGCATTTAAAACAAGCAGTACCAAATGTACTCGCTGTTCATTCTATTATTCATCGTCAGCATTTAGTTGCAAAAAATTTGAATGAACGTCTACATACGTCGCTCCATTACGTTATTAGAGCAATCAATAAGATTAGAAGCAATTCATTGAATGACCGATTATATTTGGCCAGCTTTGTAGTGAAAATCGCTTACTGCTGCGCACAGAAGTACGTTGGCTCTCTAAAGGTGTTTGAATCGTTTTTTCAATCTATTGGACTCCGTTCTTGACTTTCTTGGGGACAGAGACGAAAAATTGAGAGAAAACCTGATTCTATCAAAAAATGATATCGCATATTTGTCAGACTTGTTTAAAATATTTAATGAAATAAATTTACAATAATTGGAAGGTGATGAGTTGAACTTAATTAAATCAAAAAGCTGCTTTTGCGGGAAAACTTCTTTTATTCAAACAAAATATAGGCAGAAGTGAATAAAAACACTTTCCCAGACTATCAACAGTCTCTTCATGTAGATTTTGAGGAGCGTTTCCAATATATTTTAAACATGAACGTACCGAGTTGCGTGTTAGATCCTTTCGCAAATTCAGATACTGAAGATTCATCCTGGATTGTGGGCAGTAGCACAGACGTTTTTAATCATATTTCCTTCGTCCTATCTGGCTGAGCGTGGATTCAATGCAGTAGCTAATTTACTGTCAAAGAAGAGGAACAGACTACACATCACTGAACGTGGCGACCTGCGATTGATGTTAACGAAATTGGAACCAGACATTAACAATTTGTTAAAACTCCACCAGCCTCAACCATCTCATTTTTTTTATTAACTATTAATTTTGTGTTTATATCATTTTTATTTCTTATTCATTTTGTGTTTGTTTTTAAAACTTTAATAAACAATTATATTGTACATTTGTTTTTGGTTGTCATTGTATTATTTTCTACATTATGATTTTTAATTGATAAATAAGCAGATAAATAAGGTACCCCGATATTTAGATTTCTGTAAAAAAGTAATTTTTAGTCACAACTTTTTTACATGTTTTATGTTTCGGAGGGGGATTGGAAAATTGTTTTCTTCTAAAGTGAACGGTGGTCCAGAAAAAATTGGGTTACCTCTGATCTATATCATAAAAACATGTTTTTACTTTCTTCTGTAAAATTGTGTGTTAACTAGATGCGCCCTTTTCCAAATAACCGATTCAATTACAAACTAAATCGTAACATCCATTTAAAGTCTCATCCTGGTCCTGCCTGCAGACTGCCGTACGGATTGATCCTTTGCCTGAATTTGCAAAAAAGTAAACATATAAGGTATGTTTTGGTTTTGAGAAATAACGATCCACAACTGACGGGCTCATGAGCAGTAGATAAAAAGCTTTCTGTTTTTTCTCGGACTACATCCGATTTCCCAGTCCAGTGTTCTGGTTTCGTATCCGAAATAATCCGTGATTGTTGTAAACAGTCAAAATGTGTTCATGCTTCGGAGTGTGGATCGACTTGGACTGTTTTGCGTTTTTTGAAGTGTTATGAATATTTGATTTGCTTTTTAGACCATACCGAACATATTACGATCCCAAATTGTTTATTTATGTGTGGATGAATGTCTCGCGTTTTCGTTTTATTCGTAAATTAATGCAATTTTAGAATTATTAATGTTTTAATATTACTTTCCATTTTTTTTATTTCGTTGAAATGTGATGATAATTTTTTGAAGTTGAGCTTTCAAAAGGAACTGCATTATTATAATAAACAATAAACAAAACTCCACATCGCGTAAGCGTACAATTCCATTAAAATATTGTGTTCTGGTTTTCGGACAATTTCAAACAGTCGGGGATTTTTTGCCTTTACGCACACGGTCCGGCGCAGTTTCAGAACCGTTTTCATTTTGAGAACCAGAATAGACATTGGGTCCTATGATTGAACGTTTACGTTATCCGTAACGTACATGTTAGGCCGAGTTTTAACAGTAATGAGGCAAGTTTGTATGATGTAAAGTCTTTCATAACACATTACTGTTATTTTCCGCCTGTTATGTTCTAATTTAACAGGTTTCCATCATACAAACTTGCCTCGTTACTTTTAAAATTCGGCCTAACATGTACGTTACGGATAACATAAACGTTCAATCATAGGACCCAATATCTTTATACGAAACTATAAGCATAAAAATGAGAAGCTGTCACCTCGTACGTTGCACCTGTAGATGCAACTGAAACAACCGACAAACTGAAACATCCTTTCCGATCCTAGAAATTTCAAGATCAATAAATTATATCTTCGGGTGACCTTGTCCTGTTTAATGGCTTAGAACCAAATTCATCCAGCTACGAGGGTCAATTAAAAAGTTCTCCAAACATAACGATTAAAATCCTTTGGATTAAAAACTTATTTGGAAAATTAAATTAGCTACGAAGGTTAGTTATATTTAGGAATTTGAAATGTCAGAAACATTTCCCTGAAATTTTGTTTGGTTGTTTTAAATATTCGCATTTTAGGATTTTTCGATGTAAAAAGGTCGTTTTTTATAAATTCCTACTACACATATTTTTTAAATTAACATGACAAATTATCTTGCTTGTACTTATTTCTAAATAGGGTGAATGTTGACACGTTATGTTTGCTATTAGAATCTCGAATCGATTTATTTGGATACAAATTATGCAACTACTTACCATATTTGGATTCGCTTCACTGACATCACATAATATATCTGATCTGTTGCTATTTTTTTTACATTATTTATGGATCTAACAAGTATTTAGTATGCTTACAATATAACCGCGACTTCTGATCGTCAAACATTATTAGTTTATATGTTTTAATTCGCGCTGAATGAAAATATAAAACAAATGTTTGGGAATAAATAGGAAAAAACCTAGTTTCCTAACGACAAGAAAAATAAATAAAAAAACATCTGCATGTTTTAAATTTACTTCCATAACTTGACATCTAACTTGTAAATCATCCACGTCAGCTCGTTAGTTTTGAGGGCAGCTCATTATAACGTACATTTGCACTATATTGATTTTACCAAATTATCTACCCCTTAAAAATTGCTCTCCCAATTAAGCTTCATAAAGGGCATAGAATGTGCGAGATACAAAATTTTATTAAAATACAAACACGAGGCTAATAACCATGCATAGCAGTTGATTCCGATGAAACACAAAAAAAATAATTTAACATTGTTTCGACCTTAATTATAAAAAAAAATAAACATCTAAATTACTGGTAATTTCTTAATAATTTATTATTATACTCTTCACACAGTAGCCTGTGCATTCGGTTCCATCCGTCCAATGTCACGTTTTTTGTCCGCACGATAAGTCAAAAACGAAAAAAACGAAACGATACCAATTTCACAATTTAAGGAAACATCAAACTCTATAAGGGACCGATGCCTATTTATTTTGCTATAAGGGGACGATGCCTATTTATTTCCAAAATCTGAAAAAGAATGGGGGGTTAAGAGGGATTGAAATAAAAAACGAAAAGCGAAGTCAACATAAAATTTTTAGTAAAAATTAAGCTCTATAATAAAATGAAGCCTATTGATTCTGAAAAAAATTTGAGTTAAAACGGGGGGTTGAGGAGAGTTAAAATATAAAAAAAATCCTTACTCAGAAACGAAAAAAGATATCAACTTGAAAGTTTTAGCAAAATCAAGCTCTATAATTTGAAAATGGCCTTTGATTAAAAAAAAAATGGGGCTGACGGGCGTCTTCCTTTATATCTTAATTGGGATGTTACTGAAAAGGCGTGATGCACGATGAAATCAACCTTTATACTTCACTTCCCCTTTATATCAGGTATATTGTCGCCCATTGGGTGTTACTGTAAAGGAGTGATGCACGATCAGATCAACCTATTCGCGATTCAAATTAACGCGCCACTGTCATTTGTCACCTATAAGAAGGATGTTTGTTTATTTACATTGCGTTTGTTTTGGGCGGGACTGTGTATTTGTGATTTTTTAACTGTTTTTAGATAATATTCTCATTATGATAGTGTTTTCGAGTTTCATTTAGTGTTAATTTAAGTTTTTTCCGTGCTTTCATCAAAAATATAATATTTATAATATGTATTTATGACTTATTTTAGTGGAAATCTCCACCTATTGTTGCTACACAAACATCTAGAAATATTTATTTACTAAACCCAGGACATGTTTTATTATGTGGTTTAAAAGACATTTCAGGTACCAAACTTTTATTATTGATGAACTTAATTAAAAATCTTACTATCCTTTTCTTATATTATGAAGTGAACGGTGTATAGTACTTTTTCTACGTTCACTATCCAAAATAGGCTTTTTTTGCACATTCAAATCTAACTGGAAAGTTGACGTTTTCCATGAATTATCATAGTTTGACATTATTGCCGCATATAGGCGAAAAGTTATTTTTTGAACACGCCTATTTTCAATTAGACAGGTTGTTATTATAAAGCTAATCGGTATTTTAAAAGAAAATGTAGACTAATCTGAATCTTTTAGTTGAAAATTTAATACTCAAACTCACTTTCCTTAATATTTAAATGATACTTAAAAATAAATTACCTTGTTTTTAACATTCATATTTAACATATCTTGTTGGTTTAGAGCGTAGCGTGTTGGTCTTTCAACATAAAGGTCGTGAGTTCAATGCTCACGTTATTTTTTTTTTTTATTTTAAATTGATTTTTTTATTTGTAAAATTAAAACTTTTAAAACAGTGGATCTTTGAAGTTATTTTTTAGATGTACTTACTAACAAATATTTCTTATGCTAATCATAAAATTAATCTTCAAGTAAGCATGCAACACAATATATACATAACATACTTTTCGTTTGCTAGTCAAGTTAGCCGTGTCTGTCAAAGTAACGTAATAAGATTTGAATTCGGCAAAATAAAACTATATACTTTTAATATCGTGCGATGGAATTAAAAATCTTGTGTGTAATTCGAGCAAAAAGCTAATTGCCGCTTACGATAAAATTGGGCGCGGAAACTTTTTATCTTAAGCAGCAAAGTATCACTTTCCGCTCTTAATACACAAATAGCTATTGTATACATGTAAACGATAATTAAACCGTCACAATCAGATTACAGTTTGATTCTAGACAAAATTTTGTAAAATCTCAATATTGTGAATTTGTAGATATGAATTTATCGTAAGACAAAATGTTACGACTTACGCTTGGAAATTAATGGACACTTCAGTTTTGATTTTGACATTAATAATAATAACTTATTCACTTTAAGAATCGAATTACAATTTTAACTTATATTTAACATTAACACCAGATTGCAGTTTGCTGGGGGCTTTTTCGTAAACTATAAGAAATAAACAAATTTAAAGCTCAAAAGTAAGAAAAAATTCCAATTATAATTGATACAAATTAAAATATAAACAGTGAACACGAACGCCAATGTTGCCAAATGATGAACTAATTTTAAAATAAAATTGATAAATGAACTGAAATAATATATAGGTATATATAATAAATCAGTTTTATAAAAACTCCTTAAATAAATATAGAGTATTATTACATATTGCTAGACAGCTAGGCACAAATTTTGCTACTTAAAAAAGGGCTAAAAATCCAACGACGTAGCGAAATTCCGCTACTTGTGGCAACACTGAACAGCGTCCTACTTATAGACACCTTTCACAAATTTCCTCCAGAGGGCGTATCACTTAGCTTGAATCGCGAATACTTTGCATTTACACATGAATTTCCGGCTGTACAAAAATATGTGTTTTAATAAAGTTATTCGTAATTGATCTATATTTACTTTGTTCTTTGTCCTTTACAGCTTCATTGAACTCTAAAGGTAACATTGGGGAAGGCGAGACCGAGTAAGAAGACAAGCGACAGGCAGCAAATAGTGCCGTTTTAAAAGTTCTGCATTATCTAAAACCTAGAATACAGTCATCAAATATCAAATTTTTTTTTAGTGGTATACGAGGTTTGTCAAAAAATATGAGTTTTACTCAAGAGTACCTTTATTCGACTGATAAAATTTCTCGACTTTTTATAAAGAACAACTTTTTATTCCTAAAATTAGTAATAAAAAAATCTTTCCTATGCCTCCAACTGTCTACGTAAATTGGCGGCATATGAAAATCGTTTTTATTATTGATATTGGGAAAAAAGTAATTCTTTATAAAAAGTCAACCATGGTCTAAAACCTAAAATACAACCATCAGATATCAAATTTTATCACACGTATAAAGAATAACGGTACTTTACTCTTGAGTAAAGCTCATATTTTTTGAGAAATCTCATATACCACTGAAAAAATTTGATATTTGATGACTGTATTCTAGGTTTTAGATAATGCAGAACTTTTTATGAAGAAAAACTTTTTTCCTAAAATTAATAATAAAAAAGTTTTCCATATGATTCCAACTTAGGGGGACATACTGTATAAAAATGTACGCTGCCGACCATTTTCCACAATTTTCGAAGATAACGCAAACTATATTTTGTACAAATATATTTTAAATTTCCCGCGATTCTCGCTAAATAACGTATAGCGCCATCTGCTTTCTAAATGTATAGTTATTTCGTCTTCTATGTATTGTCGTTATTCGTATAGAAAACATAATATAAAACCGGAAAATAAATACATTTTTTTTCAATGCGTGTGAAATTGTACTGGCCTTTAACATATTTAAATTTAATGCGACAGCTACACAATAAAAAAAAATAATCGAACATTAAGCTGTATTTCTTAACATTTAGCTTGGCTTCTGTAGCAGCAATTAGGGCTAACAATCGATCATTGTTATCTCGTTATTTCTAGAAATATTCTTTTGAAAATGCTAAACGGATGGCAAAGGCGTTTTTTAAACAAGTTCAATTATATACATAATATATGTGTTCTTGAATAAACAGTTTTTTCCACAAACATTTTTACCACAGCATAAACTTTTTGCCAAATGCACATAAACAATATAATTATTACAGGGTATATAATTTGATAACGAATCTTAAAATAACTTGAGATTATTTGTCCTAAAATATGTTTTTTTATACTTTTAGTTGATTTATAATCGATAATCATACACACTACTTGTATTTGATTAATAGTTGATAAGCATGATTGGTACATTATTGCTGAAAGGATCGACTAGGCAAGCTTGTCATGATTTGTCATTGCTTTTGTATTGCAACTGTACTGTCATATTTTATTAACTCATGATATCTTTTTGAATACAACTTTTGTATCGGCACTATGGATAATTACATAAATTAATGATCTCAGTATATTGTCAAATGACGTTTCATGCATTAGCGTATGTAAGTATCGTTATACTGCGTTATTGGTCCATCTGCCGACGTAGTACAAACGCATGTTTGTATAAAACAATGTATACATTTAAAGCGAACGGACCTTCATTTTGGAACGTACGTTTTAAATACCAAAGGCAGATATATAGCGAACGGGCGTTCTTGACGATCGTCCGTTCGTGCATAAAACGACATATTTATTTCAATAGAACTAGGAAAGTCCGTTTTCAAACTGACGTTCACAAACGCAGTGCATAAAACCAGCCTAATGTGTTGCAAATTTGAGAAGAATTACAAATCGGTATTGGAGGATAATGCGAAAATAAAATTTCTACTTCATGAATATGTACTATGTTCTGTATATTAACGACTTAGAGGAACGTTTTCTTAACTGTTAAATAAGTTCTGTGTAGAAAACTAAAGATATTTAATTGATTTTTTTTACGTATATTGATACGTATATTGATTATGTCATATAGAAAGGAACGATCACCTTCATGGGTTTTTATCCCATGAATCGTTTAAATGGTCATTAAAAACGAAAAAACCACGGAGTGCTATTAAATTAGAGGGTGGAAATTGGAGATAGGGATAAAAATGCACCCCTTATAGTTTCTAAATTAGCAAAAGAAGCAAAATTCAGGAACATTAATAGGAACATTTTTGTAAAAATTGCGAGTTCATATCGAAATAGTACATTTAAATTTTATTAAGGAAAAAAATTAATTTAAAAAAGCAATATACCCAATTTTTGTTTTATTTTACTTTTTTGTGTTTTCTGAGCAGAGATAGGTAATAGGCATTGCTTCGTATATAAAAAACAGTAGATTAAATTTCCTTTAAAATGGTTGGTTGAAAGTTTTTTTTTTATAAAAACGGACTTAGATATAGCCGCTTTTATATTGATACTGTTTTAGTTGTTATTTTTTACAACAAAATTTATTTTTATTAAAAAAAAAAAAAGGTTAATTTAATAAAAATTCAATATTTTTACGAATATGCAAGACTGTGATCGATTTATAAAGTCACAACTAGTTATTCTTAAAAATTGTTTTTTACGATCTAAAATATAATTGTCTTTTTTACAATAAAAATTACCATTATATAGGTAATAATTATTATTATTTTCGTTGTTCATTATTTTCATTGTTCATTATTTTCATTGTTCATTATTTTCATTGTTTTATATATCTTCAATAATGTTATCAAATTGAATATTGATTTCTTTGTCTTCTATGTCTTCAAGAACATCGTCTCCTGTAATCTCTCTCTCGCACATATTCGCAATTGAAATCCATGCATTGTTTGCAAAATATGGAACAAGTTATTCCTACAATCACAGCTTCCGTGGCAACCTGTAATACACCTGCAAGCTATTTTCTTGATCAACATGTGATTCATTTGTGCAAAACGCAATCAAACCATTTTTTTTCCAACCCCAGTCGAGAGGGTTTAAATGATTACCATTCCACTGCTGCATTTAAAAATATATGTTCTTAAACTATGGCGTTTGGTGATATCGCGTGTTGTCGGTAATTTTGATTTTGATAGTTTACAGAAAAGCTGGTCTCTATCTGTAACGTGTGGAGAGTGGGTTACCCCACGGCACTTAGGCCTCATTAGGCCCATTGTGCACCCTCCTAAGATGATAGGCACCTCCTAGCTCGTGAGCCAGCCTACAGATTTAATGTAGTTGACAACGTCGCCAAGAGGTGCTTCTCTTATATCGGCCGGTGTTAGCCGATACTCGCCGAACACAAATCTTCTAATAAATGAGAACGTCGAGCAATCGTAAAGGATATGCTCGATGGTCTCATCGTCTTGTTCGCACCCTCTGCAGAGTGCGGATTCTGACAACCACATGATATGGAGATGCTTCCGTACTTGGCAATGACCAGACAGAATGCCCGTGACTAGGCGCAGATTATATAGTCATAGTCAAGTATTTGTTTGCTGCAGTGTTGTCAGGATAACTTAAGAGCTCCCTGGCAACGCTGTAGTTTCTTGTTTCATCCCATCTTTCCTTGAATTTCACAAGGGAATGTTCTTTAATTAGGTCTGTCACTACCGATTTTGTCAGGCCAATAGAAGGGCCAGTTCCAAAAAGTATTTGGTTGGCTGTTTTCTTGGCTAGTGAATCAGCAAGACGGTTACCTTTCGATGTGGCGTGACCTTTGATCCATCTTAAGGTGACCACATTGTTGATGGATACTTCGGCCAAAGCTTCGTGACATTCTAGTACTAACCCTGAATAAATTCGTGGCCTGTTCAGGGTGAGTAGTGCTTGTCTGCTATCTGTATAGATGAACATGTTCCTTCCAGTGATATTATTTCTGATTATTCCTTTGCTGCTATGAGAATCCCCGTTAGCTCTGTTTGAACTACACTGGCTTAAATTCTTATTTAGCTTTGAAAACCCATAAAGACTAGATAAAAAGTATGCTGATGCAGATTCTATTTTTTTTTTTTCAGTTGCATTGTCGCGTAAAAACGTGTCCATATTAGATTTTAATTGTAAAATATTTTTATTTATAAATCGATCACAGTTTTATTACATTAATAAAAATATTCAATTTTATTAACAAAGTAACATAAAATTCCTTTTTTATTGAATAAAAATCAATTTTGATGGAAAAATATTGGATTTTTGCATTTTTTTTTATATTTTCTTTTTGAATATTTGTTACATACATTTTTTTAATGTTTTAACTAAACAATTTAGATGGGAAATCGCATTCTCTACAAAAAAATTCATATTAACTATACCTGAATTTTGCTTCGATTTCAAGATATAATTAAAAAACTATAAGGGCTGCATTTTTACCCCCATTTCCAATTTACACCCTCTAATTCAATAGCACTCAGCGGTTGTTTCATCTTTAATGACCATTTGATGACCGCGAAAGTGATAGTTCCTTATTGTCCCCTTTTATAGGACATAATCAATAGCCTATATAATTTCTATTTTTTATAAAGATAAACATTTAATACGTATACTAATCTAAAAAAGTAAAATATCCACATCCTGTTGATAAAAATGTCAAACTTACCTCCCTCCCTCTGTCTAGCGCTGACCGTCTTCATCTTATTATTAACCAAATAATGCGCAGACTCAAGAAATAATTCCTCCTTGGCCAGATTGTCCAAACTACCTCCGTGCATCATGTTTTCCGATATGGAAGACGGTTTGCGGTGTCTTCCGTGATGTCTTCCGCCTCCGTGGTGGCCGCCCCCACCACCATCCGTGGCACTTCCGTGCCGACCGCGATGCCGGCGGGCAGCCGAGGTGTTATAGTGACGGGCGACTTCAGATCCGCCGGCGCTGGTGGCACGTGCGATACGCTCAGTTTCTTCAGCTTGATTCAAGAGATCCTGGAAAAAATAATACCAGAGGTATTAAGTAATCCAAACAAACGGTTGCCAGATGAAGGTAACACCCCAATTTTATATTGAGTTCTGTGATTGAGTTGATACGTGTTTGATTGCAATATACATCAATCACGAAGTGTTATTTAATTACAAATATTTAAAAATACTATGTTCGTCTATTTATTAACGAATATTTAATCTGTTAATGATTTCAAGAAACATAACCTCATTTAGTTGAATTTGCTAATAACAGTAACGATTCACAGTGATTAAAAAATCACGATATTTTCTGTATTAATTTATATTGACAATTTAACTTTACAGAACAAAATCTTGCCACAGCAACACAGCCATTTATATAAAAAAGGTGAAGGCTCTCGATGGTTCCACTAAATTTCTTCATCCAAAGTTGCAATTCCTAATTATTCATCGAACATTCTACTGTGTTCCAGACTTTTGATCAGCGTTCGCCATAGGCGTCCCACTTACCATGACCGTAACATTAAGTTGAGTTTCGGAGGTTGACTTATTTTTTTTAAATGTTTTTGGTAATTGTAAGAAATATGATGGGGGTTGCTCTGTAATATATGTCCTACATACTTAAGACTTTATTTATGCGATATTTCGACGGAACCCTAGTATGATGGCTTGTTGATGTTACGAATATGTGCCTAAGATAATAAAACCGAAAGCATTCAGTATTAAGTATTGATTGGTATATGAACCAAAACGAAACGTTCTGTTAAATATTATATTTCGATTTTTAAAGATGGTTCGCAAGACATCTTTAAATATTTAAAAATCCGTAAATACTTCAAGATACTTGATGAATTAGGCTATTGTCCCAATATTCTGGTGTTGCAGACAACCTGTGACTCAATCGGAATATTTACTTACCATCGATTAGAACTGGAATAACCTGTGTAATAATGGCTTTTTTTTTCTCCACAAATAACATTAATGTGATCAGTTCATAAAAGACAGTAATCTAATTGACAATATTCTATTTAGACCAGAGAATAACCATGTAGTTTTTTTTTAACTCTGCAAATCGTTCTGACTATTAACTTCTCGAGTTACTTCATATTATGCATATTAGTTATGAATAACGAATGTGTAAGTGTAACGTAACCGCTAGAACAATGTATATGTATATCATATATACCGGAATAGGGTTAAATTTAAACATAACGGCATTAGGTCCGAAAAATCTTGAGAAAGGAATTTCCACTTTTTCATCTTGAAGTTTGACTGATTTTACCAGAAAAAGGCAAAATTTATTGGAGGAGAGCGAACAAGTAGATTATCGTGATTTTCTTCAGTCATAATATAAAACAAGACCTTAATAAATAGTCGACTATTTTTAGTCTATCTAAATTTTGAGTGTTTTTGATATCAATTTGTCGAGACATAATTTTGTCATTAATAATCTGAGCTAACGCTCTCGGGCTTTATTTTTTTATTATTAATGATAAAATTATGTCGAGACAAATTGCAAAATGTACGAAAAATTTAGTAACAATAAAAATAGACGATAATTTATAAAGGTCGAGTTATATTTTATAAGATTATTTCTAGAGTCCTAAATGTAACTTGAATTAATAAATAAACAATAAAATAACTTTTTGAAATAACATTTATTTTCGGTTCATTTTGAAAAGTTCCACGAGATATTAGCTAGTACTCTGACAATAAATATATTTGACAGTAGCCGTTATTAAATATTGTAACGATAGTTTAATTTATTTAGAGTTTATTTATTTAAAACACGTTATTTACAATTTATTTATAACGTACTAATTAATTAATATAATACTTACGCACTAACTCACAATACATTTATTTATTACAATGTGCCTTTACTGTCCAACACTTAAATTCAATCTTATCTTCTATCGACAAAATCGCGGCTATTTATATAAAAATGTAACGCTCTCGAAAGAACCAACTCTGCGTAAATTATGTAGGGCTAGTACTCTAATATTCCATAGTATAGATTTTCTAGTATTTTAATATTTCTACATGCTTACAGACAGGACTTTAGGAACTACTCTATTAATTAGATCCCAGCAGTGAATAGCCAGTGTAGAGAGTCAACCCATCTCGACCTTTTCAAATCTATTGTGGATATCCTTTAAAGGTTGTTTAGAGTACCTTGTCTAGCTGGGTCCTCTGTAGTAGATATACTCTATAGACTTTGAAGTAATGCTCCGGTGTAGCTAGTTGCCCTTGGTTTTTTCTCTCCCCGTGTAAGGAATCTTAGTCTTGGTAAACCTTCGCAGTACCACAATACGAGTACTGAATATCCTGGGTTTCTTCTGCCAGGCCGCGGCTGGTGTTATACATAATATGTTTGTTAAACATACAATGTCCTGTTAATAGGCCTATTAGAACTCTAGTATTTTTCCTATTATGTCTTAGTAGATGCTTGTTAAGTTGTGGCGATGGTCCTTTTAAGAACTTTTTGGCCTGTCTCTGCCCTGGTGAATTTTTCCAAGCTTCCTAAAGTTTTTTAACATCCACTGCTTTGTGTATGTTCTGATAGCCGTCTTTGTGACACCACAGAAGGGTTCCGGGCCAATAAGAGCCTTTGATGCTCCTTCTTGAGCTAGTAAATCAGCCTCTACGTTGCCCTGATGTCCTCTGTGGCCTGGTACCTAGGCTAGGGTTAGTCTGTTAAGGCTTCCAAACAGCTCCATACAAGCTTTGAGTGTATCTGTATGGAACTGAGTGCTTTTAATGTCGGTTGTTTGATTTTCTAAGTATATGACAATAGTTTTTCCATTTACCCTAATATCTTAATATCTCTTTTGCGCAGTTATGTACTGCTGATATTTTTGCCTAGAATACTATCGCATGTTCAAACATGTTTAGATTTGTACTTACAATTGCATTGGATTATTTTCATTTTAATAAAATGCACTAAATGCTGTACTTTTGCTACAACGTAGTACATAATTTTTTCAGTAAAATATCAGTAATTCACTTACATTACTTACCACTGTACAGCGGCAGTCCTAGCTAAAACGTAGTATAGAATATAAATAATGTAGGTATTTACGCTGCGGCAATTCGTAGGAGTCCGAAAAAAAAACATTTTTCGTCCGTGTTTCATACATTGTTTAGATTTTATTTCCAATAATTTTTCCTTAACTGAGTTGGCTATGAGAACAATTGAACAATTTCTGTCGTGTCACTGTGCTCATGTCAAATTAATTTAATTACCTAGTTTATTTAAAATTGGTGTCAAAATAAATTACAAAAATGAGTAGTGACGAAGAATTCATTACTGGCACGCCCCCAGAAATTAGAGGCGCGGCAAATTATATTTAAAAAATGGTACACAGAGCAAAAAGCAAAAATTATCGAATGTTACTTCTGTACAGGTGTGAAGTATTGGAGTTGATTTTTTTGAAGAACATTCCGAATTAGTGGTTGACTATACTGTTATGCAAAGAAGCTGCAATGTTTTAATGATCTCTTTCCAGTGGATAATGCAAAACGAGTGGAACTTTGTCAATAGTTCCAAAACAATCCGAACCATGAAGTTTTTTTTATCGGATGAGGCTCGGTTTTATCTTTCTGGATAATATGTTAATTCACGGAATATGAGGTAGAGGTCAGCTAAAAATCCTCATGTTTTTGTTGTTGAAGAACCATTATATACCCAAAAAGTGTTTGGGTTGGAATATGTCAAAGAAGATTGGCGTGTCCCATTTTTTTTGTAAGCGCATGATATCGCATAGATATACACGGCCCATTCCCTTTTTAGTCAAGGCTCATGGTTTGTAAGAAGTTTCATCTCGAGAGGGGGGATATCATGGCCCCATATAAGCCCTGGAACCGCCCTTGGCAACTCCAACTATGATTTTTCACGTAACATGAAAGTATTTCAGATTTTAATACGTAAACTTAGGCATCGCAACCTAATTTGTCTAAAGAGGGGATGCGCGTTAATCTCGAATTTCAATTGTCAACGCCTACTGTAACTGTTAAAGAGAGATGCAAACAATAGCCGTGTTGTCGGGGGTGATCAGTAGATCATAATTTTCTTGAATTTGTGTTTGTGTAGCGTGCAGATTTTGAGTTATATTTTATTTTTATTTGTTTGTAGTGTTTTCTTTTGAGTAGTGACTTACTTGTGTTAAAATGCCGAAACATTTAGGTAGTCAAGCAAAGGAAATAATATTTCATTCATCTATTCCAATATTTTATGAAAAAAAATGTTCCTCAGCAACAAATAGTTTTGGGAGAAAAAAAAAAACAACGATAATAGTGAAACTTATAGACAATGTGTTGTGAACGATGATCCCAAAACTCTCACTGAAATTAAAGAACAAGTTGCTGAAGCTACAGGATATTCGGTAAAAACAATTGAACGAATAATTATAGAAGGTGAGATATCAAAAGGTAAAAAATCTATGTCTACCATACCTAAACAATTGTTTAAAAGTCCAAAAAAGCGCAAAAGAACATCAAGTGTAACATATATTCCATCCTAAAATATTGGAACAATCAGAGATATAGTTTATAGATTTCACTAAACAAAAGGTATGCGCGTAACAGTCAAAACTCTTAGTGAAAAATTAAAAAAGGAAATTTAGTGGAAAGGGAGCTAGCTACACATCATTAAGAACTATTTAAAAAAAAAATTGGGTTCAAGTAGCGAAAAACGCGAAACAACAGACAGGTTCTAATAGAACGGCTTGACATCAGGGAAAAAAGAACAGATTATATTAAAAAAATTAGATATTTTCGTTCTCAAAACCGTCCCATTGTATATATTGATAACACTTATATACATAGTAGCCATACATCATCACATAATTGGGGTGATGATAATGCAAAAAGTTTGTTTTCCACCATTTCGAAAGGAAAGAGACTTATTATAGTTTATGCTGGTGGTAATATGGGCTTTATTCCTAACAGTTTATTAATGTTTGTGTCTGGGGCCAAATCTGGTGATTATCATAATGATATTAATCAAGAAAATTATGAAAAGTGGCTAAGAGAACTATTAATACCAAATTTACCACCAAATGCTATTGTAGTTGTGGATAATGCACCGTATCACAATGTTATAGAAAATCCTGCTCCGAATTCAAATTCAAGAAAAGCTGAAATGATAAACTGGTAGATGTTCAACAATATTGAATTTTAACCTTCCTTAATACGACCAACACACTAATCAAACAGCATAAAAATAGATTCAAGCAATACGGTCATACAGTTTTGAGATTACCACCATACCACCCAGACTTAAATCCAATAGAAATGATCTGGGCTGTAATAAAAAATAATGTAGCTATAAAGAATATTCATTTTAAATTAGCACATGTACAAATGTTAGCTGAAATTGAATTTACATCAATAACCCAAGAAGACTGAAAAAAAGAAGTGCACATGTAATAGCTGTCGAAGATGAATATTTAGTTCGCGAAATTATAATGTTGGTAATCTGGTATTTCCTATAATACCTTCAAATGATAGCCATTCTTAGAAAGGATTAAAATTTTAGGTAATTTTCTTAAAATTTTGTGATTAATCTGACCGTGATCGTTTTAAAAATCCTAGAAAATTTATTTTAAGCGAAAGTAGTATACGCTACTGAGCTTTAATAGTAGCCAGTAAGATCGTTTGAAGGTGTGTCAGCAGTGCGCAAACTTTACCCCATTAATGACAAATTAGGATGCGATGCCTGTACTTTACTTTTAGATTTAATATTAAGTAAATACATTTCATCTCCAAATTCTGTAAGTATATTTAAATAATCAAATATTCTTGCTATTTGATTTACCTAGATTTTTGGGTAATTATTGCATATTAATAATTTCCTTAATCCACTTGTAATATATCTAATTTGATAAAATTAATTTATCAACTACTCGACTGTGATCAATTATAAATAGAGGAAAATACAAATATTTCAATATTCTCAAAAACTGCCAACGCAAGAAACCAAAAGGTCTGCAGGCAATTAGCTTCTCGGAAATAATTATTAAGATCAAAATTTTTATTTTGTCTACAAAATGTAAAAGTACATTCTCTAAGAATAGACGGTATTAAAAAATAATCTGGTTATTGGTTATGAACATAAAACTTACCTTGAAAAGTTTACTTTTTCCTTCTCTATCTTTCGGATTTTTATAGTTGATAGCCTCATCCAGAAGTGCTTTTAACTCCCCGTCATTCAAGTTCGATAAAGTCTGAAACAATAAAGGATAGTTTATTTTTTGGTGGTAGGTTTTGAAAGATGCCATACAACGGGAGCATTGATTTACTTAGATAAAGTAACTAAACTAGATAACATAAGCAAAAAATAATCCAAAGTGTCTTTATATGTTTTGAAAAACATGTGCCATCACAGAGTTGGGTAGTATCCGGATACTTTACATGTACCTATCCGAAAGCTATATTTTTTTCAATTTTGTATCTGGTATAAGTATCCAAATTTGTAAGTATTCTGATACCGAAAAAATTATACGGATATATTGTAGATTATATTAAATTAGGAATTAGACGTTGTTTGTCCTTGTCCACCGCGACCTTTTCAGATATATTGTGGGACTCCGTTTGTTTTAGAGTATGTCGTCCAGCTTGGTCTTTTTTATTAGACTTAGTAGCGTTGACAGTGGTTCCCGCATGTAGTTGCATGCTTTTGGCTTTTCTTCGCCCAATGTTAGAAACCTCATTCCAGCCAGACCTTCACATTGGCACAGGACGTGGAATGATGTTTCCTCTTCTTCTTCACAGAACCGGCACAAAGTTGCTTCTTCTGCTGGATTGATGACACTCATGTGCCTTTTAAGGCGACAGTGTCCAGTAAGAAGACCTACTGTTATTTTAATGATTTGACGCTTGGCCGATGGTTTCTTGATGAACTGTTAGGCCTGTCTCAGTCTTGGATAGTTCCACCATTCCTGAGACTCTTTTTGCATCCATTGTTTGATGGATGCCTTACACAATGCCTTAGCAAATCCACAGACGGGTTCGGGACCTGGCATGGCCTTAGCTGAGCCTTCTCGGGCTAATTCGTCGGCCTTTTGGTTGCGCTGGCCTCATGGCCTGGCACCCAGGCTAGGGTCACCTTGTTTTGACTACTTAGCTCTGCCAGGTCTTCTAGACAGTCTTTCACCAGTCGTGATTTGATTTCTGGTGAGAGAATTGCCTTTAGAGCTGCTTGGCTATCAGAGTATATGACAATTTTGGTAAAAAGCGTGCCAATTCGGTAAAAAGCGGGACATTTTAGTACTTTGGCGGGACCCGTGCCAGCAAGTGAAAAAGCGGAACAATAACGCCTAAAGCGGGACGTCTGGAAACCCTAACGATGGCTCCTGTTTTTTAAAACACCCTGTAGGCTAAATATCTAGTTTTTAACTGTTGTTACAATATATTTCTAAACTAAATTGATATCATTTCAGTTAAATAATCATTCAGTAATCAATTCTGAATTCTGTAAAATATAAAGTCTTAATTAAATTGTATTTCTATTATTAGAGAGTTATTGCAAGTTCACTTAAGGTCAGTCACTATTAGTGCCGCTCTTATTTTGACATCTGAACATGTGCAGATCACTTACATTCTAGAATTGACTTTATTAGAGATTGTGCCTGTTCTTAATGGTGGATGTTTAAGGACAGCGGTTAGTGGCGACTTTATAGTTTACGGGCGCGCTCCCCAAAATTCGTATCATTTCGAGGTTTTTTAATATTAAATATTTAATATCATCGTCATCTAAACCTTCTAAAATGGTAATTTCTAATGCCTCTTTCATATTATGTACTATTATAAACAACAAAAAAGATATGAACTGTAATTCAAAATTTTTAAAATGAGATTAGAAATATGTATAAGGACAAGGACTCTAATGTCAAAATTTCAGGTTTGTAATAAGTCTTATTTTATGTAGCATGGAATTTATTTGCCTTTAATTACGTTGTCACTATTAGTGGCTGACGTTATAGAAATTTGCAATAACTCTCTATTGTCAAGATTATTGCATTCATCTGACAGTCAGGGACGCGCTTTCTTCACGTTTTCTTCACGCCGCACAGAGGGGCAGGATCCATTAAAATCCTGTATTAATTCAAAAATTAAAGTGCTATGAATACATTCGCTTCATTGCAGTATTGTTAACAACACTCCTGTGCATAAGACATCAAATGTCTCGGGGCTGTAACGTCCCCCCGCTCCTCACATTTAGTCCCAAAAAAACAAGTAACAGAAAGTCCACGTTTGTCGCCTATTAATCTGTTTGGTTACGCAAATATTAAAAATATTGTAAATGTGGTAAATCATCTTTTTTGTATTTTTATTTAAAATACAAACGTCAGCGGCAGATAAATGATAAATTTTCATAATTATTACTTAGTAAATTTGTAATTACGGTGAATAAAAACACTTAGAAATCACAACTGTAATATTTCATAAAAATATTGTGTTTCGCATAGATATGTAAAGTTTTAATTGGGTATCGAGACATATCGAGTAGTTTTGTTTATATGATTAAAATGTACTGGTATCGTGTAACTGGGGCACATTTAAATTTCTTGCGATTTTTGGCGATTTTTCTTAAAAAAAGATATTTCATCGATTATTTTTTTCGTATAACTTTTAACCAATTAGAACGTTCAATTTAGTTAAGTTACCTCGTATAATTTCGATAATACCTGATTATACATAGAGTAGCTCCACCAATCAAAAATATTTACAATAATTTCATTTCCGTAGTAACCACATCGACAACAATACACTAACTAACAGGACCGTCAAATTTTGACGTTTATCAATAATTAATAATTGTAATTTTCATTGTACCAATATGTATTTAAATTAATAAATTGTTGATATTTACTTAATTTACTCAAAAAAATAATCGTATCAAATACAATACGTACTTCAAAATAAATACGGTTATACATCTCAAACTTCCTGCATAATTACAAATCGTGTCAGTTTGACAGAATAATCCTCCCGCTTCGCGGTCGGATTATTTAAACTGTCAAACTGACACTCTTTATAATTATGCAACAAGTTATCGATGTATAACCTGATTATTTTGAAGTACTTATAGTATTACTACTGATAATCATCTCTTTTAACCAAAATCACCAAAAAGTGCAAAATATGAAAACATGCCGCAGAAGTACAATAACAAAATATTTTATTCATATGCACAAAATAACCCGATATGCCTTGATACAAGCTGTACACCTACATGTTTCTGAGAAACACATTTTTATAAACTATGACAAAATTATGTTATTTTAGTAATGTTGATTTTAATTACTTATGCCTTCTTTATTTCAGAAGCTAGTTATAGCACTGTAGCAATATCAAGAAGGAACTATACGACATCTTAACAAATACCAATTCAAGTTATTAACAAATCATCAAGCCAGCATTTAAGTTTAGATGGTTGAATGTAGGAAGATCTAGAAATAAGTTTCTCAATTAATAGGATAATTAACTCGATACGTTAAGATCTTTCACGCGGCTTCAGGCAGTCTAACTCAACTATGAGAGGACGTCCAACAGTTTTTTTTGAAGAGAGCAACGAGCAAAGTAAGCGCAAATAAACAGAAGACCTGCGGAAATATACGTCTATTGCGGAGCTAAGTTTCACCACACAGATGAGTTTAAGAGCAGCAGGAAATACAGAGGCTTCCAAATTATTAAAAGAAATAACTACAACATTTCCAAAACGGGCGAGCAAATATAGAAAATCCTACAAAACTGTACTTGAAAAATAGCCACGTAAGATGTCTGGTGAAGATGCCCTGGCTTTACTAGTAGAAGCAAAGTTGTTTAGGCACCAATGTAGAAGAGGGACAAGAGACGCGTAACAAAGACTTGAAAAATTACCAAAAATTAACAATATTCCAGGAAATGTTACCGGGAAAAATCAAATGTAGAATTTTTTAATTTGTTTTTATTGATTTGAGATCCTCTGTTGACAAGTAAAAGAAATGAACCTAAAAATAAATTGAAAAACATACCAAATGGTGCTTTAGATCTGTTAGTACCTCCCACAGTCACAGAGTTTCAAAGTAATGAACATGATGACTCATTCTTTCCTTATTCTAATGAAAGCCAATAATTAAAATATATGTTGATTTAATAATTAAGAATTTGTAATAAAAATCTACCATGATTAACGTGATTAAGTTAAGATTAAATGCATAAAGCGTTCCATGTTTTATTTAAAAATATTGACATATAATGTATTTTATTCTTTTGACATACGATTCATGGCATTTAAAAATTAATACCAACTTTTGAGGCATTCTGCCCCAGTGTGCGCCGTCTTGCAAAATACTAATTAATGAGCGCTTTTATGTACGTATATGGGCCAAAATAACTTGTTTTCACATCTTCAAATTATAACAAACTCATAGACTCGTTCGTACTTGAAGCAATCATAGAAAAACAATGATCTAACATTAATTTTGGATAAAAGTTTTTTGTGGTATTATTATCTATAATTTTTGTTAAACAGGGTGTCCGGAAAGTCAACGATAATACTAAAAGGGGTGATGGACAAACTCATAAGCTTCCAGAAAAACATAATATGACCTTAGTAAAAAATCGATGGTTTTCGAGATATTGCCACTTCAATAAAATTCGATAAAATCGTCCCCTCGGATCAGATTTTCGAGTGTCATTCCTAAAAAAATGTATAATTCTTAGATTCTAATTTAGGTTTTGCAACTGTGGATAGCCATTTCATTAAACAAAGACCAACATTGAACCAAAAGTTCAAAATATTCAATAAGAAATCTTATTTTACAGAGAAATAATTTATTTTTATTTTCCATCACTCAAGTTTAACACCTCATACTGTACAAAAAAATGTCTACACTAACCTGGCTAGTGATTTGAAAAGTTTGCTCATTTAATGTACTTTTATAAACGACCCATTGTTCTAATAAACAGTTTACTGTTATTGACTTACAGTAAAGGATATTCCTAATTTACCATATGAGAACATTAATAACATTAATTAAATCATGTTAAAATAAAGTTTTATTTTTCTTACCAAAAATTAAACAAAAATCAACAGCCTAGACTAGGAGGCCATGAAACAAGTGTTATCGCCATAGCAACAACCAAAAAACATTTTTGTTATTTTGTTATTGTACTGTCAATAACTTTTGCTTGTAAGTATCTGGACTTGTGTGTTACCTTTTGATTTGGATTTGCCATATACCGCCCAGGATGATCAAGTTTTAGAAGAAATTGAAAACGATCCGACTACTTCGGCGCGAACAAAAGAAAAACGAACAGGGATACCCAAATCGACAGTAAACGAGATCACTAGGAGATATCAATAGGTTTGTTCTGGTTCTCAAAATGAAAACTGTTTTGAAACTGCGCCGGACCGTATGCGTAAAGGCAAAAAATCCCCGACTGTTTGAAATTGTTGGAAAACCAGAACACATAAAGGTGATTTGTTTATTATAATAATGAAGTTCCTTTTGAAAGCTCAGCTTCAAATAACATTTGCATGTATATGTTTATCATTATCATCACATTTCAATGGAATAAATAAAAACAGAATAATATTAAAAATTTAATAATTCTAAAATTGCTTTAATTTACAAATAAAACAAGAACAAGGGACATTCGTCCACATATAAATAAACAATTTGGGATCTCATACGTTCCGTATGGTCTAAAAAGCCAATACAATATTCATAACACTTAAAAAACGCATGCGCGGTCAAAACAGTCCAAGTCGATCCACACTCCCAAGCATGAACACATTTTGACTATTTACAACAATCACGGATTATTTCGCATACGAAACCAGAACACTGGAACTGAGAGATCCGAAGTAGTCCCAGAAAAACCAGAACACTTTTTATCTACTGCGCATGAGCCCGACAGTTGTGGATCGTTATTTCTCAAAACCAGAACAGACCTAATATCGCCCATATCACGTGCATGTTGCAAAAAAATAAATAGGACCCGAACTTTATAAAAAATGTACTGTGGTCTGGTGAGAGTACATTTAAAAAGGATGGCTTTATGAACATGAACAATTTGAATTTTATGCGTTGGAAAATCCCCACCCCATTCGAGAAGAAAGGTCCCAGTACCGTTTCAAAGTAAACCTGTGGACTGGTATCCTAAAAGGACATGTAATTGGTCCATTCGAATTACCAGAAAATCTAAACTGGCAAGCTTTTTTACATTTTTGTGAAACCCACATACCGCTTCTTTTGGAAGATGTTCCTTTGGCCGCATGCCGCAGAATGTGGTTTCAATATGATGGCTGCCCGGCACATTATGCACATCAAGTTCGTGCGTATTTAAATCAAACCTACCCCCACAGATGGATCGGCCGACTTGGTCCAATTTTATGGCCCCCCGGTCTCCAGACCTAAACCCCCTAGATTTTTTTTACTGGGGTTTCATAAAAGAAAAGGTTTATGCAAGACCAATAAGTAATATTGATGAATTACGTCAGCGAATAACTATCGCAGCCCAAGAGATAAACTTGGCAAGAAATGCAAGATGGATAAAGAGGGCCTTTTTAAAATGATGCCGCGCCTGCATTCGCGTTGGTGGTGGTCACTTTGAACATATTATTTGATTTTTTATTTTTCTTAAATTAAATACATTTTTTATTAACATGATTTAATTTTGTTTAATTTTTAGAATGTTCTCATAAGG
This sequence comes from Psylliodes chrysocephalus, assembly GCA_927349885.1. NCBI lineage: Eukaryota > Metazoa > Arthropoda > Insecta > Coleoptera > Chrysomelidae > Psylliodes > Psylliodes chrysocephalus. Next base: position 46,205,340 of record OV651818.1, read on the forward strand.
TAAATTAGGTACATCTTTCACTGTAAGTCAATAACAGTAAACTGTTTATTAGAACAATGGGTAGTTGTTAAAAGTAAATGTTTAGACATTTTACAAAAGGCGGCCAGATTGTCAAATTATCGTTTAACATTATTTTCTGATCTGGCTAGTCGGATTGTTAAATGCCTAGGTGTTTTATAAAATGACGGCCAACACGGGGCCAGATTTTCAAATGTTTAAAATTAAAATTATATTATGACATTCTGGCGGGTGAAATGTTTTAGTAGTTTTATAAAATACGAATTTTACTTTAAAGTTAGGGCCATCAAAAATTTTATCTATGGGTTTAATGGAATTAAAACATTTTATAACGAATATATTACATATTTTTCTAATAAACAGAACAAATTAAACTGAAAAACAAATTGAACTGTAGAACAAATAAAACTGAAGAACAAATGAACATAAGATAAAATAACACTTGCTAAGCTTAAAAGATCCGACCATATGATTCCTGCATTGTTTTTTAATCAAAATACAATTTTCAAAATATGGCTTCTTAATATTACTCTTAAAGGTATATTATTTCTGTTATTTATGATTATAGAAGAAAATGCTTCCAACCAGATTTGTTTGTGATGTCATTCTCTATAATTTTGGTTAAAAACGTGATTTTTTTTAATACATGTAATGGAGAATTTGAGGAAAAGCGCAAAATTTGATTTTTCAGTATTTTTGTTGGAGTTATAAAATAATGTTTTAAATCATTTTTATCTTTAATTCATTTTTGGATTTGATAGGCCCCACTCAATATTAATATTTACTTTACAGAAATATTTGCACTTTTCCTCAAATTTCTCAGTTATATTCCATTTTAGAGAAATTATTTATATGACCAAAATTATAGAAAATAGCATTATAAACAACTTTTATTGAAACAATTTTCTTTTAACAATTATAAGAGAAATACACCTAAAAGTAAAAAAAAGTACTATTAAAAGTATTTACGGCCATACCCAGACAGTACACCAAATCCTTGGGATATCTACTGAACATCCCAATATCCACTGATTGTCCAGTCCTTGGTGGATATCTATTTTATATCCATGAAATGTAATTTATAGACATGCAAATGTCCATAAATAATAGTAATTATATAGCAAATTATTAAAAAATTACGCCATTGTGGCTAATAGTACCGTTCAGATATTTAAAATTAATTTTTTTAAGGTGTATTCAATATCCCATGGACATCCATATATATCAAAGTCTTAGCGCGGACGCAAACCATCGTGGATATCTACTAGATGTAATTTTTGATTTTGCTTCCTAAGTATAGATGGCGATACCACTTTCGTATCTACTCATGCTCAACCCGCCATAATTGAGTTGATCGAAAATTTTTTCGCTTTAAGACTCTATTAGAGACTGGAGTCGAGAATTTCCATTTATTGCTGAAGAGTCCTAATAAGGATGACTTTTTCCTTAGTGGGCAAACTCAAAGGCAGATTGTTGGAATTTTTTTTATCTCTATTTTCTTTTGACGTTATTCAATAATCATTTGGTTACTTATGAATGTCTACTAAAGATACCTATAAAATATTTTGCTGAATATCTGAATTTTATATCCTGGGATATTGACGGACATTTGGTTGGATATCCATATTGGATATCCACAAAATATATTCTGTGGATATCTCTGGGATTTCTTGTATTGTCTGGAAGATACTAATTAGATATTTTGCTGAATATCCATAGGATATCTTCTATATTCTGGATATAGACGGACATTTGGATATCCATATTAGATCCACGGAATATTTCTGATATCCTGTGGATATATTGGATATCCACAAAAGATATTCTGTGGATATCTTTGGGATTCGGTGTGTTGTCTGGGTAGGCATTCCAACGACCTCTCAATCAATATGTGCCAGTGGGAAATTCTTGTATATCTAAGGGGGTAGCGACATAGTCTTGCAACTTGGACGCTATTTTTATTCGAAGTAGTAGTCGCCAAGCCTGCCAATTTATGAAGAAATGTATAGGTCGGTTTTTTAAATATTATTTTTATTGTGTTTGACATAAAATATTTAAATGTAATCCATTATTCATGATTTTACGTAAAGTAGATAGAATACACCGTATGTCGCCACCCTTAGATATACCAAACCTTCCCACTGACAATTCATTTGTTTGGAATACCTAATTCAGACCCAGGAACTGATTTGACAGTACACAAATCGGTTTGTGATCAGTTTTGATTGTGTTGAAACACTACGTTTTTGTACTGTTTTGAGTCTAAGGTATGTTGGAACACGAATTCTAGACCGCGCAGAATCCCGACAGTACGCAAACTGATTTGGTTTATGTTGGAACAAACCTATAGTTTGTTCTTATTAATATGATTTTTTTTTATTTTCTGCATGTTCACTTATATAGTTGTTATTAGTTGTCGAAAATTGGCAGTGTTTTACAACGCGACTGAAACTCCTTACCCGCCGGAATATCAAACAGAGGATAATCTTAAATATTTGACAATCTGACCGTCTTCTTATAAAACGCCTAGGCATTTTATAATCCGGCTAGCCAGATAGTAAACTAATGAAAGGTAAACAAAATTTTGACAATTTGGCCGCTATTTATAAAACGCCTAGGCAATTTATAAAACGACTGATTTTGTAATCTGGCTACGACATATACATGATGACCCTAAAATGAACCGTATTGAAAATATTTGATGAGATGTACAAAATTAATTTTCCCGAAGGAAAATTCCCGACTGGAAATTTCGCTGACAAACAATTCCCTGACAGGAATATTCCCCAACAAATATATTACATTTCACAAAAAAAAACTATATTCTTGATAAAAAGTTCAACATCACTTGAAAATCCATAATCAAGAGTCTTCGATGAGATGTATTACAAACTTTTTGATTTCATCCCATTATCTAATTTCTTCTGTGAGCTGATTTTTTTTTAATGAAACGCTGTTAATTTTAATTAATTTGTGAAAAATAGATGTCAAGCTATTGGTTACAAATTATCGAAGTTGGCTAAGTACGCGATTATTAGGCATTCCAACGACCTCAGTGGGAACTGACCAGATGAAATGTTAGATAAGTAACTGTCAAGATTTGTTTGGTTGCATCATGTTCCCCTTCCATTACAATTGTGCTTGGATACTTTGACAATTGGTTCCGGTCATCGCATTGGCGAATTTCAAATTAGGTGCCCGAATTGACAATTGGATCCCGTCATCCCATTGGCGAATTCTTGCTGACCAGTTGTACTCCAGATCCATTAGAGAAAGATAGAAAACCATATACAAAACGTGGCCAAACAGTGTCGTCTCTTTAGGTAGTTCAGATTGCGTGAGCTTTGTTTGGATTTTGTTGTGTTGTGGAAATTTTGTAGTAGATATTTATATTTTTTGTGTAATCTGTTGTAAAATATTCAGAAAAATGGTTGTTAAATGTGTTGTTTGTGTTAGAAAGTATTTTAAAGGCAGTCATGTAACTTTTCACAGGTAGATAAAAAGTGCTTAAATATTATTAGATTTTTTAAAAAACTGGTTCGTTTTTGCCGTTCATACCATATATTAATATAGTTTATACTGTGTATGTATCTTTTTAAATCTTAATTTATTATTATGTTTAGATTTTCCGGAAATCCTGAATAAAAAACCTTTGGGTACAGGCTCTAGGAATATCACCAGAGATAGGGGTTAATAGTAGAAGTTACTCTATACATTTTAGAAAAACTGAATTTACTTTTTCTCCCGATGGTAGAGTATTTTTGAAAAAGGAATCTAAACCTACTTTTAGTGACCGAAAGGAGAATGATAATGATTATTTATTAGATCCTCAACCTGGCCCATCAGAAAAGGTACTTAATTATTTATTTACGTAGCACTTACAGAAAATAATTTCTAAATAGTAAAGTATATCTAACCTAACACAAATAACTTAGTGAGCTAAAAAAAAATAAAAAATTAAAAAAAGGAAAAACACTACAACACCATCACAAGTAAAACTTAGACGTTCAGGAGTTGCAAGTCCCTTTTTAGCGCTAAAATATTAAAATGAAACGTAATTGTCTTTTTACATTCAAAATTGATGTGTGCTGAGTCCGTCAGACAGGAACCAATACTTTGAACTCTTTTAAGTAGTGATAGAACTACCTATTGCTTTAGACAGGAGTCGCAGTAAAGCCTGCTTTCTTCTACATTTGCGTTCTTCTGTGTTCCAGGCTCTGCATGCCACAAAGCAATAATCTTGTTTAAGAACATGTGTTATCGCTATTAATTCGGTGTTTAAAGAATAGGTATTTTACGAATTTATATTACGCCCATTTAATTCTATTGATATTACAGGTGTAAGTAGGTTGCCAAATAACAGTATTCCAGGACACTTCTCATCAGGCCATTGTAAAGTGTTATGATTGCTTTTGTATTATTCACGTACCTCTAGTATGTCTCTTGATGAAGCCAAGCATTCTGAGGGCTTCGCAAAATATTGCGATAGTAAAAATAAGGCCTAGATCAATAACTATCTACCTAGGTAGATGCTGTTAATACTTCAACAGTAGGATTATGGGATCATGTAAAATATATGGTTCTGCACTTACAAACATTTATAGAAAGAGCATTATTTTTAGACCAGATAATAAACTTATTTAGGTCAGACTAAGGCGGAGTTATTGTCGCTGTCAGGCCCGTCGAGAGGGGTGTCAGGGGGGGCAAAATCCCCAGGGCTCGGGCTCAAGGGGGGCCCGGCAGCTTTAAAAAAATTGGTCATATGTGGCGGGCGGTCCCTTGCCAGTGTTTTTCCCCGGGGGCCCACTATGGCTTTCACGGCTCTGGCCACTGTTTCTACTAAAAAACATTAAATCATCCGCGAGATTTTTGTGGTAAAATTCATAAATTTGCAGAGATTTGCGATAGTCACAAACATTCAAAGACATTTTCACAATTGTCGGCCAATAATAAAAAAATCTTCGCACCATAATACCTTACGTCAAGTTGTATTGATTAGTAGTACATAAAATAGTAGTATTATATCTTCGATCCATTTAAAGTATCTATCGTGTATATTGTAGACAAATTTGTATTATATTTAAATAAAGACTTAAGAAAGGGTATTTTTGTTTATTTTAAACCAACAAATATAAGCCTATACATTTTATAATAATGAAAAAACCCAAATTAAAAAATATTTTAATATTACTAAATGGAACGATTCTGGGAAATATCCTATACACTACAGAATCTGTAAGAAATAGTAATGTAATGTAATTTTTTTACAGATCTTATATATTGTCTCAGAATCGACCCATACAAATCTCAATAATATTCCTATCATATTAAAATAAATTTATGATACGCCTATGTGATCTAAACAACCTCCCTCTCACCTCGTCTATTGTCCATTTTGTTAGTGTTCCGACAAAACAAACCCTGTGCCCCGGTGAAGTAAATTGTCTTTCATGGTGCCCTGTGCTAAACGATTATATTTATTTATCAATTAGGCATTCCAAACAAATGAATTACCAGTGGGCAGGTTTGGTATATCTAAGGGTGGCGACATATGGTGTATTCTATCTACTTTACGTAAAATCATGAATAATGGATTACATTTAAATATTTTATGTCAAACACAATAAAAATAATATTTAAAAAACCCACCTATACATTTCTTCATAAATTGGCAGGCTTGGCGAGTACTACTTCGAATAAAAATAGCGTCCAAGTTGCAAGACTATGTCGCTACCCCCCTTAAATATACAAGAATTTCCCACTGGCACCTATTGTTTGACAGGTCGTTGGAATGCCTAATATAGTTTACTTATTCATCTGAGGAACTGATATTTAGATATGGCAACCCTGTGAGCCTGTTGTCATTGACAGGATAAATTATACATATATAGTTATACAGGGTGTCCCGAAATTATACGGTCATATTTTAACAGCGTAATCTACATCTTAAAATAGGAGTAAAAGTTCATATAAATATATAGGTCCAAAGACGTTTCGTTTTCCAGATACAGGGTGTAACAAGTGAAGTCCTCATGGCACATTTTTGTAAATATTTTCTAAAATTTATTTAGTAACCCGTTTTCCAAAATTAAAAAAAAAATTCTCTTTCCACAGGCCTACTAATTATTGTTTACACTTTCGAATAAGATAACATCAACTTATCATGAAATTTTAAAATGCTTTTCTCTTGAAAATGGTGCGTCCTAGCAAGATGCAACAAAAGTAGTTTTTCAAATTTTATAGTCAAAAATGTTAAAAACTGTCAACAGAAAACTTAGGGCAATTTTAACCTAAGCCCCTTTAATTTAACCACCTATGAAGATGATCAAAAACTGGAGTTTAGTCCATTAAATAGAGCGTAAAAAGGTAAGCATTTGTACCAAATTTTACTTAGTTATCTTTAAAAGTTTAGAAAATATTTACAAAAGTGTGTCATCAGGACTTCACTTTCAACACCTTGTATCTCGGAAAAGAAAGGTTTTCGGACCTATGTTTATATGAACTTTTTCTCCTATTTTAGGATGTAGATTACGCTGTTAAAACATGACCGTCTAATTTCGAGACACCCTGTATAGATTGCTCAAAGCGGGTCGTTTACGAGCGGCCATATTGCCTCGCAGGTACTCATTAATCAGAATAATCAAAATAAATATATTATTCTGATTTAAAAATTTAAAACTACATTTTTTTTTTGTTTCAGTCTAGACATTTCCCGATCTATCCTCGTAAGCCTGCGAGCAACGCGACATACATTATGTTTTTAAGTAATTCAAAATTACACTTAAAAATAAATTACAAATCGGTTACATTCTTAAAAACCTTGCTATTTGAGGCGTTTCAATATCTCGTTACAAACATTGTTTTTATATCAAGGTAATCGAAGCAGCGCCGGAGGCGATTGCAATTTCAATAAAATAGTTTTAACTACGAGAAGAATAATTTTTTGATAAAAAATCATTCATAAAGTCATAAAGTTTTTCCCGAATGGAAGAAGAGTAGGTATAAAAAATTTCGAGAGACGATGGGGTTTTTTTGATTGATTGATTAATATTATTACTAAATCATTCGAACTAAATATAGGTTTTGGCTATTTTGATAGCGTAATACTTATCCGCGAAATCGATTAACTTTAAGACCTGAAAAATATATATTTAGAGATCTTGCTATTTAATGATTATTTTATTTGTTCATAAAAATTTAGAATCTCGTGCATGCTTTTTTACTACGTTTTTTTGCTAGATTAACTTGTTTAAAATATACTAAATATTCAGGGTGTTTATTGAGTGCCGATACTTAAAGGTTGTGAATCAATTGGTGATTTTAAGAAGAAAAGTTAATATCAACATAATGTCGCAAACCTCTTAATTTTTGAGCTACAGTTTTAAGAAAAAATAAATTTTTTTATCATAACTTTCTTAGCACTATTTTTATGAAATTTTGTACATTTTTTAAATTTTTACCAGTGACGTTCGTACGAGGTTTGAACAGGATATTTTTGAAGAAAAATATGGTACGCTCCTGCTTTTTCTAAAAAGCATCTTTTATTTTGGATCAAATTTGGTCCGCAGACTTACTTTCGTACAACACACCGTTTTCGAATAAAAAAATAAAAACGAAAAATGTTTAAGTTCATTGAAACTTTTTGATATTTTGTTGAAATTTGGTAGGCACCCATGATGCGTGGAAAAAAATTTTTTTTTGACAAAGTTAATTTTCTACTTTCACAAAGACAAAATATTGAAAAGGACCCCGCACTTTTTGCATTGATTTTGGGTACTGACAGAATTTGTTAAAATTTTAGTATGTTACTCTTCAGGTCATAATGGACAACTTTCTTATGGACATCAAGCTTGCAGCTCACAGGGTGAGCTGTCAGAAGGAGTCAAAAGTAAGGAGAGCAGAATTAATATTTTCATATATATCTTTACCACTATTAAGTAATTTATGTTTTATTCGTGAAACTTATGACATGAGTTACACTTGTATGTAGCTTGTTAATGCCTACTGTCACATTTTAAAATATATCATACAGAGTCTTTCAAAAATAGAAATATTAATTACAGAAATAAGGTGCATTTTCATGTATTACCATAATTATAACATGACTTCTGATAACTTATTTGTTATATTAAATACTAGATAATATTAATTAATAATACAGGGTGTGACAGAAAGACTAATAATATTAATATAAAAACATTATTTTGTAAATAAAGTGTGCTTCACATTTTCGCAAATCTCAAATATATTGCAAAAAGCGAAGGCACGCCACATAGAGTTTCCATAAGTTTCCTAACAAAAATAAACTACTTACTATCCGAAAAATTCTAATAACAAACTTTTGAAATTGCTCTTAATGACAGCCCAAAACAGAAGAAGAAAATATACAATGTAAAATAGAATTGCTACGTTTGAATATTCACACCCGATTTTTTATCTCTCGAACGTTTATTTATCCACATCGAACGTATCTGCTCCAACTAATGTACGTAACTTGAATCACGTGATCAAAAATTCACAACATCTCAGATGCATCAGATATGGATAAACAAACGCAGCAAATGTAGTCTGAAATTGCAAAGTTAAAAACGTGTTAAACCCTATCATGATAATTTAGCTGTTATTTAATCTAACACTCGCCTACCTTTTATCTTATAGAATCCTTTTATAATTAATTAATAAACAAAGAAAAAAATTATGTTTTAGGCTTAAAAAATAATTTATATCAAGATAAAAGCATATAGTGGTATGGAATAGATAAACAATAATTGGCAAGGATTAAATATCAAAAAACTGTAAAAGTTTTTTTTTTATATTTTAATTTAACTAAAATTAACCTACTAAATCCTCAAAAATAGAATTATATTTAGAAGTGATAAGTTGACATCTGTACTGTGTATAAAAATCAGAAAGTGTTTTTCAATTAGAATATGTCTTCTCAGTCATTCATTCAAATCAGAGTTAGTAAAATTATTTCTACATTTAAGTAGGTTTAGAACGGGACTTGGTTAGATAAACAGAGCTATGGTTATAATACGAGCAAAACTGAATTCGTTTCAAAACTTTCTACAATATTTTAGGTATACCAATTTTTCGTTAAATGCGTTTTTGTAATTCTTAGTTGTTTGTGTAGTTATATCACACTCTGTATTATTTATAAAAATTATCTAATATGAAATGAAATAAAGAAATGGCCAGAAGTCATATTTTAACAATGGTAATACATGTAAAATGCACCATATTTCAGTAACTGATATTCCTAATTTTTTGAACACGCTGTATAATTTATTTTGCAAAGTGTAAGTAAGCATCAACAAACTATATACAAGGGTAACACATGACATAAATTTTATGGAAAAGACAAGAAATACTAAAGAGTGGTGGAGATATATTTGAAAATATTAATTCTGCACTCCTTACTTTTGAATCGTTCTAACAACTCACCCTGTAGAGCTGTCTTCTTGAGGTCCATAAGAAAGTTGCCCCTAATGACCTGAAAAATAACATACTAAAATTTGAACAAATTCTGCCACTACCCAAAATCAATGTAAAAAGTGCGGGGGTCCTTTGAATAGAAAAAACAGTAAGCACAATCATTAAATGCCCTCTTAAAGCAAATGAAAAAAAAATTAGTAGGCATCATAATTTTTGACGTTTCTTTTTACAAAGACAATAAAGTTAACATTTTCTAGGATTCATAGTTGTCTTCACGAGACCGGAACTTTAACAGTAGACCACAGAGCTAAAGGAGACCAAGCAACAGTAGGAACAACGGAATTTGAAGAAGGAAAATCGCAGCGACATTTAATGTTTCACATGTACTTGTTTGGAAAATTCTCATCGAAAATATGTTATACCCATATCACATTCAGAGTCCAGGCATTACTCCCGTTGCGAATTAATTTCTGTGAGTAGTTTCATCAAAACCTGCTGGAAAATCCGTTATTTGACAGGCACATTCTTTTTACAGATGAAGCTAATTTTTCTCGAAACTCAATAATACATTTGCATAATAACCATTTATGGGCGGATGAAAACCCTTATGCAATTGTTGAATCAAATCAAGAACCAGTTCTCATTAAATGTTTCAAACACAAACGAGAACAGTTGAGAGCAATACTACGATCAAACGTTAACCTCCTACGATGACGTCACTTGGTCAATTAATTTGTGAACTAGCGCGACCTAGGAAAGGCCACGCGCTTTTAATTCAGTTTTTTTATCCCCTCTCGCAGATATTTATTCGTGAAAAAAAATGTAATATGTATTTTCTTAAGGTACGAACTAAAAAAATATAACATAGCAACAGATATTACTTCAAACTGGTTTACCACTGTATTATCATACTACAAACAATTCAATGACGATTAAAACGTGTTGTGTTTATGTTTTAACAAAATACATTTTGCGATAAAATTGTCAAGTTGTCAGGAAAAACTTCGGGAATAATTTATAATTCGTATCGTTATTTTATACAAAAAAAAAACGAGTGATTTATTTTACATTTATCCAACCGTTTAATATACTTATAATATTTAAGATCAGAATAGTTTAAAAAAAAAAGATCCAATTGAAAACCATCGAAAAAAGTATAATATTTACGAATTTAAATAAGAATAACCATTAATAGGACAGCGGTCCGGATTAGCAGTTCACTCATTGTGTATCGATATCTGCAGTTAAGCCAGGCTCAGCGCAGTTAGTAGTTGAATGGGTGACCATTTCAATGAAAGTCGGCATACGTCCGAACAAACTGCTTGCTTAGTTGCATACCACAGCGGGCTGGCGTTATATCAATGAGTACGAGGTATAGCTTGGGGTGTGCCATCTATTCGGAGAAGATTTAAAGCCGTCGTCGGTCCCGAGTCCATGGATGTCATCTGGTTGGAACATCAGGGTAGCGTGGCTCACCAGCGTTGGTGTTTAAACCTAGTAGTTAGAAATAGGCAGACGTTAAATAAATTAATAAAAAAAATTACCATTCATATTTGCAGTTAACTGATGCCAACTGTTGTTAGGTGTCCGGTGGGGCAACACCATGGATAAAAGCACCAGAGAGAACACGAGACGGTTAAGACAATGAGAAAAATATGTCCAAAGATAAAGTTGCTTTCACTCTTTACCATTTATAATTGGTAGGGTGAACACGGCGTATTTGCTCGTCTGATGAGCAAAAACGGAGATATTCCCTGGCCAACTAGTTCTCCTGACTTGTCTCATGCAACTTTTTCCTTTGGAGGTATCTAAAAAGTATTTCAAAGTAATCCTCAAGGACTAATCAGGCATTAAACGGATTTAACGTGAACTGGGTGCAATACTGCTAGAAATTCTGAGCGACAGCTTTCAAACGAGGCTGCAAAAATATGTGCGACAAAATTGAGGCCACCTTTCGGACATTATTTTTAAAAAATAACGAAAGTTTACTTATATAAAGTTTTCATTTGTGTACATTAGGTTTTCATCAAAACATTTTACAAAAGATGATTTTTTGAATGTTTGATTTTTAAATCGTCCCGTTTCATTAGCTCACCCTGTAGTATAGAATAATTTTTATAAAACGAGTTCATGGCATGCTATTCATTTTTTAGCTATTTTTTTTTATGAAATTCTCAAATATTGTGAGAATTTTAATTTCGCCCTTGTTGTTTTATGTATAATAATAACATTGGTAAGTACCTACTAAATTGTACTTAATAATTGTTTCATTAAATCATCTTGGCAAACAAATCTTTTCGGATTTCACGCTTTCATGCTTTTCAAAAAAAAAACGTCTTATCCGAACTATCAAGTCATCACCAGTATAATAGTATCAGCGTTGCCAGTTTATACCGCCCGAACGCGTTGTAACGTTGGCCGGACCCGGGCCGTATAAACTGGCAACGCTGAATAGTACGTAGTCATAATATAAAAAAATTTAGAGGTATGATACTTCATACGTACGACATCCGAAAATGTTTCTATTAGCTAAATTTCAACTTTTATCCGATGGTTCATCCCATATATTTTTTAAATAATCAGTCAATAGAAAATGGTTCGGCTCGTATTCTGGATATCGTATATATAAATAGTAAGATTTAGACGACAAATTCTTGTTGAGTTCGAGCATGACAGAATGTGGTTGGCAATATAGCTCTGTAATGGCAATGAACATATTAAAATTTATTTTCGCGCGTTGTTTTCGATCAGCTGATACTTCAAATTTGTATAAGCCACGCCTTCGCACCGCAATACGTCACCGTGAAGCAGTATCAATCTGCGTAATATCACACCTTTTTTTTCTATTATCATGGTATGTAGTAGGTTTCTTTACATTCGAAGGAATTCAGAAGGATTAAAACCCAACTATATAAGACTGTCACAGAAAACGTAGAGCGACCGGTTCCCTACGAAAAACAACTACTCTTCTGGTTATATAGGGTGTTATTGAAAAACATGTAGATATTAAAGCAGATTATTTAAAAAAATAAATATATAATAATAATAATTTTTATTTACTAAAATACATTAATAAGATGAACACATTTTCTTTTTATTATACATATAAATATACAGTAGTTATTCAATGTTTACTTTAAGATAGCAAATGAAGATGAAAACAGCCACAAAAGGAAGGCCTGAGCGTGGGCAATATTTTCATTTCCATTATTATCTATAAGTTTGAATTATATATTTCATTTCAAATTAATTTAAACAAGTAACATGGGACAGTAATTAATAAAGTGTAAAGTAAGTAATATAAAAAATAAAACATAAAATAATATTTACAGATATCAGCAAATTTATAAACATTTTTATCATTTTTTTTTTGAGACTTTTAAAAGATTTTCAGACTATAACAAGCAACATTTGAATTTAAAAATTGTTTTACTTTGATGATGGGTATTTGTGAAATCCAGTGACTAATTTTATTTTTGAAGAGATTACAGGAATTTATTTTTTTGAATTCAGAAGGAATATCATTATATAATTTAGGCCCTAGGTAAGTGAAGCATTTTTGTCCTATTCTTTTCTCTGTGCGAGGCACAACAACTGCATCAGTTTTGTGTCGCGTGCTATACGGGTGAATGATAAGTTTCTGTTTATTTTTATTTTTATATTTATATAATAATATTGTTTTGGCATATAGTTGATACATGTTGAATATTTGGGTATCATGGTATAGTAATTCTGATGGTTAAGTACGAGGTTTTTTGTACATATATTTTAAAATAGATTTTTGAATTTTTTGGAGGTTTTCCAGGAGCGTTATTCCAGCGGAGCCCCATGCAATAAGTCCGTAGTACAGATGAGTTTCTACAAGTGAATAGTACAGTATTTTAAGGTACTGAATGTTTAAAAAGTTTGCCAATTTTTAAATTTATATACCATAAAACGTAATTTTCTTATAACATAATTCACTTGGATGTTCCATTTTAAATGAGAGTCGATGTATATTCCCAAGTATTTAATATTTTTTACAGCTTGTATTTTTATTGATTGTTTATTATTAACAGAAATGTTAAGATTATTATATGTTGGCAAGTTGTTAGTATATGATGTGAAAGGTATGTAAAATGTTTTCTCGTAATTTATTGTAAGAGCTTTATAGTGAAAGAAGTTAACAATGGTTTTGAAGTCAGCTTCAACTGTACTTTTGAGTGACTCCCAGTTTTGATTTTGGTAAAATATTGCAGTGTCGTCTGCAAAACTGACAATTTCACCTTTTATTTGTTGTTCATATAAATCATTTATGTATATATGCAACTAACAATACAAGAAAGTAATAATGGTTGCATAGACATTAGTAATTTTTTACTAAAACACCATTTTATAAATAATCTAGTCAATATTTAAAAAATATTGTACGTAACACGTTACGAAATGCCGTTTTGTTTAACTCGTTCATGTTGCGGGACCTCGCTATGCTCGTCCCGTAAATATTCACTCGTTACATAAAATAAGGCATTTCGTAACTGGTTGCATAAATTGCTATATTGGGTGTGTATTAAACAACACATGGAATTTTACTGGTTTTTTATACATGTAACTTATATCCCCTTATTTTTAGCAAAGTAGCAATAACAGAAACAAGTAAAACCAGTATTTTCCAGTAATTGACATAGCCTGTCAATTACTGATCTACAAGCAAATAATAGTGTTGTACTGCCTAAAAAAAAAACTGAATCAACCATTGAAATGGGCTTAGCAGGTTCACTTATTGTGTATCGATATCTGTAGTCAAGTCATCAACGCAGTTAGTAGTTGGATGCGTGACCATTTCAGGGAAAAAACTGTTCGCTTAGTTGCATACCACAGCGGACAGGCGTTATACCAATGAGTACGAGGTATAGCGTGGGGTGTGCCATCTATTCTGAGAAGATTTAAAGTTGTCGGTCCCGAGTCCATGGATGTTGGACTCGTTAAATATTTCTACCTCTAGTTGGAACACCAGCGAATTCGGCTAAATTTCTGGTAATTGGGCGTAGCGTGCTCACCGGCGTCGGTGTTTAAACCTCGTTGTTAGAAATAGGCCGACGTTAAATAAATTAATAATAAAAACCATTTAAATATGAGATCTAACAGCTTTTTGGGTCCAGTCATTGACCTACAATCAATTATTGGTACAAGAAGTATCAATTATTGGTACAAGAAGTATCAATTATTGGTACAAGAAGTGTCAATAACTGAAACACGTTCTTTATTACAGCTCTGACAGATACAAAAAATTATACACAGACTCAGTTGTTCATTTGCTGTTTATTTACATTTAGGGCAAATTTTTTCACCTCTGAGTAAAGCTACACGTAGGTTTATTTGGCAGAATAGCAAACCATAACCTATAGTCTAAAGCCGGGTCCAGATCAAAAATTTTTTGTGTTGAATGTTGTGTGTTGATTTCGACAAAAATATTTGCGGCGCAAATATTTTTTTTATTGTGATTTTGTCTCGCAAATATGTGCGTTGTGTTGGTGTATCTATTGCGATCAATTTTCGTGCGTCGTGCGTAGCAATAATTTGTGATTAAAATAATTGTACAAACTAAAAAAATATTCAAGTCCACATTGAAACAAGCACTCGAGGGTCGTTCGGCGCAAATCTCTTTGAAGTTGACAGAAAAACCGACAGACCGGTGGATAGCGTGTGTTGTATCTGGCGCAAATATTTGCGTGTTTCTTTGTGCGCCGCAGAGTTCCACATCTAGAAATATTTTGACGAACACGAGCAAATTTGCGTCAAATACAACGCACAACGTAAATATTTATTGATCTGGACCCGGCTTTATATCAGCAAGTAGTTACATTCAAAATCCAGTCTCAATGACTGGTGCTTAAAAAGATGTTTTATACATATTTCAGAAAAAAAAAACACGAGGCTAATGGCCATAGAAGTCGACGCCGTGACACCAAATTAAAAAAAAAATTATTAGAACTAAAACTACCTCACCAATGAATTGTACAAACATAAACTACAAGGAAAAAATATAGTAATAAAGTAATGCTTTAGTTAAAGGGAAAAAAACAACTATTCGTTTTGTTTTGAGTAAAAATGAATTCATTTGAAATTCATTGTACATACATATTATATTATGAGAACATCTAAAGTTAAATAACGATTGATTTGGGAAGTATGGCGATTGTTATGTAGATTTATACCTGCATATTCTTCATATTTCTAATTCAAAGGCACATATTTATCTTCACAAAAACATTGTGTTAACTACAACTCATACTTTTCACTTTTCAAAAATTGTAAATAGTATCTCAACGAATTTTTTTCTACTTTATCAATAATTGTTGACGATAAAAGTGATATTTTTGCGAGCTTAGTCAATCGTGAATCATGAAAAATTAGATGCAGAACATAATTTGCAATCTTTACAATAAAAAATAGACACTAATACGGGGTTGGGTGTTTAAAGTCTATCTATTTTTACTCTATATTTAGCAGAAAAAGTTTCAAGTAAAAATAACTTAAATTTATTAAGTCTACAAAAGGCCATACTTTGATTTTTGTTTACTTCAAGACCATTTAAAGAAGGTCAATTTGTTTTTTAAATGAAAGCACATAAATATTTTAAATAGAAACATACATATTTTAAATTGAAGCATATAAACCATTTCAAACAAACCCAAAAGCGTGCATAATCAGGCCTTCATCGCACGCCGTCTGTATAAAGGTTGCTAGGTAACCGCTTCAATAAATAAGATTAGATTATGTTAGATTTTATTTTGAATTATCAAATTAATGAAATTGTTTACAAGTTTACCTAAATCAAGTAACATGAACAGAAAAATTATTAATTTGCAGTTAAGTTTTAAATGTACGCTAGCGTAAATTTGAGTATGAAAATTGTAAATTTAACATTTTGTAGAACGCAAATCGAAATTCGAAAGGTCAGAATTATGTGAAAATAAGTTTTTAAATAAATTTAAAAATTCGGAAATAAATCTCAAAAATCCCCTTACGAATTATTATGACCATCCCCGGACCCCAAATGTGAAAACAAATATTTGTAGAAAAAAAACTTGGTCATTGCCAGGAGTCCAACCCTCATCATCACGCTTGCCGGACGTGTGTCCTTACCGTCTGGCTGTCAAGACCTGGGTCAAGACATTGACTGTCGAGATTCCTAACGGAAATTTTAGATTTTAATACAGATCTTGTAATATAGGTATTAGAGCAAAATGTGACCAGATATATTTACGGACTTTAAAAATTCACAGTTGTACCATAATTATGTTAAAATTATTCAAAATTTTAGAAAGATTTAAAATGATTGAAATATTTTTTGTGTTTACCAAAATAGTCCAATCAAATAGACCTTTAAATCAAAATTTTGGAGGAAATACAGGAATTTTTGATATAAGTCACTTTAGAGTATTTGAAAACGATGAAAACGATATGTAAAAAAATTTTTTTAGGCACAATAAAGTGTTTTTTTAAGGTTATTTAAAAACGGTAGGTGATATCAAAAAAGTTCTTAATAAAAATTGTAAAGCATAAAGTTTTACATAAAAATAATATTTGACATTTTTTGCTATTATTAAAACTGACAGAGTTAGGGTGGTTAGAAATTAAGAGGAGATATATATGACTTGGAAAAATCATAGCGAGCTGAAAATTCAATGATTTTGTAGTTTCTTTTTATTATTTACTCAGAAAATTATACATTTCTTTTAAGAAAAATTATTTTTTTTGTTTTTTTTTTTAAGTTATAACAATTTTAATTTATAAATTTATATGGTAAAATAAATTTTGAAGTAAACTTATTAGCTTGACTGACAAGAAAAATATGTGAACTAATAAAAACGACATCCCGACAGTTTGGTCCCCACTTGAAGTTCCAATAAATAAAAAAAATACAAACAAATAAATAAAGATAAATACAAATAAATAAAATATAAATAAAAATAAATTAAAAAAATAAAAATAAATAAAAATAAACTAAAAAAAATAAAAATATATAAATAAATATAAATAAAAACAATTATAATTAAAAAATAAATAAATAAAAATAATTAAAACTAAAAAATAAAAATAACAAATAGTGAAAAAAATAAATAAAATTAAACAAAAATAAATGAAAAGATAAGTGTAAAAGAAAATAAATAAAAATAAATAAAAATAATTAAAAAAAAAATAAAAAATTACATAAAAATAAATGAAAAGATAAATAATGTAAAAGAAAGTAAATATAAATAAGTAAAAATAAATAAAAATAAATAAAAATAAAAAAATGAATAAAAATAAAAAAATATTCATTTTTATTTATTTATTTATAAAAAATTAAATGAGAAATATTTAAAAAAAATAAATTAAAATAGGTAAATTATTAAAAATAGAAATTAATAAAAATAAAAAAATTAAAAAAAAATCATTTTTATTTATTTTTATGGAGTTTATCCCCTTATAGGTACACCTCATCATGATCTGCTACTTAGACATAAGTTTTGGAGTTTTGATACAAGACGCAAATATTATTCTGTGGTATTGCTATTTAAAACAGTTCATTTTAAAGTTGATTTTTCATGTTTGATTCATAGTCTTAATTTTGCAGTTCCTCGAATAGCTTCCAGAAACACCCCTACATTTTACTTGAATACACCCAGAACAAATGTTCTCTTAAAATCCCCATGTGTAATAATTATGAATCAGTAAGTTGCCAGCTTGATTTGTTTTATAGTTCAATTCATAATATTAGGTGTTATTTCTATAATAACGTTCTCTGAAATCTTTAGTTTTGCATATATTCATGAAATGAGAGAAAAATAATTATCTTAGCTTTTTTTTCACCTGCTGTTCAATCAATTAGTATATTATTTTTAAATTAATTTTATTTATATATTCTTGTACTCTTATTCTGTAATTGGGTCTTAACCTGTTGAGTAATGTAATAATAAATAAAATAAAATAATTGAAAACTAATACACTTTTTTAAAATTATGTCCATCTGCTTTCATCTACCATTTTATAGTAATTAACAATATATATAAGACCTTCCATTCCGTACGGCACTGTCAAGTTTTTCGTTTGTGTATCTTTCCTCTCTCCCTGTCTAGATAATCATTAAACCCACTACTTCCACATGTAAGGCCTATCTATAGTAACACCTGGTTGAATGTAGTAACAAATCCATAAATGTACTTAACAGTTACAGATTTGCTAAGTCAACTTGACTTGGCTACTGGCCTCTGGCCTAAAATGTACAATGGGCGTAAGTGCACTAGAGCTGAACACAACCACATATGTTTTGAAATTCAGAACTAATAACAAAAAAATTCTCCTTAATGTGCAGCTGATTTTTTAGTCAGAAATTGCCAAATTATCCAAATGCACAATACCCATCAACAGCAACTGCATCCTCTAAAAGTTCCTTCTTGCTGATTGTTAATACATACAAAGTGACTTGAACTTTTTTTACTATTTTTAAAGTATATAATCAATTCAGATGTACTACTAAAAATATAGATGTAATATTTTATGCTAAAAGACGGTCATTTAAATCCAAAGTATAGTCCTACGTTAACGGACGAGGGGTTTAATAGCCACACCAATTAATTATAAACATTATTTACCATAATAAACTTGGGAAAAAAAGGCTTTGTTACAATCATAGACCAAATTTATATATATTTTTAATGGGACCTTCACATTGAGAGAAATAATACAAGTAACCTGCCTAATTCCAACAAAATAAATACATACATGTCACTTATATTTTTAGTGTACCTACTGCTTGGAGTACTTGCAAAAAAACAATACGCCCAATTTTTGCAACGTCATACCCTCACGTCGTTTGTCATCGATAATGAAAACAAAAGCTGGGATAAAAATAATTTTCAAATAAAAAAAAATTGGATTTTTTTTTGTAAAAATAATGAAATCAAGACAATTTTCAGATATTCTGTAAACCAAAGTTGTCTAGATTTACTAATCAACCCTCAAAATTTGTTGACATTATTTAATTATGATAAGATTATTCATGAATGTAAAAAAGGAAAATAAGAAATCAGCATAAAGTATCAATAAATATAATTAGAAAAGGATTAAGTGCTAAACCTACTTTCTTGTTGTCAGAATCTGACAAAAAATATAACAATCAAATTTGACATACCTTTTCATCCTTATCATTTTCCTTACTAGTATCGGAAGTAGCGGGCTTTTCTGACTTGTTCTTATCACTTTTATCGGGTGCTTTAGGTGCATTATCATTTTCTGGAGATGGGGCCATTTTTTTCAAACCCAAATAAAAAAAGTGTCACAAATGCACGACAGGCACTTTTACATGTAATACATTTTCTGTTTATTTAGTTTACACATCACTTAGATAATAAATTAAATTATCTACTATTTTCACAGTTTTTTTAATATAGTTTTTATGTCCAATATCCACATTTTTGCAGTCCGCCATTACACTTTTCGTACATTTCAGAAAGCACAAGTAGCGCCATCATGTGATTTCAATCAGAAGCGACTACAGTTTAAAAAAAGGCTCTTTCCATTTAACCTGACTTAAGACAACCCGTCAATAATTAACAAGGGTAACGGTCAGGTAGGTCAAGATTTGTTTTCTAATGACCAAATAGATAGGATATATCTCTCAACCAACTGTTTAATTTCAAAACCGCCACTGTGAAAGTATAAAAAGGTAGTCGATCAATTTCTATTGAGTACAGTAAATGGTTGTCTGGGGAAGTCTTGAATATTTTATTATATCGTTGTTTTAATCGTTGTCTGTATTTCACATTAGTAATCTATGGTCTGTATAACAAGACTTCAAAATATATACATATTAATATTACATTCGTACGGGTATTATGTACATATAAAATATGTACGTAACTTTATGATGGTCGCAAGCATATGCAACCATGGATACAGAAAATAATTTAGTTGAGCTGGTCACGACCGTGGTCGATCGCATGTAAAGCCGAGCGGTCGAGCCGGTAACCGTGACGCATGACAGAAAGGATTTTCAGAAAACGTCAATATTTGAAAAATATTTTAATTGAATTATTTAAGTTAAGATTAGAGACAATTAAGATATTGCAGGTAATTTACCAAATTCGTTATCATGGCTGAAGAAAATATTTTTATATTCGTACCAAATATAATAGGTTTGTTATGTTATAAATAATATGTATATATTGGTAAAATGCTATTGTTTACAGGATATGCAAGAATTGTTTTGGCAATAATATCTTTTTATTTTATGCCCACAAACTATATAATTGCTTGTGTATGTTATGTAGTATCTGCCCTTTTGGACGCGTTTGATGGTCATGCTGCCAGGTAAGAATTTAATATTTTCTTTTAAAGAAAACATTTGTATGTATTTTTGCAGGTACTACAATCAGAGCACAAAATTTGGTGGTATGCTAGATCAACTTACTGACCGATGTGGCACAATGGGCTTAGTCACAGTACTTGCACATTTTTATCCAAAATACATGTTCTTATTCATTCTATCAATGTGTATCGATATAGCTTGTCATTGGATATTTTTACATACGTAAGTTACATTTGTGAATTCAAAGGTAATTATCTAGTTCAGTGGTGCGTATACTTTTTTTCTATGAAGATCTATCAACCAAAAATCTATAACTGGGAGATCAACACCTTGTACTAAAAGTTTGAAGAGCAAAAAAAGGTAATTTTTGCTTTTTTCTGATGCTTCTTCCGAGGTGGTCACGTATTACGGGTGTCTTCGCATTTAGTTATTTGTTCTGCTCAAGGGCCCAATGCCTGAATGAGCGAATAATGACAAATGGACAATATAGGGTCTTCAGTGATCGACCTAAAGGCTTCTCACGATCGACTATCTGGGCACCATTGATCTAGTTTGACCTCTTTTCGCTTATGAAAGAACTAAGCGTACCTACTTGTAGGAATCGCTATTGAATACAAAAAAATGTAAGGTCCCATATCTTGTGCAAATTAACAAAGACAATTTTTTTTAAATAAAAATATTTCAGTTGCTACTATTACACTATTTTCAGGTTGCACAAAAAGTTTACAATTCTATTTATTGTCAAATACGACAGCAATTCATTTCTAATAATTGTCCTTCTCCTAACAATATTTTATAATATAACTATTGATGTTGTTTTACCCACCCAAAACCTCAATTTTTCATAAAATTGTTAATATTTAAAAAATGGCTAATTTTTATTTAAAAAATTGTGTCATTTATTTGCACAATAAATGGGACTTAGGTTTTTTTTACAACAGTATTACCTACAAGTATGTATGTTTACTTTTTTTCATAATCAAAAAGATCAAACTATAGTGCGAGACACACTGAGAATGCAGTGTGAAGTCTTATGAAGCGCGCCATTGCCAATCATCGCTATGCTGGGATCGGCAAAAAACAGGCCCGGTCTCAGGCAATTTTATCTCAAAATATGTATGTTCAAACAAATACACACAATAATAATAATAAATTTCAAAATTACAAATTTATAAGTAACTAAATAATACATAAATTTTACGTTATAGATAAATAATTGTAAGTCATCGTCGAAGTACTCGTATAAAATCTCACTCTCAGAACTGTTGCCAAAATTGACTCTTGAGTTCATCACGTTGTCTTGGAGATTATCAGTGACCCACATTTCTTTTTCCATTTTTTCTCTGACATGTGCAACGCAATTAAGTCAATTTTGTTCAGTGAAATGTTGTTCACAGCCATATAGCACTTTACCTTATTCCATACCATCTCAATTGGGCTAAGCTTGCAATGATAAGCGTAAAACAGTTACCTCGTATTTTGCAACTATTTTCTCAATCTTATATTTGTCGTATTGCTCTGTGTGCGTTGGCAACTTCAAGCAGCTCAGATTTTAAATAGGAGCCGTCAAAGATAATGTTTTTTTCAAACAGCCAATTTTTTATTTCGGATTTGTTCCACGAGGTAGCTGGAAAACTAAATTTACGGGAATGATATGAAGCGTTATCCATAACAATAGCGTTCTTTCGTCCATTTTTGGGTAAGTTAGTAATCAGCGACTCCTCAAATCATTACTCAAAATAGTAGGCGTTGATTTTGTCATGATAATCGGCATCGTTTTTCTTTGCCAAGAAAACACGTGGGGCGTCAGGTAAAAATCCACCTTCATATCCTGCATGAACAACGTAGACCTTTTTGTGTAGGTGCTTTGAGGCCTGTGGTTAAACCCTTTATAAAAGCATCTCTACAATTTTTTATGGTGTTATCACACCATGCATAGTTAACCGTTTGAACCACGTTGACCCAACTCTCATCTAAATAGATAACGTTACAACTTTGTTGGCGATATTGTTTGATGGCTCTTAAATACCTATGCCACCAATGAATGATTTCGTTTCGTTCTATCATTATATTTTTATGACCACGCTTTACATATTCAAAACCAATATCTTTCATCAATCCACAGGGTTCTTAAAGGAGAACAATGGTGAATTCTCGTTCCTCGAATAACATAAATTGCATTCAAAGTTGGCGGAATATTTAATAAATCCTTGTGCAGGGGCAGAAGTTGGAAAGGCTTTTGGCAGGTGGAGAGGGGGTAAACGTCAAACCACGTCGGACGACTTCGAGAATTTCGCGGTTGTTTATCTGCCAGTGTTGTTTCATGGAATAAGGAATTTTAAATTGTTATCAGCGGAACCGGACAGTCGTATGTATTTATGGACTAGAAATAATTAAACAAGTATTATAATATTCCAAATCATATTTCTACAAAATCTCAACACCTATTCACAATTTATTAAACTACCCAAAATTGCTATTAACATCTATAAAATAATTTTGTACGCCAATGTATCGCGTCCACTTCGGTTAGCTCCGCCGCAAAACTGTCAATTTCTGTGTATGAAGTGGGAGAACTTCGAAAAGCCTTTTCAACTTCTGTCCCTGCTATAGATGTCTTTAGTTGTATTTTATGACAGAGGTACCTTATTTTTTTTAATTCCACAATCTGCTTAATTTTTTATAGAATAATTCGTACATTCTAAAATCCTTACTTGCAGTCATAAAAAAAATAAATATTATGTTTAAAAAGAACAATTATTGGTTCATGTTCAGTTGTATTTTGACAAGCAATACTTTTTAATATAAAATAAATGTTTTCTTTTTAGATCTATTTTACAAGGCAAAACAAGTCACAAGTTTGTTGATATGTCAGAAAATCCTATAATGAGTCTATACTACACTAATAAAAATGTTTTATTTACAATGTGTGCTGGAAACGAAGCTTTTTATGCTTCTCTCTATTTATTGCATTTTACAGAAGGACCTATAAGTAAGTATCAAAGAAATTTAAGCTGATATATCTGAATAGTTTCGAGTGTGTGCACTACCTCCACAATACATAATAAAGGCGAAACCTGAAAAGTGGGTAACTCCACATTTTTATGAATTTCAGATTTTAGTACCATACTATCACTAGTTTGTGTATCTTCCTTTCCTGTAATAATTATTTCAAATTGGAAAAAAGCAATTTACGAACTACAGACATCCTACATTTCTAAATGAAAAAAGTGTACTAGAGTAGTTTGCACAATTGATTAGGACCCGGTTTTAAGAAAAATATTTTTTTGTCTCTCCTGTAAAATTTCTTAAAATGGAGTTACATGCTTTTTGAGTTTATCCATCCGATATGCCTCATTAGTGTCATTGTGCATTCTCCATGACTAAAGTGGTTTCCTCATGGGTCATCAACTAGATTACTGTTTTAAAGTAACCAAGAAGTGCCATTAATACACCTTGTGTATGAATACTCCCAGGATGGCCTCCCTTTTTTTGTACAGTAATTTTCTAGGTGTCACTGTTGATTTGCCTGTGGTGTAATTGTTATATTATAAGGCAGTAAGATTTTAATATTGTGTAATCCATCTTTTTGCGTTTCAGTATTTAGGCAACATTCACTTCACTAAAAATTCAAGATTAACCTTATTTTTCTTTCCATAGTTGCAGGTCTCGGTCTATTCAGAATCATTCTCTATTTGACAGCACCAATATGTTTAGTGAAGACAGGCATCTCCATTTTACACTGCATTGTCGCTTCAAAAAACCTGTCAATTATAGACGTGAATGAAAGAAAAAATGCTACTAAAAAGGCATATTAAAAAATATAAGAAAAATCTCATTTTCAGATGAAACAATTTTTTGTATCTGAGTATATATCTATTTCCATTTAATTATAGGTGAAATTCCCTTAATATGTTGAATTGAGAACATTTTAATCTCAAAATTTAACTATCATTAGTCCTGTAGAAATTGATTTATATTTATTTATTTTTAGTTATCAAAATCTAATTTAGAGGTAACAAAATTTTAGGTTATTTTTTGTTCTAGAGTCTCTAGGAAGTCAAAATTTGTTTTTCGAATACTTTGTCTCTTGATTTATTTTATTGTGTTACTGTATATTATTTGGTGTGTATAAATAATTTGTACACATTTTTTTAATTGTTTATAAATATTTTATAGTATGTTGTTAATTTGTTTACTTGTCTACTTAATATTTATATTTTTATTACTTTTTAAATGTACTTGTTAGGCCAAATGTTTGTAAAATAAAAATAGTAGTTCCCAATTCGATTTTTTTTATTTAAATAAGGTATTTGGAGTGTTTGGGTTTAAAATGAAGCAGTAGTTTTGAATACATTTTATTTAACAAATAATTCTAATAAATATATAAAGCATGTAAAGGTAAATAAAAATGAAAAACATTAAAATATACCTAATTGAAAAAAAAACCTATAACTGAAGCAAGCACAAAACTGGTTTAAAAATAAATTGATACCCGATTATAACTGAAAATTATTTAAATTAAATATAACTAAAATGTAGTTTCTGGATCATAACTTTCATGAATAAATACATGAAATGGTAACTTTCCATTATTACCAGATGTCATTAAAAATAATTACATTTTTAACAATAAAAATTAGATTACTCCTTGTATACAGGGTCTCCCATTAGGAATAGGACATGGTATAACTAAAGAATTTCTGATTAAAAAAAATAAACCAAACATTTAGGTAAAATGTTACTTGTTTCCGAAACAACTATAAAAAATATCAAAATTTCCAAATAAAATAGAGTGAACGTGTTGAAAACGAGTCACTTCCAACAATAGTAGTTGACTTATTTAAAAAACATAAAAAAATGATAGTCCAAATACGAGGGGTAATATTTAGAAGGGAGGTGTTACCTATGTCGTACACCACTTAGTTTATTTAACTGATTTTTTTGCTGATATTATGACACCAAAAACGTCTGCTGAATTTAGTAAAATTATACTAAATAATAAAAAATATAGTCATTAATAATTTTTGGATTTTCAACTTTAACACCCTATATTTCGGAAACTAGTAACATTTTACCTAAGCATGTTTCCTTTAATCGTCACATTTTTAATCAGAATATTCAACTGTTTTATGTCCCATTCTTAATGGGAAAGAATAGGAGTATATTCTTACAGACAAAGAGACAATAATTTTTAATTAGTTTTTAACCCACATCAAATTTATGAATTTGATAACAGCATATTAAAATGTAATTTAGATATTATAGATACATTTTATTCCCTACAAATTTTAATAGGCACTCCTTTATCAAAAATAAGGTCATTCTTTGAAGGATACAAATTTTTTAATTGTTCACTCTGATCTACAGCTCTCACCTGCTGCACATTCAAATCTTTTTCAAAAAGTAGTACCATATCTTTTACAAGGTTGTTTAAAACATTTTTGCATACAAGTTGAGACACTGAACTGGTAACTTCAATAAAAATATGTGTGGTTGTAGTTTCAATCTAAAAATCAAATCATTTTTGCATTTCATATAAAAGTAAACTCCTAAAAATCACCTACTTTAGAAATATCCGAGTTTGTTATTGGAGGAAAAGATACAACTTCATTTTTTGAATTCAATACACAAGGATATTGGGATTTTCCTTCAATAAGGTACAAGTATTTGTGGATCCCACTGTATGTGCTTCTCTTCTTTTCCTTTCTTAAATTATTTGCTTCTGTCTGAAGTTTAGCAAACAAATCAGATCCACTCATTACATTGCTCCTGTTTAGAGGTTTTATCATGAGATCACTTGGTAGAGCTGTGGTATAAATTAGGTTACCAAGGGGCTACAACAAATTAAATATTTAAATTTTCGTTTTTAATAAATTGGGATATCTTACCAGTTTATTAAAATCATGTGTTGCAATTGTAGCAGCAATTCTTTTGTCACAAACAGTGTCATGTAACTTATTTTGTAACTGAATAAATCTTTTGAATGTATCATCGGTAAAAGATACATTATTCACAATACAACCTAAGAAATGTTCCCGTACAGTCTTAACAGCATTCATTATTACTACCTAAAAGCATGTTTCAACAATAATAAATACTTAAATGCATTATTAAGATTACCTTAAAGTCTTCATTATAATTTTTAACATTTATAGAATACTTGTAATTAGTAGAATCATTATCTTCTTCATCTGTTTCTTTACTCTTAGTTTTTTTCCTATTTTTGCCTTTATTTCCACCATCCTCATTTACAATTGTTTTAACACAATGTTGTTTGACATAATCCAAAACTTGTTTAGTCCTACATTGATCTATCAGCTTTAGAAGTCGCCTGTCTGATATTGGATTGGCTTTCAAATTCAGTTCTTTAAAATATAAAGCATTAATATCTTTAAAACATGTTTCTGCAAATTTAGAAAATTCCATAGTGGCAAAGGAGGCAGTTGTCCCACTCTTTCCTTGTGAAGAAATGTCTGAACAAAAGTGTCCATGGTCATAACCATAATTGAGTATTTTTTCACCATATAACTACAGGGTGTTAAAATTGCAAATTGGTCATTAAAACAAAAACAACTTAATAAATGGAATTTGAGATCATTAAAAACTGAAAAAGGACTAAATAATACGAAAGTATATCTAATTATAAAAAAAATACAGGAAACAAAGTTTAATTCTCTAAAATATGCAAAAAAAACTGCAACTTAGAATATAAGCATGTCTACTCAATTAACAATCTTAAAAAATTATTACATGATGCAAAAGAAAACAAAAAGTTCCAGTTTAGTTTTCTAGATTAACATTTTCTGCACTATGTTATTAAAATATACAACTTACTAAATATACACTTAAAATCATATTTCAGTAGAAGCTCATTTATTATTTTGAAATCATATTTACTAGGTACCTATCCAAGCAAATGTAAATATGTCATGCATTTTCTTGATTTAAATCAAATCAGATTTATTAAACTAAATAAAACATGTATCCATTCACATAAGGTTAGGTCCACAAATGTCTCCCTTTGCCCCACTGGAAAATATTCTGACGGGGCCTATGGGTGCAATATGTTTCCAAATATTTGTAAATATTCCAACCACAATCATAACATCCAAGGAAATAGCTATTTTTGAATTTTCAGTGGTAATGAATAATAGCAAGCAAAATACACCTTTGACTAATTAGTTTTCAAATTTAATCTATTAGGCAATTAATAAAAATGAATGAAACATAAACAAATATCCAAAGATTCCTAAAAATTAATCAAATCTAAACAATCATCATTGGGATCTACCCCGAAATTCTATACTAATATTAAATAAAGTACCTTTTAACTTCTGACAATCTGCCAACTCCCCAGGAAGTGTCTTTAACTTATTATCACTTATATCCAGTAATTTCAATGATGGCAAAGTACTTATTTTATTTGGAATCTCTTCAATTTTGTTTCCATGTAGTTTAAGCTCAAGTAAATTAATCAATTCTTCTGAACATATTGGGGGAAATCGATTTAACTTATTATTTGATAAGTCAAGTACAGTAAGTTTTGTATTCTTTGTGAACTCAGGAAAACTCTCTAGTTTATTTACATTTAAATTTAGAGTAACCAGTGGTAAATTTGCAAAACTGTCTGGAATAGACTGTATGTTATTTCTAGATAAATCTAACATTTTCAGCTTATTCAATTTTGATATGTTTTCATTTATGTTTTTTATTTCATTAGAATGTAGCACCAAAGTTTGTAAATTCATTAAGTTGCAAATATTATCACCAACTTCAGATAGATTTGTTTCACTTAGGCTCAAATAATTTAAACCGGTTAAGGTATATATTGATATATCCAATCCATCTTTATCAATTCTTGAACTTATTTCTTTACCGGTTAATACCAATTCGTGTCTATTTTCCGATTTCGCCTTTTCTATTTCTGGCCACATTTTGAAAGTATTTTTTCTTCGTAACGGATTATTTTGTGATTATAATTTATTATAAAATGAAAATTTACAATAAGTAGTCGATAAATCACTTGTAACAAAATCTATATTTATTTATAATATATTGTGTAAACTTTTGTAATTAAAACACAAACCTAAAAAATCTACAACCATTAAAAAAGCCAGATAGTTCAAATGAGTTGTTAGGCATAACTTCGTGATCATCGCAATAATAGTTTGATAAGATAAGAATAAATATCCAAAAATACATTTTTATATTATTATTTTTCTATTTGCGGTGTACTAAGATATTGAATAAAGTAAAATAAATAAATAAATAAATATATTTAATTTGTTGATTTTTATTTAATTATTTTAGCTACTGCAAATTCTAATAAATGAGTAGTAGGCCTAAATTTCGTGTTAAATTGACATTTAAAATCGTAACCAACGGAAGGAAAATAAAAAAACTAGTTTTTTTGTATTTATCCCTCTGGCGGCGCGAATTGGTACTAAATAAATTAAAAAGTCCCTAAATTTTTAGTGTCTCGGTTATTCTTTTGTCACCAGAAATCAATGTTGGTAGCGTTAGTGCTTTCTAAGAAGGCGAATGGCGTACTAGCTTGTCTGTTCTCTGCCGTTCTTCTAACTTTAAAAATAAATAATGCCGCGTTCTAAAAAAGTTGTAAGTTAATTACAGTGTCAGTGAATATTTAGAATACATATATTGTATTTTAAATATTATTAGTCGCTTTATATACCACCTGCATGTCTGCGAATGAGTAAAAAAATGGTAATGTCATTTTTCCCAGACCCTTCTTTCTTTGCATGATATGTTTATTTTACGTTTTTTCCTTTTAAAACGCTTTAATATTTCACGCAATAGATCCAAAATACATTTTGTACAATCCTAGATTATCGATTTAATACATTTTGTTCTTTTTTTTTATTTTTTTCCTGGCATACTTGCGTTAAAAATTCATAACCAAAAAAATACAAAAAAAGCACTGCTCGATTTTCGATCTATGGCCTACCTAGAACTTTAGTAAAATGATTTAGGATTTCAATTAGGTTTCAATAGCTTATTCAGTGGATTTAGGGCGTTGGTTAACGCCATATTTGTCTTAGAATAAAAATCCTAGATCCTAGCCCCTGTTACTTAACATTTTCTTATGAATTTTGTATGTCTCTATATTGAGTATTAATAATAAATGATATCATCCTGTTTATTCCGAGAATAATAAAATGAATCAATTTTATCAGCTTTTTCTTGACTAATAGAGAACAAAAAGTGGGTAATTGGGTGCATTAATATTTTTTTGCTTAGTAGATACTTAACATTAATGTTTGTATTACAGAAATAGACATAGAGATTTACATAGTGTTACTGTTTGTTATTGCTAGTCTAAGAAGATGACTGATGAAGATGATAATTTATCTGACAGTGATTTTGGAGAAGATGAGGATCCTGATAAGATTGAAGTGCCAGGTGAGACCTTCCTTAAACCTCCAAATAACTTTAATTTAATGATTTATTTTTAATAACACATGACTAGGAACAATTTATTGATTATCAATATGTAATAATGATCTTTTATCCCTGTTTATATTCCAAATAACTATAATAAACTATTACACATTCCTAATTTATGGGACACTTACATTAATTTATTTTTTGTATATTAAAATATGCGTTTTTATAAGGTGGGGGCAAGGACCTTGCTGCAGCAGCAGCGATCATGGAGGGCAGAGAAAAGCAACTGAAGCAAGAGGCACTTAAACAAGGGGCCCTTAAGCAAGAAGATTTCAAGCATGAATTCAAACCAGATATGGCGAGGATGGCTCAAATGTCAATGAGTGGTTACCCCAAATTGCCCCCCAACATGCATCCCAGCACTTTTGACATGATGAGAACCCCACAAGGAGGTAAGTTACAAGGCGCATTTTGAATTGGAATATTTTATTGGGTTAGAAATGTAGCTTTTTCTATAATAGTGTGGGATGTACTGAAAGGTTGTCTAAATAATGTAAAGGATATGTAATATATCATCGGCTTAAGATGCAAATAGCCCAACTTCACTTTTAGCTCAAAATGGTGTTTTCAGTTGGTCACGCTCATAAAAATTAACCACGTCTTCTGAAGAACGCCTAACTTATGAAATATTAAAATTGCTGAGTCGAAAATGACCTACCTCCCGCTTATTCAAATACAGTCCAATTAGGCTTTCGCTTTCTGAGTTGTTTTTTGCATATTCTGAATAATTTTCGATTTTAGGCCAGTTGCATCTTAAGGCGATGATATGCTAAAAAAAGAGGTCCCTGTTTGATATTTAGTCTTTTATCATGGTAATTTAATTAATTTTTACAAGATATTTGAAATATGAATATATTACTGTTATGAATTATAATCTTTTTTCAATATTTTTAATTTACTCTAAAAAATAGATATACCTACTTATTATTATGGTCTATTCTTTAGGAATTGATAGTACCTATTCATTTGTTATTGAGTTATAATAATATTTTCTACATGAAAATCATCTAAATTACGTTGTTTATTTTGGTTATTGATATTTAAATGGGTAATAAATATATATCTTGGTTATACCTGGTGGTGGATAACTGTTAAGTCACTGATATTCAGTTTTATTGGTTTGTTATTGTAATCAATTGTATGGTGAAATAATAAATAAATATTTTAATCATAATTCAGGGCCCTTTTTCTACTTCCTCTACCAATTGAAAATAATATTTTCTATTTTATTTATTTAATTATAGCTCTAAAATTAGTTCAACTGACTAATGGTTTCTCTTCAAACCTACACAGAACACGAGGCTAATAATCTTAGTAGTTAATACCAATAACACAAAAAAAAACACCATTTTTCTAATCTTCCAAAGTTCCCAATTTGCCTTGGCCCTGGGCCACTTGGAATTGACTGACTAGAATAAATCTTCTCTATGAATAAAATATTCGTCAAAAGTAATCTTTCTTAATAATTCTCTTTGTACCTACTAGACATGTATTTTTTAAACTTTCAATGAAACATGTTAATGATTCCAAAGATGATTGACTTAAATTGATAGTGAGGAATTTTTATTTTGTTGGCATTTAAGAATGGGCAATTTTTATGAATTAGTGTGGCTCCACATGAAAAAGTATCAATATTGTTTAGAACTATAGACCTTGGACCAGTCTTACTTATCCAACCTTATTTAAAAATTAAATTGAGGTAAGTACATACATAAATATATTTTTTCTTCAGCAATTGATTTTGTTCTTTCAAAAAAAAAAAAAACAATTGCATTGATCTGTTCAAGGTTAAATATTGATCCTATTCCAATGTGTATACATTTCATCCAAATCGTGCCAGAGTTGCTCCTTTTTGAAGCACTTACAGATTATTTTCACTAGGACATCCTAAGGCTTAATCGCAGCACTCCAGCCCTCAAGGCTTATTGCACTACCATTTGAGAATCTTGCTGCTTTAAGGTACCATTTCGGAAGGCGCAACAGATGACAATAGAAGCGACGGCAAAGGAGCATTTACGTTAAGCTTCACACATTTGAGAAGCAAGGAGACAGGCGACGCGACAACCTCAGACGACAATTCGAAGAAATGATCTGTGTTGCCAAACCTACTGTTTTTAAGTAGATCTACTGTTTTTGCCTCTGTTCTCCTGTTTTAGGCATGCAATCTACTGATTTTGCCGACTTAACAAATTTCGTTCTTAATTTATTAAGTTTGCCTCATTCTTCAGCAAATGGTCAAAGAATATTTTCTCTACTAAATTTGCTGACGTAAAAGCAGTGTAATAAGTATCCACTACTGTAGGTTTGCTCCATAAAAAAGAATTGATAGGACATCATAAAAACAAAATGCATGCCAAACACAATGTATTTGAATTATCTGATTCAGACTGATCTAAAAGAAATACCTATTGTTTTTTTTTTTTTTTTTTTTGTTTCCGTACGTTTATATATTAAAAATGTTAAATATTTGTTTTTATTCTTTGTTTACTTTATAGTATGGGTAGAAAAAAAGATTTATTATTCGTTTCTTATATACTTGTTTTTTTTTTATTTACTACACTGCAAATTATAATTATTTCCCCCCGTATTAAAATCTACTGTTCAGATCTACGGTTTTTTTTTATTTCACCCATACCGTTCCAGCAAATTTTCATCTGGCAACACTGCCTAGATTTAAAAAACTTTGCAACTACCATTTCTATAAAATATCGACTACCTGTCATTGACTTCTGTCTCTCGCACTGGTCACGCCTTGCGAAATGTGGTTCATATAATTGCATGTGTTCAAACGTGAAGAGACAATTTTTATACTTATTCACAACACGTATTGAGATGTTAAGCGCTAGTCTGATATAAGTGCCTTTTACCTAGTGGTCACCTAACCAATATGACTAGACCAGGTTTCACTCCAGTGCTGCAAATACTTGAGAAAATATCTATTATCCATAACCCGCCCCTCCGAGTGTGTCTTAAGTTGTAGTTGTTCAATTTTTAACTAGAAATATTCTAATATATAACTTTTATTTATTTAGGCTTTCATTTATTGATAACAGTAAATTTAAACTTGTTTTTAATAGATAATAAATTATTGAACTAAATTAAATCATTATTTGATTGTAAGTTACATAAGTGATCAAATTTTAAGAAATTAACATTTTTGGTATAAAATATCTAAAAAAAATGTTTATCCACACCATCCAAATGACTTACTCTAATATCCATAACCAACTTCATAAAGATGCGTGTCTTCATTATTATTTGGATGCTTTTATTTTCACTTGTAGAATCCAATTAAAGTAGAATAAATGCTGTCAATTCTTAATCAAGAGCCTACAAATTTCAATAGTAAAAGTGTATGAAGGAAAACCAATTTAATTTCAATGCAGGTATAATTGATTAATTTTAAATAAGTTTGTTTATTAGTTTACAATTTTTTATACTTTCTAACTTCTATAATTTATTATTCAAACATTGAACCAATATATCTGATTTTTATTGTTATTGTTATAAAATATTTTTTTAATTTTAGTTAGTAATATTTTCATAGATATGTACATATTTTTGAGTTGTTAATAACAATCGTTTTTGTGTCCTATAAAAAAAAAGAATTTACATTTGTGATAGTTTTTTGTTTGTTTTTGTTTTAATTCAAATAAATATGTACACATCTTGAAGAAAATTAATAATTTGATGATTATAATGGGTTCTGTTATGTGTTTTCTTGTTGTTTTGTTGCAGTGGGTTCCCCATACGGAATGAGCAGCGTAGCCGCAATGGCGTCTATGCTCAACAGTTTGGGGAGCCCAATGAACGTCAGTTCTCTGTTTCCTCCACAACCTTCTGGAGGAGCCGCGGCGGGCTTCAACGCTGCACAATTTCTGCAGCAGAGTAAGTCCTATCTCAGAAGCTGTGAGTGTCGTAATACCTTCTTATAGATCTATCCTTTTTTAATTTTTATTTGGCAAGTGTCTTCTGTTGGTCCTCTTAAGTCACAACTGGATGCAAAATTCAGCATTTGCTGCACTTGTTGGCGCGAAACAAAACATTTGACAAGTGATATACAGGATGTTTCATAGTTAAAGCGAAATATTTTAATGGTCATCAAGGTGGTTCCAAATATACTATATTTAGTAGGTCTTACAATCTTTATGACCAAGACATACAGACTGATTTACCGATTTTGCTAATTTATTTTGATGATCATAACCAACAAACCTCTCGGTATATTTTTTTTTATAATTGAATCAGTCATTTCAAAAACCACATAAGTCAACTTTTGGTAAAATTAGGTTTATGTCATGAAAAGAGTTGCCAGGGGTACCTACACGTTATGTGTAAAAATCATACAAATTGCATTAACCCTTAGATAAGTAAACCTTTTTAAATTTTTGTATTCCTTGCAAATATATAAGATGACGACTTAAGATAGTTCACTCGCGACAGTCGTATATAAATATATCGCCTAATTGTGAATACCAAAAGTTGGAGATTCTCAATGCTAAAAAAATTACCTTTGTAAGAGACTGTTCACAACACATGTAAGCTTATATATGGATACGTTATAATATCAAGGAAAATCCCTCTGGCAAATCGCAAATATATGAATGATTCCAATGATGGGCTATATAAATTTGTGACTTCCTCATACTAATTTTAAGGGTTTGTTTTGATTCAAACAGAACCGCTGATTCCAGATCTCATATACAGTGGATTAATTTTTCAAGAACATGTTACAACAACCTCTTAGCTGATCGAGTTTTATTCACTTACCGCGCGTTAAGTGTAGCGATAACAAAGTTGCCAAGTTGTAATCATTGTATGCAACTATGCGTCGACTGCTTTAAAAATATTTTAATTTTAAAAATCTATATCTTTTTAACAAGACAGTCAAAATATTCAGCGGTTTTTTAGAAAATTTTATAACTTCCTGATTTGCATTACATTAGTTTTTAAAAAAAATGGTAAGAACCATTTTCGAGATATCTTGAAATAAATTCATTGCTTGTGTACATGATAGGCTTCTGGAGTGTTAATTATGGACATTTTGATTGTTAATAATATCTTGTTTCACACACTGTCAAATTCATTTTTTTTTTTTTTAGTTATGTAAAAGACACTTTCATTAACCTTATATTCCTAAAGTTTGGGGAAATACCCAAGCATCTTCCAGGTGGAAATTCACGCCATCGAGAAGTATATCCAGTTTAACATCGAGAGAAACTATCATAGACACGAGAAATGGTCTGGAAATGTCTAGAACAATTGAATGAGCTAGGCGAAAAAAATAGAGTTACTCTCACTTGGGTCCCGGGACATAACGGGGTACAGGGTAACAAGATTGCAGATAGTCTTGCAAGGAAGGGGCTCAAACACCCTTTGTAGGACCTTAGCCATTCTGCGATATCAGCAGTAACATAATATTAGGAGATATTAAAAAAGGAATTGGGCAGTAGAAGAACCTATAATTGGAACAATCTCTTGGGGCTGAGACAGGCTAAGATACTTTTGGGTAAATATAACCAGAAAATATTGGAAGCCTGCATCTGCGTGAGCAAGAACAGGCTACATATTGTAACAGGGATCCTTACCGGGCATTGCCGACTAAAAGGACACCTTAGTAAACTGAGAATAGTAGAGGATAGTGAGTGCAGATTCTGTGAGGAGGAGGACGAAAGAACTGAATGTGTAGCACTCCAGAATCCAAGGGCACTATATCAAATAGAAGAGGGAGATTTACCTAACTTGAAACCACTCCAAATCCTACACTTTCTTGAGAAAATAGGATTGGAAGGGTCGTTGAGACATTTCCTTGGTGCATTAGCGTCAGAAGGGGGCACAATAGATCTTTTAGGTCACAGTGTATTAACACCCCATTCCCAACATAACAACCTTATATTTCAATTTTATTGAATTCCTAAGAAAATCCGTTTTACAAGTGAACTACCTTAAGTGGTTTTTGCAGGTACAGTCAGTTTTCTTTAAGATGACATTTTAATTTATTATCAGCTTATTATTCACTTACCTTTTTCTTACATTTTAAAATTATTTTTATTAATAGTTTTTGATTATGTAGATTTTTGGTCTTATTTCCTTTCAAAACAAATGAAAAATGTTCCGTTTAAAAACTACATAAGTTAATAACAGAATATATTTTTTTTTCTTTAACTTTTGTTTTTTAGATCTTCCATTCTATACATATTACCTAGTTACATAAAAACTTTATTAAAATATATAAATATATTTTTTAAATGAAATGTAATTTTTGTATAAAAAAGTTCTTTTGCGTCTACTGAAAATTAAGTTTATTTGACTTATGTTGTTTTTGAAATTACCAATTAATGTATTCTTTTTGCCGATGATACGACCTTTATCTCAGTTAGAAAAGATCAATCTTGTCGTGTCATATTCTACTAATGATGGTATTGAATTATTGTCAAAAAATGAATCTGAGCTAATAAGCTTATGTTAAATGATGCAAAAACACAAAACCTTAATTTTGGATCTGCTAGTTTCTCATCGGAACTTGATAGTGCCAAAGTGTTAAAAATAAAACTTGATACCTGTGATATTAATATGATTGCACTATTTATTTTTAATACAGTTCTCAAAACTCAAAAAAATATAGTTCAAATCTATTAAATGATGTCCATCATTATAATAACAGACAAGCTGGAAATCTAAGGAAACACACATTTCAAAAACCTTTTGAGTAATAAAGATTGTAAGACACAGTAAAAAATATAGTAGGTTTAGAACCATCTCGTTGTCCTCTATCTATCATTAAAATGAAACACCATGTATATTATACATCTATTACACCTGAACAAACTGAACATAAATTGTAATCTTATTTAATGTATTGTTGTGTTCATTTTGTCCAGGAGTAATTTTTAGTTTCAATGTATCACTCAAAACAAAATCTGAAATATATTCACAAGAAGGTACTAAATAAAAAAAATAAATACTAGTTACTAACGTGACAAAAGTTTTAAGCTTTATTTCTGCAAGTGTAGTATCTGATTTTGCGATTTATGTTAACATGACTATACTATTTATGGTAGTATATGGAGCCTGCTTTTTTTATATATATATGGGATTGGTTTAAAAAGTTTCTGAAATATTGATATTATAGTGAGTATTAAGTACTACTTTTCTACATATAACATGTTTTTTTTTGCATAATCACTTATCCCCATGATTTCTACTTTCTTGTTTCCTGTAACAACAGGAATACTCTAGCTAACATGGTGACCAAGGCATTTCATTATTCTTTTTTTATATACATTTATGCATACATGGAGAAAGAGTAATGAGGCAGTGCATTTTCCAAAGAAAACACAGTTTTTATCCCAACCATACACAGATAAGCTGTATTAGTGATTATGTAATTTGTGTGCTAAACAAAATTGTTTACGTATCTAGTTTTTAAACTATTGTTTAAGAGATTTTAGATTTTAAAATAAAGGATGTCTCAGAAATATTTTAGTTTATCAATACTTCCGCTGGCGCAATAGGCACATTTCTTAGAAGGGAGGCAGTTGGAAAATGGTGATATACAGTGTTAAGTTTTAGTTGCAATGGAGCGATTTACGGGACAACAACGTGCTTTTTGAATTCGTGCATTTTATAAAAACAATGATTCTTATGTTCTTGTGCGTCGTTTGTACATAAATCATTATAACATAGCAAGAATGAATGACGTCCCAACTGCAAATTCAATTAAATATTGATTAAAAAAGTTTGAGAATACTGGAAATTAAATTTCTGTACAAATGATGTACAAGAATATAAGAATCATTGTTTTTATAAAACACAATACAAAAAGTGATATTGTGCTTTGTTGAAAACTGTAGGGTTAGCTATATGTGTCATGCATGAATAGCACCATTTCTTTCTGATTTTTTATATCATCGCTTATTCCAGTATTTTGACTTATATTTTTTGTTTAAACTTTTATTTTTTTGAATTAAAGGATAAGAATAATTAAAGTGTGTTAAAAAATTTTCTGGGAAAGCAGAGGTTTTTGCAATAGCTGAAGTGGCATCTTTTGTGGTGCTCCAGGTTTCGTTTTGTAATGTATAATTTAAAGTCCTAACGTTTTTTTGAGACATTTCTGAAGCTAATATTTTCGTCGACTTCTGTTGTTCTTACCTATATTAAAAGTTAACATTTGAGAATGGTGATCAGATAATATATCTCTTACCAACATATTCTTTTTATATTGAAAATTTGAAAAAAAATATTGTCGGGACATGTTTTAGATCTATGCGTATGTGAATATTGTTTGTTCTAAGTTAAATTGCATCGTCCAAATTATTAGATCTATATACAACTCAAATAACTAAGTTTGAGGTCTTTATATAAACAGCTGTCATTTCACAGTGTAATTCAAGAAATAGTTTTTTATGGAGGATAGTTCTTTAAATGCAAATGATTTATGAATGTGAATACTCACGCCTCCGCCTATCTTTTTAGTTAATTCTGTTTATTGTTTCTTAATTTGTGTCGATTTTAATCATTCTGAGATCTGTTCTTTTGTAATTTGTTTTTAAGCGTGATTGGTTATTTTCAGTTTTATCCTTATTATTTGGAGCAGTTATATTAGCATTATTAGTTTTGTTTGCATTATATTGTGTTTTAAGATCTGTTCGTTTATTAGGTGTAGTTTGTTTACTTCATTTTCCAAACCAGTAATTTTAGTCAACAGTTGTCAAGTTTGGGTACGCAAATGTCAATGTAACTGACTTATTTTTGAATTTTGTATTATTCGAACATTAGACCTACAAATTTTCAAGTTTGATGAAATGCATTTTTTTTTTCTTTTTTTTTTTACATGTCACGAATTTTCCCACCACCAGCCCCATCAAGACAAAGGCTGAAACTTTCACTATTGGTTCAATCTGAAATATTTCAGCGCTCTCTCCCAGTCTAATATTTGTAAGAGTTTTTATTTATTTTTTTTTATTTTTATCAAAACAATATTTTATTTCCGTGGACTTGCTATGCTATACAACTGCCCTTTTCTAATAGTTCTTTTTTTTGTGTCATATTTGGGTTTCTAATACTGACCAAACATTCAATACCAATGTGGTCAATATGTTGTAGATCTAAGGAAAACCCTTTCAACGAGATTTTAAAATCGAACTTTCAAGAACTTTTTAATCAAACCTTTGGTAAAAATTTGTTTCGGGATTACGCTTATTTACAACAATTATTAAATAATTACTAAAAATCTTATTTTAGATTATTTTTAAATAATCTATATGAATTTTTTTAATTCAATTATAAAAGTTGGCTCCATATACAATAGTTCTGATCAATTGCATGAAGTATGCATGCACCACATTCTAAACTAAAAACAAAATTTCCATAACTAGCTACACTTTCAAATATACCTAATCTTCCTGATAATATCCTTTCTGATTTTATTGTGCTTTTCGTAAATTTTCCCATTATTTTCTGGACAAGGTTATAAAGTAAGTTTGTTTGGGTAGATTCAATAGTTGTTTGTTCCACTTATTCTACTATTACGCGCTTTTAACATATTTCTCCTTATAGTGGAGATGCTCAACCCCTACTTTAACCCTGGATACTTATCAATGTTCTATCCGGGTCATGTTCCAACTTGGGGTGGTCCTCTTAGCAACAAAGCTGTCCAATCGATGTGGATGAACCAAATGGAAAAACCGATGCAACAGCAAGAAGAGGAAGAAGGAGACGATGAGGAGTTAGGTGTGGCAGAAACGTACGCTGATTACATGCCCTCTAAATTAAAATTGGGAAAGAAGCATCCTGATCCTGTTGTTGAGACTGCTTCTCTATCTTCGGTCGCCCCCG
Source organism: Psylliodes chrysocephalus (assembly GCA_927349885.1). Lineage (NCBI taxonomy): Eukaryota > Metazoa > Arthropoda > Insecta > Coleoptera > Chrysomelidae > Psylliodes > Psylliodes chrysocephalus. The sequence goes on from OV651818.1 coordinate 46,245,433, forward strand.
CCGATGTCTGGTATGAGCTGTCTTTGCCTGAAGAGTGCATGGATAAGGGGCATTTGTCTGCGTTGCAGTTAGAGAGTATCACTTATACTTCACAAGCACATTCGCACATTTTACCTAATAAATCTAGAGCTGGATTTCTGATAGGTATTGTATACACTTTTAAAAGTACATTTACAGATCTTTAATAATATTGTATTGTTAAATAGTATTCTTTGTCTACGGTTTAATATATTTTTATTTGTATAGGTGATGGTGCAGGAGTAGGTAAAGGTCGCACCATTGCGGGTATCATCTACGAAAACTACTTAAAAGGTCGAAAGAAAGCAATTTGGGTATCAGTATCCAACGATTTAAAATACGATGCGGAAAGAGACTTAAGGGACATCGGCGCTGGAAAAATCGACGTTCATCCTTTAAACAAATTTAAATATGCCAAAATCAATTCATCAACGAATGGCAATGTTAAAAAAGGAGTTATATTTAGTACTTATTCCGCTCTTATTGGCGAAAGTAACTCAGCCGGGGGGAAGTACAAATCGAGATTGAAACAGATAATGCAGTGGTGCGGTTCTGATTTTGATGGCCTGATTGTTTTTGATGAATGCCATAGAGCTAAGAACTTGTGTCCTGTTGGATCATCAAAACCTACGAAAACCGGTAAGGTTTGGTCAATATTCCTCTTAAATTATTTTGTCTATTGCTTATTTTTAAAAACTCCAAACTTTTCAGGCTTAACAGTTCTCGAATTACAAAACAAATTACCCCTCGCTAGAGTAGTATATGCGTCCGCCACTGGCGCTTCGGAACCCAGAAATATGGCTTATATGGTGAGATTGGGATTGTGGGGCGAAGGTACACCTTTTAAAGAGTTCGCCGACTTTATTTCCGCTGTAGAAAAAAGAGGAGTAGGCGCTATGGAAATTGTCGCCATGGATATGAAATTAAGAGGAATGTACATAGGTAAAGTAAAGCTCAGAAATATTATTCTGAATTTCACAATTTCAGCGAGATCAAAGGGTATCGTGAACAAAATAGGATTGTTTAGCAATAAATATAATATTAATGAGTTATCAGGGTAATCAAGTATAAAATATAAAAAAGCATAGTGAACCACATTACAAATACAATATCTTCTATAAATATCAGATTTAAATTTAGAAATCATTTATGCTGTAGGAGTTATTTTCTAACAAATAGATGTTAATAACTATTTTTAAACTTTAGGTTATCAGTAGTACCCAGAATACTGAAAGCTTTGTATATAGTACTCATAACTAAATTTTACACAACACGTAATTTTGAGCAAAGCAGATATACATTACAATTGCGTCTAATGGAGATATTTTTGTATAGTATTTTTAAAATAAAAACGGATGCACGTCTTACATCATTTAAAAAGTCATGACATTGCAGTGTTGTTTAATCATTAAAATACTTAGAAATGTAGCCTTGTAACGTTGGCATAAACTGACATTCCTGATATTATTCGTTTCCGGCTCGACTTATGCTAACTCTATAGTTTTCACACGTATTGAAAAGCGTTATGGTTGGTTTGTTTACAATGTTAACCAATAAATTAACTATAATAAAGATATATAATACTTGACATTCTATATTATACTCTTCACAGTCCACAGACCCTGTTAATCCCCCATTTTCTATAAATAGGCTTCATCCCCTTATAAAGCTTGATTTTTCCGAAAATTTCAATTTAATATCTTTTTGTTTCCGAGTTAGGATTTTTTTTAATATTTCAACGCCCCTTGTTAACCACTCTTTTTTTTTCAAAATTTTTTTCAGAATTAATATGCTTTATCTTCTTATAGAGCTTGATTTTGACTAAAAATTTCATGTTGATGTCGTTTTTGAGTTAGGATTTTTTTTTAATATTTTAACCCCCCATTTTTATTTAGATTTTTTTTTTTAAATCAATAGGCTTAGTCTCCTTATAGAGCTGATATCATTTTTCATTTTTGAAACGTAACATCGGACGGACAAAATAAACTTATAATACTCTTGTCCCTACCCTTATTATGCTCACATATGTCAATATTAATGTCTCCACAGACCTCATAATAATTCCATAGATTATAAATGTCATGGAGTAACTGATACATATGTCGATGTTGATCTATAAATAGTTAATACGACTTATTTTTAATAATATCAAATGAGACTATATACTCAAATTGTTTTTCATTCTGATATTTTCAAGGTGTTGTTTTCAAAATTAAATTATTTTTAGGAAACATTAAACAACCACTACATTCATTGTCACTACGACAGAAATCATTACACTTTAAATAGTTTTTTAAATATAGTTGGTAAAGTTCATCTTATTTCAACCCGTGTTCAGAGAAACAAAGCACATCAATAAAATTAAATTTATCAAAAAATATTTCCAGGTCCAGAACTTTCTTGGCTGTACCCTGTATGAAGTTTATGCATTCAGAAGTGGTATAATGAATTGAACATATTTATATGTCTGACTTTCCTCAGGTTCAAATACCTCATGTAACTGTTTATGCTGCAGCTACATAAACTATACAGTGCGCCCAAAAAGTAGTGCAATAATTAATTTTGGACATTGACTTTTATGAAAACATCATGAAACAAGTAGATTTTTTTTAAAACAAAACTGACGTAACTCTTTTTAGAAGGGATTATTTTTTCTAAAATAACTTTTCTTTTGATCTAGCTCGACAATTAAGCTTTCACGGTGTAGCGTTCAAAATCGAGGAGGTCCCGCTGTCGAAAGAGTTTGAAAAAGTTTACGATCTCAGCGTGAAACTCTGGGTAGAAGCTATGCAGAAATTCCATGAAGCAGCCGAATTGGTCGACGCCGAAAATCGTATGAGAAAAACTATGTGGGGTCAATTCTGGTCGTCGCATCAGCGGTTCTTTAAATACCTTTGCATCGCCGCCAAAGTGCCGCATGCGGTCGCAGTCGCGCACGAGGCTATAAAAATGGGAAAATGCGTAGTGATTGGTTTGCAGAGTACGGGAGAAGCCAGGACTTTGGAGCAATTAGAAAGAGACGATGGAGAATTGACAGATTTTGTTTCAACTGCAAAAGGTATTTTTTTTTCTCTTACATTTCGATGCAATATTGTATTTTACACAGATTTTCTTACATCTTACAGGTGTTTTTCAAACTCTTGTGGAGAAACATTTTCCCGCACCGGACAGGAATAGGATTCAAAAACTTTTGGGGTTAGAACCTCCTGTTACGAAAAAAGCTGCAACAAATGGTAATGATGAAGGGCACAGTTCTTCGGGGAAACGAAAACTAGGTAATTTTTAAAGACATAAAAAAAATTATTTGAACAGTTGATTGGAAAATCTAAATAAATTACAAAAAAGAAATATTATTTAAAACGAGTAATTAATTCTAAGTTGTTTGAATTGAATATTAGTAAATGTTATTGCAACACTTTTTCAAGGTTCCAATTATTTATAATTATTTTAAGTTTCAAGGTGAGTAAATCAATAAAAAGATTTATTTTAAGGATTTAGTTGTTTATTTCGACAATAAAATGACAATCACTAAAAATATTAATATTATTACCAGTGGGAGCTATCAAATGCGAAATTCTAAAGTGAAATCGGTAATAATTATTTATAATGCAACCGTACTTTTTATAGAATTCATATGAATTTATAAATAAAGTACAATACAAGTTTTTGAGGTATGCATACTCCAGCTGATCAATACACATACCAATACATATATGTAAATGTACGTGTTAGGAATAGTTTTGTTTAGTTAATGCTTAATATTTATTAATTTACAATATATTGTTTTATGTTTTGTGTTACCCCTGTAATTTTGTTTAACGTCAGTATAAAAAAAAGATATTTGTCAATCATAAAATAAAAAGATAAAAAAGCCTACAAATCTCGTTCTATTATCAACATTAGTGGCATCCCTGATAAAATGCAGAGTTTTAAAGTAGAGCGAGATATTTTAAAGAATGGACTAAAGAAAATATTCAAAGAAATAGATGAATTAATTAAAGATGTATGCGTAGATAAGAGGAGTGCACAACGATTACAGCAACTATTAGATGATAAAGCTGAACGTGTGTACATCTTAGATAATAATATTAAAGAAATCATGGTGTCGGAGAATGTAGCAGTGGAAGACATTACAACAGAACTGATGGAAGAGGAGGCCTTTAGAGAAGATATCATTAAGTATAAAGCAGAATGCGAGTACGTGATACAGAATATGGAAGGAGAAAAAGGTAACCAAGGAGCCAGTTCAAAAATGATGAGAAATTTTAATCTTCCAAAATTAGAAATGAAGAAATTTGACGGCAATATCAAAAATTGGATAAACTTCTGGGGTCAATTTAAGAAGATACATGAGGACCAATATATATCAACAGATGACAAGTTTCAGTACCTGCTCCAGGCAACAGAGGAAGGCTCAAGCGTAAGAAATATGATTGAAAGTTTTCCACATTATCCACCCTATATGATAAATTAGAAACGCAACTTAGGGCATTAGAGTCATTAGGGGTAACAAGGGATAAGTATGCAGCTATGCTTTTCCCTCTTGTAGAATCAGCACTACCTTGCGATTTATTAAAAATTTGGGAACGACACCGCATAGCTAATAATAAACAAAATGTAAATGATTTGCAGGGATTGTTAGATTTTTTAAAAGCAGAGGTTGAGGCTGAAGAACGTACAAAGATTGCCAAAACTAAATTTTTGCAAAATAAGGGGGAGGATGCTATAAATGAAAAAACTGAGCGCAAGTATACAGTAGAGTCATTGTATTCTAAAAGTACAAAAACAAATTTTAAAGAAAAGTTATTTTGTATATTTTGTGATAAAACGCATGCAAGCCAGGACTGTATAAAAGCACAAAATATGACTTTAGACCAGAAAAGGACCACTGCAATTAAAAAAAGAGGTTGCTTTTCTTGCCTAAAATTGAATCATACTTTCAGAACTTGTAAATCTGCTGTGAAATGCATCATTTGTGCAAGAAAACACCATGCTATTATGTGTCCTGACTTGCAAAAGAAAGGAAATGAGAATAAAGACAGAATTGTTGATAAACCAGATGAAAATGTACAATCACTTCAAAACACCTTAACAACTACTATATCCGAGACGCTTTTGCAAACATTAAAGGTTAAACTATATGCAGGTAAAAAATGTAAAATTGTTAGAATATTATTAGATTCAGGTTCTCAAAGGTCTTATGTAACAAAAAAATGTGCAGAAGAAATGAATTTGTTAAAATTAGGAGAGGAAAATATTGTACAAGGTGTGTTTGGTGGAGCTCAAGGCGAATCCAAAATGTGTCAATTATTTAGTGCAAATATTTATAAGTTAGATAAATCTTTTAGCATAAATGTTTCAGTATTGGAACAACAGAGAATATGTAACTACATTCCAAAGCTAAATGATATAAAAATAATTGAGTATTTGAAAAATAAAGATATAATTTTAAGTGACACAAGTAATAATGATTGTGAAATAAGTTTATTAATAGGTGCTGATAATATTGGAAAACTGCTAACAGGTAATATCGAAAACATAGATGATAATCTTTTTGCGGTAGAAACAAAATTGGGTTGGACGGTAATGGGACAACAATATTGCATTAATCAAAATAAATGTATTGCTTCGTACTTTACGGGTTGTTCTATTACTGATCTTTGGAACCTAGATGTATTAGGTATAAAAGAATCTGCCGAATCTAAGAATAAAGAACTACTAGAGGTAGAAACATTAAATTATTTTAGGAATACTACTGTATTAAACAATGAAAATCGGTATGAAATTTATTTACCATGGATACAGGGTTGTCCGAATATATGTTCCAATTATAATTTAGCTGAAAAACGGTTATTTTCAAACACTAGAAGATTAATTACACTTAAAAAGTTTACAGATTACGGTAAAGTGTTTGAAGAATGGGAAAAACTAGGAATAATTGAAGAAGTATCAGAAGAAAATGTTAATGAAAATGTGCACTATTTGGCTCACCAAGCAGTGATTAAGGAGTCAAGTAATACAACCAAGATTCGACCGGTATTTGATGGTTCAGCAAAGGACAAAAATGGTAACTCATTAAATGATTTGTTACAAAAAGGTCCAAATTTGATAGAGTTAACAATTCCGCTTATAATAAAATTTAGAATCCATAAAATTGGGCTTACAGCGGATATTACAAAGGCATTTTTGCAAATAAGTATAATAGATAAAGATAGAGATTATTTGCGATTTTTGTGGTGGCAAAATTACTCTGAAAGAATTATTAAAATATATAGGCACTGTAGAGTTGTTTTTGGTCTTAAACCTAGTCCTTTTATTTTAGCCGCAACCATAAATTTACATTTAGAAAAATTGATTGAAAGTGATAATGAATTTAAAGAAACCGCCAAAGTACTATTAAATGCTTTTTATGTAGATAATTGTGTACATAGTGTTAGAAACAGTATAGAGTTAAAAATGTTTATTAAACAATCCAAAGATTTATTGGAAAAGGCACATTTTGAATTAAGAGGGTGGACATATAATAGTACAAATGAAAATAATTTTGAACCTGGTAATTCTAATCATAATGTTTCAGTGTTAGGTATTTTGTGGGATTTTAAATATGATAACTTTATATGCGATATCCAAAATTTAGGCAAATTCCAAGAAATACCAAGAACCAAACGAGGATTACTATCCGCAGCTCAAAAATTGTTTGATCCCATTGGCTTTACAGCACCTGTTACTTTATTACCAAAGCTTTTATTACAGGAAACTTGGAAGTTAAAACTTTCATGGGATCAAAAATTGCCTGAAGAAATAATCGAACGTTTTGAAAGTTGGTTAAAAAATGTAAAATTTTTAAGCCTATGTGCCATTCCAAGGCACATTGCAGAGCATAGAGACGAACAAGATATAAAGCATATTAGTCTTCATGTTTTTGTAGATGCTAGTAAATTAGCATATGCTAGTTGCATTTTTGTTCGGCTGGAATTCGAAGAAAAGGTTTTAGTCACACTTTTACTAGCAAAAACAAGAATATCACCTGTAAAACCAATCACACTTCCGAGGCTTGAACTTATGGCAGCTCTTATAGGAGCAAGATTAGCTCATACTGTGCAACAAGTTGACTATCTAAGAAATAGACCAGTATTCTTCTGGAGTGATTCGATGGTCACATTAACTTGGATAAAAACAAAAGGTAATTGGAATACGTTTGTAGACAACCGGGTAAAGGAAATAAGAAAGTTGAGCACAGTCGACCAGTGGAATCATGTACCAGGTGTCCTAAATACAGCCGATATTTTATCACGAGGTTGTAACGGAAAACAATTACTAGAAAAACAATGGTGGTGCGGTCCTGATTGGCTTAAAAATAAAAGAGAACTGTGGCCTAATGGAGAAATGATTTTCGATGGAGTAAATGAAGAAGTAAAGAAGGAAAGAAAAGTAGTAAATACAAATGTGGTAGAAAATAAAATGCAATTCTCACAGAATCTAGGTTATTTTTCAAAATATTCAAAGATAAAGAGAATGTTAGCTTGGATATTGAGATTTTATTTTAACAGTAAAAATAGGATAAATCAAAACAGAAGAAATGAATTGACTTCTGAAGAATTAGAAAGGGCAGAAAATTGCTTATTTAGGATGATACAAGAGGAAAGTATCACAAATGAATTGGATAGATTTAAAAGGTTTCAGATTTTTCAGGATCAAAACGGAATTTTAAAATTAAAAACAAGATTGGTGTATGGTGATTTTCCAGAAGAATTTAAATATCCTATAATTTTGCCGGATAAACATGATATCGTTAGGAAACTTATTATGGAGGAACATATATCGCATTGTCATGCAGGCCCAAAAATATTATTGGGTATTCTTAGGGAAAGGTTTTGGATACTTAGAGCTAAGAAAGTAGTTCATGATATTATATCGAAATGTGTTGTTTGTAGGAAACAAAATGTTAAATCGGTCCAAACGCCATTTGCACCATTACCGGAAAACCGAATTAAGAATGCAGGTGTTTTTGAAGTGATTGGAGTAGATTTAGCAGGTCCTTTGTATTTGAAAGATAGTAGTAAAGTTTGGATTGTACTGTTTACTTGTGCGATTTATAGAGCGGTTCATTTAGAACTAGTGAAATCTTTATCAACAGAAGCATTTTTATATGCCTTAAGACGATTTATAAGTAGAAGGGGAAGACCACAAATAATTTATTCAGATAACGGTACTAATTTTCATGGGACTGATAATTATTTTGCGAAATTAAATTGGGATGAAATTGAAATATTTTCAGGAATTAAAAGAATAAAATGGCTTTTCAATACACCATCCGCTGCTTGGTGGGGTGGGTGGTGGGAGAGGTTAATAAGATTAATAAAAGAACTTTTGCGTCGTAACTTGGGTAAAGCATCTTTGTATTACGTAGAGCTTTATACCATTCTATGTGATGTTGAATCGGTCATAAATCAAAGACCGCTAACATACGTGTCAGAGGATGATTGGGAAATTTTAAGTCCGTCCAAATTTATAAAACCACTACAGGGTGCGTCGACTGAAGTTGTTGATTTAGACCTTATTGATACACAAAATTTAAGGGGTAGATTTCGTTATATGCAAACGTTAAGGGAATCTCTAAGAAAACGATTTAAAAGCGAATACCTCGCAGAACTGGTGAACGTTGGTCAAAGGTTAACTCAGTCTCTGAAGGTCGATGACGTAGTATTGGTCGGGAATGACAGTACGAAAAGAACGGAATGGCCATTGGGTAGAATAGTTGAAATTTACAATGGAAAGGATAATGTAACTAGAGTAGCCAAAGTAAAAACTGCCACTGGGTACATGGTTCGACCATACCAACGACTCTATCCACTTGAGATGTCGAAAAAGGAAAAAGGTAGAGTAGTAGAGCAGACAACGAAAAAGAAAACAGAAGAAAAGGCGAGGAAAGAAGTAATAGACAATGGCAATCTGAATGAAGAGAGAAGGTCTCGGTATGGAAGAATTCTAAAACAACCCGAGAGGTTGAAAATTTAAATCCCGGGGCCGGAGGATGTTAGGAATAGTTTTGTTTAGTTAATGCTTAATATTTATTAATTTACAATATATTGTTTTATGTTTTGTGTTACCCCTGTAATTTTGTTTAACGTCAGTATAAAAAAAAGATATTTGTCAATCATAAAATAAAAAGATAAAAAAGCCTACAAATCTCGTTCTATTATCAACAGTACGTTTGAGTTGATTTTTGCTACTTATATTTTCATTGAGTTTATTTAAAATGCTTAACTTGTATTTTAACTTGCTTGAAATTACATGTTATAGCAGAACTACGATTTCCATTTTTTACTGCATTTAATGATCAATTTCTGGGTCTTGTTTTTATGGGTCGATCATTAAGAGGCATGAGGTGACAAAACTGAAAAAAAATATAGAAGAATTTTTATATTTTCTACAGAACCTTAATTATTTCATACAATCCTGATTCATGAGGTATTTACCACGTATAAAATTACTCCATGCCAACATGGGTTCTATCAAGGATGCTCAACTGCTACAAATCTTTATATCAGGAATACTTGATCTCTCAAAGCTGGTCACCAGGTTGATACTAAATATACACATTTTTCTAAACCTTTGACGTTATTTGCCATGAATTATCTTAATTGATTCATTTCTTACCTAAGTCATCGCCTTCTGCATGTTACTGTGCAATATTATGTCTAATGAAGTATCAGCGACTTCCGAAGTGCTACAGGAATCTCACATCTTATTGTTATTATTTTTAAATGACGTAACAGCTTGTTTTTAAAAAAATGACTTGCAAACGGCTTTGTTGACATGTCAGCTTTACAATCGGACCTCGACAGGTTCACTAAATCATCTGTAACCAAATTTTAATAAATGTGCTACAATTCACTTTACAATATTTCCAAAACCTATTTAGAATTCCTTCAAATTTGGTGGTGTTTAATTTATTTACTTAGTGTTTTCTGTGTAATCTTGTGTCTCATTTTTAAGGGTGTTATACAATTCTACCTTTTCTTTTTTTTTTGTATACCTACTACTTGCAATTTTTTTCTGTAATGTATAAGTGCTGTTTTTCTTCGTTTTTATACATAGCGAAGCGTAGAATAATGTTAGGAAAAAGGGCGGCATTCCTAATATTTGAATTTGTGAAATCCACAGCAAAATTATTGATATACGTTTTTTGACCTCATTTTATTACCTGTTTTAAATATACATGCATTTTAAAACACCCTGTATATAGACAATTTTATGCTAAGTTAGCTTAGTCCGATATATGAGATCTCTTTGTAGTACACAATTTAGTGCCATTTAAATTAAAAAGATTTAATTTTATTTTAAAGTTCGGCAAGCGGCCGCCAGAGCTAACAAGAGGAACAAATGGTCGACGTCAGACACAGAAGAATCAATAAAGAGCGACGGTTCGGATTTTGAGGTGTCCGATGTGGAAAGTGAAATTTCGGAAGAACATTCAAACGATTCGAACGCGAGCAGCGACTTCAATCCGTTCCAATCGGGAAGCGATTCGGACGACGATCCTTGGAATAGAAAGAAGAAAGGCAAAAAACAGAAGAAGAGCCCTAAGAAAAAGACATCAACGCAAGATAAGATTTCGATGTTGTTAAGCCGGAAGACAGTAAAAGCTTCTAAACCGAACGGTAGTAGTTTTCCTGCTCCCGCTGCACCTCCAATGGACGCCATTGAAAGAGCGTGCAGTATGAAGGAAGAGTTGCTTGTAGCTATCGAAAAATTGGGTGACAAACTACCTCCAAATACTCTGGATCAGCTCATAGACGAATTGGGTGGGCCCGAAAATGTTGCTGAAATGACTGGACGAAAAGGTAATTAAATGAACAAATTGAATTAATTAAAAATTAAACATAGTTCTAATCTAATGTAATTTTACGAGGGATGTCTGTTTAGTTTTGCATACATGACAAATATCTATTAAAAATAAACCTCTTTATTTAGTTAACCTAAATCCAAAGTTTCAGTAGGACACGTATAGTGTTGTAGCTACATTGATTTATTAAAGTTCACAAGTTATTCAAACTATGAAATTAAATCGAGAAAATTTTTCACACAGTTTTTTTTTACAACTTTTGAAGAAAATTATCTCGACAAGAATGCCTCGCTGAATTGGTTTCAGTTTTCGGCAACAAAACATCACATCAGTCGACAATTTCTCATTCATATGGAGAATTCAAACATGGACGGATGAGTCTTTGTGACGATCCAAGGACAGGCACATAAAAAACGGCAGTCACCCAGGATAACGTCGATGCTGTTAGCAACCTCATCAAGGAAGAGTTACATGTGACATCTCGCGAGTTTGTGGCATCATTGGGGATTTCAAAGACCTCAATTCAAAAAAATTTGCATGAAGAATTGTGTGTAAAAAAAATTGTTTTCTGTTGGATATGGCATCTGTTGACCAAAATACAGAAAGAAGCTAGGGTCAATTGATGTTGAAAAACTCTAGACTGATTTAACGGAGGAAACTAAAAAACTTAGCAGCATCTTCAGTAGTGATGAATCATAGATTTACTCATATATTGTCTGTTCCAATTTGAAGAAAATCTGACAAAAGTCATCCGTTCTTGAAGTGTGTCCAAAAATATGGTCTTGACATTATTTGTCTGAAAAGCAGGTCATGTAGCATCAATCTCTCTGCAAGATCAAAGAACTGTTACTGCCGATTGATGCACAACCATTTTTTATAGAAAAAAATGTCTAATTGTAAGACCATCCTCCATATGGTCCTGACTTAAGTCCCAACGATTTTTTAACCTTTCTGAAAATCAAGAACAGACTGTGTGGTCACGGATTCCCGTCGACGAGCAGTTAAAGCCTTCAAAAATCGCAATTTTGAGTGTACCACCCAAGGAGTGAAATAACAGCTTCCAGAGTTGGTGGAAGCGAAAGCAAAAGTTCATTAATCTTTGAGGAGAATACTTCGAATAACAGAGTCCTTAAAATCTATCTATAGTGTTTTATTCCAGCTCTATGTGCAAAATTAAAAAGAGAACCCTCATATTATAAGGTATGGAATATGATTATTAGAATTTATTAATTACTGAAGTACAAATGAAACTGTTAGAATGATGATCATTTTTTGAATAGGTAGGGTAGTTTCTACAGAAGATGGAGGTATACAATACGAGAGTAGATCTGAAAATGACGTTCCTCTGGAAACTTTAAATCTCACTGAGAAGCAAAGGTTCATGGATGGGGAGAAAAATGTCGCCATCATTTCTGAAGCTGCTTCAAGTGGTAAGTAGTTTTTCAGGTTGTTTGCTGCTTTGTAACTGTTTAATAACTTTTTTAACTTATTTCACTTTATTATAAAACAATATGCTTGTTACTAATTTTACAGAAATACTTTATATTGTCAAACTATTTATGAAGTTTATCACCCATAGGCACTGCAGTATAATGTCTACAGATACAAATGAACTATATTGAGATATGGAAATATCCTGTGTTGAACCAAAAAAAAAAAAAAATACTGAAATCTGTGGTCGGTTCAGGTTTATAAAAAGTATAGAATTTTTTTATTAATTTGGAAAAATAAATAAAAATAACTAATGATAACTAATTCTTCTGATGTCGTTCTGTCTTAGTGCCTGCTTCGTCTGCACCCCTCTTTCTTTCCTGGAAATCTCTGCTCCCTGCTTTTTAAACACTGACATAATCTACTGCTCTTCTGGTCTTCCACTCTGCTAATCCATTATTTTTTGAATTGATAGTTTCCACAATATAATTGTTTTTACCTTTTTTATTTAACTATTGAAATCATTAACACGCCTATTCCTATGAATTCCCTTTGATCATTTTCTTAATTAAATTTTTACATCCCAAAATATAATATCTTCTGATAATCAATTCAAATCCTCCTGATAATCAATTCAAATCCTCCTGACAATCCTATTGATGTTAATTTACTATATTTGACATTTCATAACATTCAATGTAAATACATAGAAATTTCCATATCAATATATTGTTTATCCGAATTAAATATTTCTAGTCCATGAGTCCAAAATATATTTTTTTAAATTGTCACTCCTTGTAAATAAAAGGGCAAATAAATTAATTTAATGCTGTTTTTGATCTAGTAGTGATTATTTGCAAATCTATTTCCTATAAAATTTGATTTTTGTAACTTAAATACTTTTACGCTGGTTTTTTGGTAACTCAATTTATTTCAACTCAACTTTTACAATTCAACTATATAGAATAGAATTTATTATTAGCATTACATATACATATCTATAATACATCAAAGGTAAAGTTTATCAATAACCTCTAAAGCTAACAACATCAGTGCACAATGGTATTAAGAATACTGTGTGTGCACCCTGTCTTAAGTATACTTTGTCAATATTGAGTAGGAATTACCTTCTAGAACCACTTCACACTCCATTCACACAACACATAAATGCTGGATTCTCGGGGAAAGTGAATTCACATTCATTCAGACCCATGTTGCAAAATTATTATGATGTATTAGGTCTACGTTTAATGTCACTTTTAAGCTATTTTGTAGAAATTAACTTCAAATATTCACATTCATTCACCCATCGCATTCACGTAACTTTTTGTTTACAATAATTGCAATAAAAAGTTTTAAGGTGAAATATAAAACCAAAATGCTTGAAATGAATAGTTCATCAAATGGCTTCCCTCGTCTTTAAAATCTTCAAGAATTCTGAAGATCGTCTAACTCTTGCAATTCATTTATTACCAAACCAACGGCTCATCTTCTATGTCTTGAACTATTTTATTTAAACGTTTGTTAGGTTTTTTGTTAAAAATTCAACTCTCCAATAATTACAAATCAAAACTTTGCTGTTTTACTTCGAATTACACCTGTTACACTTTATAAAACTATATTCAAACAAAAAGACAACCACACTAATAAGTAATCACAGAATGTGTGAAGACTCGCCAGACGACATAACCTTAAAAGGTGGTTTTCATCTGAAATATCCAACATCCACATGATAAAACCATAGCTCTCAGATTAAACCCATCTGAACTTGTCACATAATATTTCATCTGAAGTGAACACTCGTCGATTGGTCGAGAATACGATTTGTGCAAATTTCATGTGAATTCTCCAAAGAGTGAACAATTCACACAGCACTGTATGGTGATGAAAGACATTAAACTTCTTCTTTTATTCGTACGTTTCCTATAATAGCCGCAAGGGGCTGGGTAACAAAACTTTACCTACGACAACTATAGAAAGCAGACAAAACAATCTGTAGGCGCAGTAATATAAAAAAAAAAATAACGGGAATGTATTATACAAGTATTTACACGCACATTTACCTGCACAAGTATTGTATGCATATTGTAAAGCAATTACACACTCATGGAATTTATCCATTTACAAAATTTGTAAGAAAAAACCTTAAAAATCTGAGAATTTGCCTATCAATCAACATTTTGTGGATTCCCTGGTTATATAATTCTTTTTTAATTTATTTCAAATATAAGAATAGACAAGAAATGTTTTGTTTTTCTCTTTCCAAATTGACTTGAAAATTGTCACTTAAATGTCGACTACTGTTTGCACTTACAATGGGCTATGTTATGTAGGTATATCTCTTCAAAGCGACAGGAGGGTAAAAAATCAACGACGAAGAGTACACATCACATTAGAGTTGCCGTGGTCCGCTGATAGGGCCATCCAACAATTCGGAAGAACACACAGGAGTAATCAAGTGAATGCTCCCGAATATATATTCCTTATTTCCAATCTAGCAGGAGAGAGAAGGTTCGCATCCATTGTCGCCAAAAGGTAAGAAGATTGCATATTTTTCATTTCTACCAGAATTCCAACAGTGTACTATTAAATAAACTTGCATTATAGTTCAGTGTTTGATGCTCAAAATAGACTATTACCTTAGGCCCGTATTTATATACAGATCTCAACTGAGTTGAACTTGGCAGAGTCGCTTACGTTTTAAAAAAAAAAATACGTGTGGCACTCGGGGACTGCCGCGGTAAAGCTATTGAATAGCATTTTTATCAACTTATGCAATTATAATTATTTATTTATTTTATTTATGCAGTATTTTTTTTTTCTTTGATATTAATTCAGGTGTTTACTCTGATATTAATTCAAGTTACACTTTTTGAGCGTGGTGACCGATAAGAAAACAATTTTTTTCTTTTATTGAATGAAAGTTAACATTGTTTAAAATATTTTTAATTTCTTACAATACATGTAGGTTATTCAGTTATTTTTATTATTGACACAATATTATTGTTTTATTATTTCACAGTCTTGGTAATTGAAAATGTTTAGTTTTTAAAAAGTATATACTTATTCAGTGATTTTCCACACTCGTGTGATAGTCGCACTCGGCTTGTACCTCGTGAACGAAGTCTCCACTGGTAGCTTGCATTTTTAAAATTAGCTGAGCTTGAATGAACCTCGTTATAATGTCATAATACAATATATGACAACCGCCTATAATAAAACAGCAGTCTTCTGCGTATCCTGAATGTGTATCCCTGGAGTGGATGTTATTTTGGAACTTTCAACTGGTCCGAGTGAGCTAACTGATTCTTTAGCAATAAACTGTGATTCCAAAAATAATATTCACTGACACTGACAGCAGCAAGCAAAATATCAGGTGCGTTTTAATCATCCGCTTCTGCTTCCGAAATTGTCGGTTCAGTCGTTCTAACCTGTCAGATTAAAACAAGAAAACCGACAATTCCGAAGTAGAAGCGGATGATTAAAATGCACCTTTTAAAAATATTGCGCCAAGATGTAGGCAACACGTAATAAGGGTTCAAAATGGCGGAGTTTTCTATCTTCTTTTAAAAGGCACTCAGAAAGCTGCGCAGTGCGACCATTCTCCGTATAGTAAATGAAAATCAAAGTATGTGGCCTGTTGTCATTGACAGGATCAATGATACATACATAGTTATATAGATTGTTCAAAGCAGGTCGTTTGCGAGTGGCCATATTGCTCACACTCCACTACAAACTAAAAAGGGTGATATCTCAAGTAATTTTTAACCTGCAGAAATAAAAAAAAAAAACGTACATTTTTCAGCTCTTGTATTTATTGCATATCTTCTTTAGTTTTTGAGTTGTCAAATAAACTTGTTTGAAATTTTAAAAAATCATTTCAAAACCGAATCAAATTTTAATTGCTGTGGATAAGACATTGGCTTCTTCAATGTTTTTCTATTATTTAAAGTTGAAATCTTCCAATTCAGTTTTTGACAAACAAACCATCACTTTCAACGAAACATAACCGGTTTTTATTACATCTACGAATATGAAAAAAATACGAATCGTTTTGTTTTTTAAAAAGATTTCATTTATTTCTTATGTTTTTATTTTTATAAAATGTACGATTTTTGAGTCATTCGTGAAAAATCACTGTAAAACCTGCAGAATGAAAAATTAACTCGAAAATATTCAATTATCGATATCTGCAGTTTTCTTGAGTTTATTAATTTCCACCACTGAGGAGGGACGTCATTCACCCTCATGGTGAAAGCGCACATCATCGGCACTATATAACTTTTCTTCCTTGAGCCATTCCTTACTTACTGTCCAAATTAGTTCGAAAGAATTCAGAGCGAAAACAGTCAAACACAGGACTATGTAAAAAATAAATCAACAGAATATTTAGATACATAATTGAAATAATTTGTTACAGATTGGAAAGTTTGGGTGCCCTGACTCACGGCGACCGTCGCGCGACAGAAACGCGCGATCTCAGTCAGTTCAATATCGACAACAAATACGGTCGCTCTGCCCTCGAAGCTACAATGAAGGCGGTCATGGGTTATGAGCAACCAGTCGTGCCACCTCCACGTGACTACAAGGGCGACTTCTTTAAAGACGTGGCTGCCGCTCTAATTGGAGTAGGGATGATTGTAAATAGCGAGAATATGCCGGGAGTGCTTTCCTTGGACAAGGACTATAATAATATGTCTAAGTTCCTCAATCGTATATTGGGTATGCCCGTCGAATTACAAAATAGGCTTTTTAAGTAAGTTGTCTTTCTTATCTTTATTTAAAACATTTCTAATGCATTCAACAATAACATTATAACATAATAGTGTTTAAAAAAGTTTAAATAAATATATTCTAGGAGCAGGCAAAAATACTGTAAAATCATAAAATTCGTGATGACTTTATCAGTTTTCATACTAATGATTTCAGAAGAAGCTTAAAGGTTCTTTTCAAACACTAAAAATTTCTCATGAGTTTTCCTCTAAAGATTTGTCGTTATTTAACATTGAAATGTTCCATTCAGTTTTAGGCGAACAAACAGTCATAACTCGGCACTTTTCACATGTACTGGTAGTTTATTAAATGCTTGTACATCTTTTACAAATATAATTTTTTTTTCATTGTGGAATGTTCTATTATCAATAACTTTTGCCGTGGTTCCGATATCTACTTTGATTCATTTACATATTTTAAAAATATAATTAGAACAATACTGTATCAGTCTCAGACTTAAAACTTATTTGTTTATTGTATTTTAACTTTTTTTTAATTTTTTTTTTTTTTTTTTTAAATATTTTTTTTTAATCTTTACATTTTATTATATTTTTATTCTTCATATTCATTACCTATTAAATTGTTCTGTAATTGGGATTTTAATGTTGAACAATAAACAGGTTTTTTTCCGAGTCTTGCATTATATGTGTGGATTATAAAATGTTATTTGGCTTCAATTACCAAGTACACAAGCGCTGTTACTTTTTATTTTTAAAAATAAAATTTGCGTTATAATCTTTGACTGAAAGTCAGCTCAATGTATTAAAGTGATTATATTTTATTTTGAATGTATAAATACTGTCCATTGTGAATGACGAAATTGCACAGTTCATAGGATTTTTATAAATGAATAAGTTAGAAACAGAGTGGTTTATGTTTTTATTATCTTCAATATTTCAAAGTTTTCAGAGATTATTGAAATATTTTTTGCTGACATAATCAGTTGATGCTCCCTCCTAACATATATTTTAAAAATATATTCTTTTAAACATGCAGTAATGGGGAATTCTATTTTTTTTTTTTTTATTGATTTTAGAAATTGATAGATATTTACATATAAATATAGATTTTAGTCATGGTTTTTAAACTCTAAACCGTTATGTTTCTAGTTTATGTTGCAACGTTGCCTAGTAATTGACAACAGTCGTGGAGGGCCTTTACACCAATAACTAAAACGGTGTCATTAAGAAATGTTATACAAACTTTTAAATTATGATTGTTATTAATGAAATAAAATTTATAGATATTTTACTGACACATTGGCTGCTATCATCACATCAGCAAAGAGATCAGGAAGGTTTGATTTAGGTGAGTATTCATTAAACTCTTTGAAACAATTTTTATTTGTCCAAAAAGTTGTTTTAGTTATTTAAATAAATTTATCACAATCTACATTTAAGATATATATATTTTTTATGTATTTTAGGTATCCTGGATCTTGGCGCTGGCGGAGAACTGGTGAAACGAGTTCGTACGGTGATGTTCCTAAGAAAACACGCGACCGGTATTGCCCCTACGGAATTGCACACTGTGCACGTTGAACGGGGCATGTCGTGGCCTGAAGCCTTAGAAAAATTCTCGGAACTTTTACGTGAAAACGAAGGTATGTGCAGACTAGTCAGGAGAATAACAAAAAAGTTTCATGAAATTGCTGCACACTATTAAAAGAAATTATGATGATCGAGTCATTATCTTAATTTTGGTTTTTACAACGTTTGAATCGATCATCAAAACAATAGACGATAGAAATATATAATTTAGATTTATAAATTTCATTCTCAAGCAAAATGAATATCGAAAATAAAACTCTACAGAAGAGCAATTAAATTTCAGTCCAGAAAACCCCGGTGGTGTATTTAAGGAAGTTACGATACAGACCAAGTAAATGGAATCACTGAGGCCAAGGGGAAAATTGTAGTCAGCTTAACTAAGCATCACTATCCCAATGTTCGTTTACCAAAATCCACAATTATCGTTTGTTCTGCAATAATTATGTGTTTTAAAAACAAAGACAGATCTACTTATTAGCTACAATATGGTACAAGTGGAATGAGCAGTGTCGATCGTCTGAAAAAATAATAAATTTCTTCAAACCAATTTGTAAATTGTAAAATGGAGATTTAAGTTAATAGCGAATTAACCTCCTATACATTTTTCTTTAATAAACAGGATTAGCGACTACTATTTCGGATAAAAATGGCGTCCAAGGTGAAAGGCTGTTATAACTTATAATCCTCTTACTGCCATATGCACCATTCTTCTGTTAATAGTTATCAGAGAGTTAACTATATAACTGACTGTTAAATTGACAATTTTGTATTCACCATTACAAAATACGACTAACAATCTGTTAAAGGCGTTGTTAATGTAACAAATCAAATTTGGCCTGTTAATTTTACTTATCAGAGTGTTTTAATTTTGATTGTTTATTTTGAAGGGCTAGATAAGGTTTTATAAGATATGGACAGTAATATATACGCAACAGACTGATTTCTAAATGAATATGGTAAATAGATGGTGCATAGCAAATTCTGTTAACATACTGTTATTTTTAATACTACTGTTAGATAACAGAGGACTTAACTGGACAATGGTGCATATGGCCGTTAGATGTACCAGCCCTGTCCCGAAAGTTGCACATTGTCAATGAACATGTGGAGCTTTGCGGTCCTACAGTTAAACAAATATTCATTGGCGCGTACTATATCTTTTTTTACGATCACTATCAAAAGTAGGCTTTTGTGCTTTGAAATCCAACCGTAAAGTTGACGTTTTCCGCGAACTGACATTAAGTGATAGCTTTGTCGCACGTCGACCAACAAAAAAAACAGCTTTGTTGCTCACCTAATTTAAATTAACTATAATATATTTCTTTTTAATAAATGATTTCAAGTTTTTTGTAAGTAGTTATATGGTTTTTTGTTATATTTTCCAAGTTAACATGGGCTTTGAATGCCAACTGCTTTTTTTATGATTAGCGTAGGTATAGGGAACACATTATTTCACTAACGATACATTTTCAGTTTTTATATCTATTTCTTTAAAAAGTTTGATTATGGAACAAATCTGGTGTGCACTTTGAGCTAAAAGTTCGTTACCGCGCTC
This sequence comes from Psylliodes chrysocephalus, assembly GCA_927349885.1. NCBI lineage: Eukaryota > Metazoa > Arthropoda > Insecta > Coleoptera > Chrysomelidae > Psylliodes > Psylliodes chrysocephalus. Next base: position 46,265,609 of record OV651818.1, read on the forward strand.
CGCTACGCGTCGCGTGGGCAACTTTCTGTCTCAAGTGGCAAAGCATAACTTTTCCCTCTTAATACACAAATAGCTATTTAGGATTAGATGATTTAATTTTTATAACGTATTTAACAATTTTAAATAGTTTTAAGATAACTAATGGTACATTTCCACACCACCCGAGAAATTCAAGGAATTGTTCACATTTCGAACATTTGTTCTAATTTCGAACTTTTGCTTTTTGACACTCAAAATTGTGATTTTTCGAGTTGAAGCTCTTCTTCCTTTAAACCCCGATTCACTATCAATATGTGTTATAATTAATTCCTATTTTTCATCAGTATTCTGTAATGATATTTTACCATACATTCGCACTAAGCTTGAGTACTGTTCAACTATCTGGGGCCTAATTCCTGACGGCGTTCGTCATCGGCTCGCATGCGGTGACGTATGAGAGTAAAAAAATTAGGCATTCCAAAGACCTGTCCAAATGGCTACCAGTGGGGACTGACAGTTTAGATATGGCAACCCTGCTGTCATGTTGTCATTTACAGGGTCAATGATACATAAAGTTATATAGATTGCTCAAAGCTGGTCGTTTGAGAGCGGCCATATTGCCTGGCAAATATTTATTAATTTGAATCGGTTTAGCAAAAATGTGTTTTAAAACCAATTTTCAGCCTTTAGGTATTAAAAAAAAATAATTGCTTACATTTTTACTTCAAGGTATAAGCTTGTTTATTTTGAAAAATATGGATGATCAATCTATGTAACTCTATTTCATTGACCTTGTCAAATCACCAGGCCTACCTGTGGTGCGTTTGATTTGATCATCGGAGATCTCCGAGCGCTTCAAAAGTGTTTGAATTGACACTCCGAGAGATCCCTAAAGTGTTTGTTTCGCTTTGGAGCGAGAACATAGAGCGAGCTCGATGTTCTCAGAGCAGAAAGATCGAGAAGAGGGAGAAATTTGTCTTTGTCTCTACCTATCTCTTTTTAATTAACAAACAAATTTGAATCTCAAAATTAAAGACCAGACAAGAAGTCAACAAATTACTTAGCCGCTTTTGTCTTACATTTTTTCTGTCTAGATCTAATCACCAGTAATCACAGTCATGGAGTAGGAGAGCGAAGCGGGCAATTGTGGTAAATGCTGCATTTCAGGACCATTACCCTTTATTATTAAAAGTTTTTCCATTTTCTTTACTTTTTGCTCACTATTTTAACATACAAACCAGAAACAAGAATCACAAAAAAAGCGAGGTTATGTTTTTTACTCTGTTTTATTTGATTTGATTCAATGCTCTATTGTGACGTCATCACTTCTCGGTCTCCTCGACGCTCGCTCGATCGAGTTTCAAATCAAACGCCCCTAGGGTTGCCATAATTTTGCCATATTATAACCTGTCAAAACCCACTGGTAGCCATTCAGTTTGGAATGCTTAATGGTATTCTTGAAAGCCTTTACCGCATGCGTCGCTTAGCGAATGATTTACAAGGAACGGTCTTGACCATTGGACAACCTTATCTCGCATGCGGTAACTATGTGTATCCAAGCATGTTACTTGTCACTGTCACATAGATTTAATATAAAATACAATTGAATCGGTGAGTTCGACAACCGTACAAGTCCAATATTTGAGATTTTAAAGAAGATAGCCATTTTGTTTAAAACTTGTCTCTTCATCGATTTAACTTAAAAACCGTACTAGATACCTAGCCGTTAACGTAGTACAGCTGATTACACCCGTAAAATTAAGCGAAAAACCGTACATATTCGTGACTTTCTAAAAGGTTTTTATTGTTTTTCTCGGAAGGCTGATTTTGGACATGTACGGTTTTCAAACTCACCGATTCAATTATTCTTCCTAGTTTACTTTTTTAATGAATTTTTTATAATTACCAAGTGTTCATTAGTCATTATGTCAATAACTTTACCCAGTTATTGTATTTACTAGTGTACATTTTTTATAAAATGGACGATATAGAGGAATTTGACTTTATTCAATTAATACAAAATGTTAAAGAGGCACAATTAGATGCAGAACTACAACATAGGTTAATTTTTTAAATTTTTTAGCCGATTATACAATTTTTGTTACAATGTTCTGAAATGTTATTGGTTGAAAACTATTGAACTGCTGTAATAATCAAAGACTCTTCGCTACACCATGCGGCACGACACTACCCTAACGAAGGATAGTCAAGAATATAACTTTTCCGTCGCATGCGGTGGCGACTATGCGTCTCTAACGGAATACGAAGTTCAGCGCATAGTTTCAGGAATCTGGCCCCTGGTATCCCTACTAGAATATTCACAAGATTAGTGTTAAATCTGTTCAAAGAAAGTTTTTGAAATATTAAGCTTTCAAAGGAAATAGTGTCTACCCTCCAAGAGGAGTAGATTATCAGCTACTTTTGGAAAGTTTTAACATGGATAGCCTTGAATTTCTGAGTATTCTAGCTTCTTTGTCTTCTTTATACAAAATCACGAATGGATTAGATTGTCCTGATATTTTAGTTAAAATTAATTTAAATGTTCCCCAGTATAATAACAGACATCATTTAACTTTTTATTGTTACATCTGGAACAAATATTCTATTAAGCTCACCTCTCAATGTCATGTGTAATAACTTTAACTTATATTGTAATTCATCAGATATCTTCACAGATAGTTTGGGAAGTATTAAAGCAGTTGCTTGTACCAATTAAGGCAATACTTAAAAACTTCTTTTTTGTTACCTTCTATATTTATTTATTTATTTTGAATTCACTGTTTTACATAATATCCATATATATTTGTCATCTTTACTATATTATTAGTGATTTTTGGGTTGCTCTATAAAGGGATTTATATCTGTTGAGCAATAAAGGCTATTATTATTATCTATTCATGAATTATATATAAATAAAAAGTTCAGGGTTGACACGTTTTACTGGTTGAGGTTCTCACGAGATATTTCTAATTTAAAAGACAACTTAAGAGGATTATCCATGTACTAAGATTGACTTAAAAGTAATTCCAAGTTTCCAGGCTTTTTTTCAATATTTTGTTATGAAATTTGGCATGCATATTTATGGAGTCGTGCATAATGGTGCAAATTTTGATATATATGATATATGTACCTCTGTGAATAATGTTTAACCAGTTCATTTTTAAAAGAAGCTGCAGGACCCCAATCTTTAAAAATGACGATAAGTCTAAAGTTAAACTGTTTGAGCTATTACCAACAAAATTTCTTTCATGGCATTGTAAAAATATAATTATTAATGAACTATAAATATGAAAACAATTTGAATGACGTCAGTTTGCATACTGTCGGGACTAAGGTATAGTTAAACTGATATAATTTAGAAGCGGAAAATGTTAAATTTTTTTTTTTTTTTTTTTTTTTTTTTTTTTTTTTTTTCGATTTCAGTAAGATATTTGATCTTGTACATCTTGGGAAGTTTGCCAAGAAATTAAAGCATCTATGGTTTTAATACTTACATTATTTATGACAAATACAATGTACTCTAATCTGACGACTTTGTCTATTACTAAGTTACATTTTAAAAATGTTTTTTTAATTTTACAGGATTTTGGCTGTCTCATCAAATTAGGAACAACAAACATACTGCGATCTTGGCCGTCGCCACAGATTCAGGCGGTGGCATAGGCGGTGGTGGAGGAGGAGGTACGAAAGGGAAAAAAGACGGTAAGAAAGAGAGCAAGAAGGATCAAATGTTTTCCGTGTACAGGCCTAATACAGGTTTGCAGTTCAGACAAGAAAGTTTGGCAGAACTGGAAAAGAAGTACAAAAAGGTAAATTCTATTACTTGTTTATATTTAGAAATGCACTAAAATAATAATCTGTTTTAGGTGGAATCGGGAGAAGCAGAAAAATCATGGTCTCAGCAATATGACGCATCTGTAAATACATGTTCGCATGCTTATTGGCGCGGCAACTGCAGAAACGTATCGATAGGACACGATTGCGAAGTCGGACTTCGAAGGCGTACTTACAATGTCGTTTCTGGTTCGGTTTTGTCCGTTTGGAGTCGAGTCGAAGGGGTTTTGGCTAGCAAGACTGGTTCTCAAAATAAAATGCAGGTCATTCGTCTGAGAACCAAGGATGACATCAAGATTGTAGGTATGTTCCAATAAATATTATGTATGTACATATTTTATTTATATAGTGAAGCTTGTCGGATTTAATATTTGAATAATTGCTGTCAACGTGTCATAGCTGTAGCTTTAGCTAAATCTCGCCCATTGTACTAACATTAATTTTATAATAAAGTCGTTTATTTTTATAATTATAGTGCATAATTCCTTATCATGTAACGTTTCAGTCCTGTCCGGTGTTTCTCAAGGTTTTCATATTGGCCCCTAGTGTTTTCCTTATTTTTAAATGAGGTTACGTTTTTAATAGCCATTTCCTTCTTTCCACATATTATTTGAACATTTTTATATGCATTTATTTATATAGTTAAAAGATCTGATGTTCAAAAAACAACTTTGTTTGGTTCATTTTTTATCTCATCACTAATGCACTGCACCCTGTATATAGATGCTGATATATAATTTTTTTAGGTACACTCATTCCAAAAAATTGCGTTGATGACCTTATAAAAGCTCTATCTTCCGACGCGGAGAAAACTGAAGAAAAAACATTTGAAGATTAGAGAGACTGAACCTGAAAGGTGACGTTTGAAATAATTTTCTCAACCAGCTGATGTCGTACATTTTGAATTTTGTTTCTCGTTTTTTTTTATTATTATTATTTCGTCCTTAACTTATATATATTTTTTCGTTAAAATTTTGAAATGTACGATATCACTCATCCTATCGACGTTTAGGAAATCAATACAGGGCAAAAACTAGTATTTTGAGGCACTACAAAATGATCGCAATGTAGTGAGTGGTAAAGTGTGGATTTATTTGTTCGTAGTACCCTATGGGCTCATATAAATTAAATCGGCTCATTTTCATATATTTTGGTGATTTCCAAAAGCTACCTTTTTTAACCATCCCCCTAGAAGTAACAAAAAATTATTAGTGAGACTTTTTTAATAAATTAAATCTGTTTTTATGGATTTATTTTGAAATAAAAATTTAGAAAATTATTTACTTTTTTTATTTTAAAATTAGATTTTAAATTGAATATAAAATTTAGTTTAAGAGACAATGCAAACATTTTAAGGTCTTTATTCAGTAGATATATTATGGAGCAAAAAATTAGCAAAATAATTTAATGGCAAATAGATTCTCGACAAACTCAAAAATAAATCTGCCCATATGTCTTAAAGTATGTTAAACATTTTGGTTAATTATATAAAAAAAAATACAATAGTTTCATTTAGTCAGAAGACAGATATTTATCATTTTCTACACCCACATGTATACTATTTTTTTATTGCACAACTACAGAATTAATATCTCAGTCTACTGAACTTATATAGTTTCATATCCATTCTAGAGTATATTATATGAAATCTACCAATCACAGTTTATGTTTAGTACCTGTCCTGCTATTTTTTTTTTAATTAGTGATAATTCTGTCAAACTAATTGTTAGTAAATTTTTTAGTTATTAAGGTAAAATATTATTAACACATTGAGTACGGCAGTAATCTATAAGGTGTTTCGACTCTTCAGATAAAAGTAACTTTGTTCCGGGCACCGATGCACTCAAGAGTGTTTGTACAAATGAAGGAAACGATCCAACTCAAATGTAACAAAGATACATAATATAAATTAAAAATAACTCGAAAGCCATTTTACGAGTTATTTTACTTATATAATTGATTAGAGTAAAGGGCTTTGAGAGCTGCCTGGCTCTTCGAAAATAAATTTAGAGTCTTATTTGCAGGGATAAAATTTATCAACTCTCTCGCTCCCAATTCTATAGCGATCATATCTGCCCCGTTTTGTTCCATTGCAATTCTTTGAAATAATTACCTAGCACCAGTGTAAGGATTCTCTGTAAAGAGGCCATCCTAGCCTCCCTTTCCAGTAAAATGTGGAGAGGGGTTAGATCCAGCATGGTCTTCCGTCAGTGTGGTTGACATTGACTCACTGATGGCGACGCACTCAAGTTGGAGAATTCCAACCAGCTTTTTTCTCATCCCGTACTCAACGTGTTTAAATAAGTGATTCTTGTTAATAATCCCAAATCCAAATTCTTTTTTCAGGTTATTTTATTTTATAAGAACTTTTAGTGGGTCGTAGAAAAAAATATACTGCACAACTAGAGTGGATTGTCCGTATTGAACTCAGACAATTGAGTACTTCGCCTCGTGCGATATGGCCGTCATATCCACTCTTGTTGCACAAACTACTATTTTGGTTTAATTATTAGATAAAAATCAATTATGCTACTGGGACTGTTCCAGTCGCCTTGTAATTAATTGTATTATTAAGTTTGTCGTCCTCTCTTAATATTTTAACTTATAGACTTCTCAATAAATATGATATTTCTGTATTGCTCGTTTATTTATATTAGCCCATAGAAGTATTTTTTTTATCTAAAGAGCGTGTTAAAAACGCGCACTACTATTCAAGAAAAAAATCTGTGAAATAGGTATATTTAGGTATAATGTATTTATATGACCAGTAGAACTTTATTATGTACTTTTTGTATAATTTTTTTTGTTAGTTACTTGAGAGGAAAGACTATGTCTTTTTTTAAAGGATTTATTTAAAACTGTATAATATTGTGTTCACAGTAAAAAAATATCCACGACATTGATTTTTATTTATTAATTTTGCTCATACCTGTCATATTACAAACAAATCGAACATATCGGTTTTTTTTTTTTTTTATTTGCGAGATATGACTAGGTAAGTACCTACATGTATTAATTTTTATTCAATAATCTGCAGCAATTCAAAAATATGTAACATTCGCCTATCCAATTCATTGGAGGATTTGTCTGAATGTAATACATTCAGGTAGAGAAAACTAAAGATGATTTTGTTAAAATTGTTAGATTTACCACCAAATTTTGAAGACTGGTTTGAACCTGAAACACAGTCTGTTGTGAGAAAAAACTTATTAAAACAGACTATTACATATTATAAGACTTGTAGGAATACAGATTTAGAGCCATTTGGAAGTCTCTATTTGCACAGTTATCACAGCTCTGGAAATTCTGTTCTGACACATTTCGAACAACTGCATACAAAACGATTTATGCCAAAAACTTGTTCACACTTTTAAAGAAATTAAATTTAACGCACCTTTGTTCTCAACTTCCACTTTCTTATTTGTTGAATTTGTACGCAAGAATAATATTTTATTATGCATTAAAATATAGGAACTTTAAAGGACCGGAAAAGGAAATGAATAATATAGAAAAATTGATAATTCAATATCGTATCATGATCTTTGTGAATATTTCTAATTGTAGCTCATATCTCACAGTAAACATAATATTATAAACAAAAATTGCAGTGAATATATTTGTCCTGAGGCGTTAAAGCCGTGTCATACTTTTTATTTCTCGTGAAATGCGAATATCGACCTAAAGCCATTTGACTTGCGACTTGCTAAGTATAAAAGATGCCGCTGAAAGATGAGTAGCTGGTATTGAATAAGCTGTATCGTAAGTTTCTTCTTCCCAATATCAAACTTTCAAGAGTCCTCAAGTACACATTCTTGGAGATAAGCCTTTGTTTATGTGAAATTACATAGATTTAGGAAAAATATGTTTAATCAATATATTTTTTAAAATATGACTATTAACAATAAATTTAATTTTATTTGACCATGTGCTTTTTAAGATTTAGAAGACGATCGTTTGTTTTTGACAATTTTAAATCCCGATTTTAGGACTTTGGTGATTGTAGATTTTTTTGTTTCGATTCACTCTTGTCCACCGAAAGAGTCTTAATTAAATAATTAACGTCTTGTTTAAATTTGTCAGAACAAGAAAATTGTTTGGCTATCTGGTGTAATCTTTCCATACCTTTCTTCATTTTCTGTATTTGTTCCAGCAAAGCGTTCAATTGTTCTTTATCTGCAAATAAAATTATAACAAGTTTATTTTATGGGGTGATATGCTAGCAACACTAAAGTGGGGGCATTAAACACAGTAAGATTAATTGATAAACATAGACGAAATAGCATTAATAGATGCACAAAAAAAAGATAATGAAAACAAGAAACGCTTGGAACTGGAAACTGTACAAACTGGTAAAAATTGTCCAATATTTATATTCATTTTTAATTAGCCAGATTTTTCCAATTTAGCACTCCCATCCCAGATGCTGGTTTAGTCACGTGTTAGAACAGGCAAAATAGAAATTACGCTTTTTTAGGTTTATCAATTTAATTTTTAAATTAGAGCAAGTACCTACTTAACTAAGGTAGTTGCAAGGTATATAGCAGTGAAGTGTATTGAGCTTTTTGTTAAATAATAAAGGTAAGTAAAAAAAGGAGTTTCCGATGGACAAGGGATTAAATGATGATAGTATCTCTGATTGATTGATGAATTGATTGTTTTTACCACTAACTACTTTAACGAAAATACATTTTTGTTCCTTCCTTTTACTTTGTTCATGTTAAAAAAAATCTTCCCAAGTGCTGAGTAGAATAGCCTGTATTTCTCTGCACGGCTAGCTCGAGTGGTTAATATGTATAGACATTAAAATTTAAAACGGTAGATTTAGAATAAGTACAATAAGTTGTTCGTCTTATTTTTCTATATAATTTGAATATATATTTTAGTTAAAGTATGTATGACATATTATACAGGGTGGGCTACCAGTAACGCCTTGGTCCAAAACTAATTGCTTTTTTTTAAATCTTTTTTCACATCGAGATATAACTAAAAGGCAACAATTTATAAATAATTTCAATTATGCAGGTTATTTTATATTTAAATTTCCATCGCTTTTACCGTTATAACAATACAAAAGTTTGGGATTATATAGGATGTTTCACACGCTATAATCGGTTTTACGTGACATTGAATTCAATGAGCTGCATACTACAAAAGAAACAATAATTGAGAACTAATTTTTTTTGCAGTAAAAGTTTCTCCTTATTTTACATTTATGCTCTTGCACAATTTTTTTCAGTTCGAAACAAATTGTAGAAAACATGAGAAAATGAGGTATTATAGTTTTGACTCGCCCTGTGCAGATTTGTTTTGAATTGAAAAAAATAGTCGTAGGCATAAATGTTGACTAACATCGAAAAACTTTTACCATAAAACAATTGGTTTTCAATTATTTATTTTGCAGTATACAGGTCATTAAAATCAATAAGAAGACAGGCCATTTAAAAAACCTAACTTCGTTATGAACTCATGCAGAATCTTATATAATAGTAATTATCTTTAAGCTGTTACCAGCCAACCCTGAAATTTTTTATTAGAACACCGAATTTGGCCTATTTTATGACTAAAATTACATATAAATATGTGTTCTAAATTGCTTTTTTCCAAGAAACATTTAAAAGATCTTTTGAGACGCCGCGCCGCCGGATTTAATTTTAATTTAACCAGCTTTAAATTATCCTCTTATTACTACAAACAAACCTGTCAACTTTAATCAAAAGGATTATTGGGATATTATTAAAAAAAAATTAAAAACAACACCCTGTATCTAAACACATGTTTATAAGAAGTTTTTGTCCATAAATTCAATATTGACATGATATTCAAGAACACATATACAATACAATAAAGACACATATAGTTTACCTTTTTCGGGTGGTAGAGTAGCTTTTTTTTGTGGTAAAGTTGCCAACAATTCCCTAACGTTCATTCCAACATCACCCTGGATCTCTGCAAATTTTTCATCTTTTTCCTCCTCTTCATTATAAAAACTAGCTCGATCACCTGCAGTTTCTTCAACTGTGTGTTCTTTATGTTTTTTCTCATCTTTACTTATTTTTCTTCGAGGTTTTGCCTTGATGGTATTATCTGTATAGTATTTGCAAGTTACTGCATCTCCCTATTACAATATTAGTTATTTATATATATGTAGTTAAAATAAGATAGAAGTCTACAGCTCCAACGCGCACACTGTGCCTCTAGATGCCTTCTTCCTAGAGTCATAATATTACCCAATTGTGGATAATTTTTTATTTATTTAACTACATTACATTAATTTACAATGTTTGTGCAGGTCTGAGTAAAATCGAAATTTAAAAACATTTATAGCACCTACACAAAAAAACATTCATATAAATAGTAAAACTAAAAAACTCACAAACATAATAAAAATAGGTGTTTGTATATATATTAATACATTTTCAGTGTGTAATTGTTAGAGAGAGAAAAAATCAAATAAAATATACTTCATAGAAGCCGTAAGTACGTATTCACTTATTCATTGACAGAGTAGAAGCAATATCTCAATAAAAATGATTCTAATTGCTTTTTAAACTTATTAGTGCCAAGCTGTTTGAGATCTTGGGTTAATAGATTGGATAGGCTACAGTCCAGCGAATTTTTCTTTGACTTGGTTAAACGAAAACGATTAGTTCGAATATTATCTGCCTGTCTAGTATCATAATTGTGCAAATCGGATTGTCTTGTTAAACTGTTGCTCTGTCTGTGAATTTCAGTCAAAACAGCAAATAGATATGATGTTGACAGAGGTATTATATGAAGTTTTTTAAACAACGGTCGACAATTCTTTCTAAATGTACCCGTATTATTTTAAATAAACAACTTTGAACAACTTTTTAAAAAAAAAATCAAAAATAAACTTACAAACTTAAAAAGGATGCAAGCCATAATTTGTCGTGAAGTGATTGTTTTAGCTCAAAACATCTATTAATAAGAATACACTAGCCACATACAAATTATTTTATTTCGAATTAGAGGCACTATTTTTAGTAATATTTATATATTTTTTTTATTTGTATTTGACAAATTTAAAATTCCATTTTCTCAAAACTTACAATGTGGCATGTATCCTTATTGCGCCAAGCAGGCCCCCCGCTACTTTATGTGCAATTGCACACGGGCGCCATCCTTTAGGGGCACCAAAACCCAGAGACAAAAAAAAATTACAAAAACAAATTTAATTTTAAAATAAAAGTTGAGAAATTAAATAGGATTAGGTATAAATACACACGAAATGTTATTAGAATATCATCCAATTAATGCCCATTCCTATGTTGCGAGAGCATGTCTCCCAAAAAAAATCTGTTAAAATGACTCATTATTAAGGCGTGCAAATACAGAATGAAATAATTGAATTATTGTCGTCTAAAGTAAGAAATATTTTCGAAATGGTTAGCAGTTCAAAATATTTTTCACTTCAAAAAAGGTTGAAGCTAAGGAAAGTTTTATTGCGTTTAATCCAATACTGGACCCTACAGGGGAAGGGATATACACATTTCTGACAGAAATTTTGAAAAAACTAAATTTAGATATAAAAAATATTAATAAATTATGATAATGACACAAACATGAAGGGAAAGCATGTTGGGCTTCAAAATTGCATTCTTGATGCGAATCCGAGGCCCTTCTTGTACCTTGTGCGGCTCATACTTTGAACTTAACAGTAAATGACGCTTCTAAGGTGTCAGATGCTACAATAAACTTTTTAAATATTGTGCAAGAGTTATTATATAATTTTTTTCGTCATCCACAAAAAGGTCGGATGTTATGAGAAAAAATGTCCCCAGTTTAAGTTTAAAGCCTCTAAGTGAGACAAGATGGTCCAGCAGAATTGTTGCAATAAAGCCCCTTAAACTTTATTTAATTAAGGTTTGCGAAAGTCTTCTAGAAGTAGCTGAAGATAATTCCTTTCACATTGATGCAAGACATATTTTGAGTTTATTTGTGGAATTATTATTTGGCATGACGTTTTATTTCATATAAATATTGTCAGCAAACAAATGCAAAGTGCTACAATTAATATTAAAGTATGCCAGACCTACCTAAAAAATTTAGTTGATCACTTCCAGCAATATAGATCTGAACAATCATTTCAAGAAATTCTTGTACAAGCGAAAGAAGTAGCACTCTTTCTCGAAATTGAAGAAGACTTTCCACCGTTACCAACGGTCAGGAGGAAATTTAAACCAAAACTGTTTGACTATGAACACCGAGATGAGACCCCTCATGATCCAAAAACCGTCTTTAAAATTAATTTTTTCTTTAAAATTAATTTTTTCTTTAAAATTAATTTTTTCTTAAAAATTATAGATCAAACTTTAAGCTCTCTAAAAAACCGATTTGACTCATTAAATGAGTATGATATTTTCGGATTTTTTAGTGACATATTCTAAATAAGTGACAGCGATCTTTTAAAACGTTGTTCTGTTCTTGAAGAACGACTGACAGATCAGGATAATAAGGATATAAACACCAATGATTTGTTTAATGAAATTAAAGCGTTAAAGTTGTTTTCATTACCTGATGATACTGACCCCTTAAGTATTTTATAATATATATTTGAAAACAATTTAATCTCCACCCTTCCAAACGTAAGTATTTCACTAAGAATTCTTCTGACATTGTCTGTATCTGTATAGCTTCTGGCGAGCGATCTTTTTCAAAGTTAAAAATCATTAAAAATTATTTAAGATCGACAATGCTTCAAGAAAGATTGTCTGGGCTAGCAATATTAGCAATTGAACAAGAAATTTTTGATGATATACATTTTAGCGATGTAATTAATGAATGTGCAACAGCAAAGCCTCGGAAAATATCGCTACTATAATAACTATTTTTTATTTTTCTATTGTACCTAGCTATCATTTTGGATTTTATAACGAAGTAACCTAGGTATTTGTTATCAGAAGTATCTGCATATTTTTTTAAATATCTAAGTATAAGTAGAAAGTAGTACTTATATACATATATGTAGACATATGCAATGTCCTGTTATTTTTTCTTTAAAAAAATGTGATTTTAAGTTTTGGGTTATTTTCTAGTGTTTATAAACAACCCATTAGTTAAGTAAATGCTTTAAAATGCGTGTGAACAGGAATTTATTTTAATTTATTTTATGATTTTATTGTTTGTTTCATTTTGATATTTTAGTCTACAAATAAATATGACTTCTAAAGTTCAGTTTTTTGCTTTATTTCAAGCACCTACCTACCTTCAAAAAAATAAATAAAAAAACAATCCAAAATGCCTTAAGGGGTGCCAAAATCCTTTTTTGCACATAGGCGCCAGTAGCCCTTACGGGGGCCTTGGCGCCAAGGTCTTCAATTATTATTTCCAAAATGTATCCATACGGTCCTGTCTAATTTACGTGTGTAGAACTAAACAATATATAAAAGGTCTGTGTGTAGAACTTTCGTCAATAAAATTTAATGTTGTTCACATTCAGATAAACTATTGAAATCACACACGACTGAGTTACAATATACAGTACACAGTAAATCATGATTCATACATTAAAAATCCGAAAAAAAGGATGAAAGCATCTCATATTTTAAGGCTCGGATTTAGATTTTTAATTTTGTATCTTTCTTAGTTTTGATTTTTTTTAAAGGTATTTGAAAATGTCCTATATTTTAATGAATTCTATACACAGTTAAAAAAAAGTATCAAAAAATATTTAATATTCATTTACTAGAACAGTCTTCTTTTCTTATATTTGATTGTAATTGATGTAATGCATCTTGCATACAATTGATACAGCAATAATTATAGTGATATGTTAATGATAAAGAGAGGTGTCCCTCAGGGATCTATACTTGGACCTCTTTTCTTCATTATCTACACAAATGATCTTCCAGTCTACACGAAATCACACTTTCGGAATCTATAACAATGTACGCAGATGACACTAACTTGTCGTACTGTGATAAATCTCACAACACCAAACTCAGTGAATAAGTAATGGAAACAGCAAAGAAATGGTTTGACCACAACGAATTGTTTATGAACTCGGACAAAACCGAAGTTTGCACCTGATAAAAACAGCATCAAATTCTTAGGGGTACATACCCAGACAGCACACTATATCCCTGGCATATGCCACCAATCTGCCTATTTGCCAAAATATATTGCAATATTTATGGAATATTCACTGAATATATTTCATATTCTACATTCTAGAAGGATATTCCAGACATATGTATTTTTGATATGCTCTGCATATTCATTTTTCATATTGTATAGATATCTCTGTAGAATATTATGTTATATTTAACTATTTTGTTTTATTATCTATAAGTACAAATGAAGACATAGTTAACAGGATCATCCTTGTTTAGCTTATAAAGACTTAAATTAAAAAAAAACGTGAACTTAGAACTTCAGAATGTAACTTTAAATCATTATTGTGCAAACTTATTTTCAATTAATAAAAAAAATTAAGCCTCCGAGATCAAATTATCTTTCTCTTCATAGATAAAATAAGTATGTATAGTTTCCTATAATGTAGACAAGAAAAGGACAAAAGAATATGATTCTAACATTCAAAAGTATGCGCCTAGTACGTATTGGTAGTTGGTAGTAAAAATTACCTAATAGTGTCTTATTGGCTCCATTCATAATCTAGCCTATCGTCGAACGTAAGTCTTTGTTATACGGGAAGTTCGATTGTGAGGAATAGTTTTTATTCATGATACCCTGGTCAAATACTCTAAACGGTGAAGGCCACTAATGAATGAAAAAAAAAAGAAAAAGAAGAATATGACACATAACCAAACATTGTCAGATTTACTAGAATAGAAACGTGTAGTGTGTAGTTTTTGTTTTTTCTTACGATATACCCACCTAAGGGGTAAGTCTGATTATTTATAATATATGGTCTTTCTGTAGTATCAGTGTGGTGCTTAAAATCATAAATATTTTACAAGAAGTGTAAATCAATTGGTAGACGAGTCTCTTTTGATTTGCAGCCAAGGCACCATGTAAACCTATTTTTGTTTTTTAGAGATGTGTAGGAAAATCCACAGTACACAAATGGCAACGGAAAATGTAGAGGCCTATAAATAAAGTGACTCAAAGATGCTATAGAAGTAAGTATTACTGTAATGTTTGTCTCAAGGTTTTGAAATATTTCTATTTTACTGATATTTTTATCTGAATTCTAACACTTATTATTAAAAGCATCAAAATGTAAATAATTTATAAATATCTTATAATACATATACATATCTTATATATCATTTTTTTTAGGAGAAAAGTACGTGAAGAATCTCAGCAAATAAATTTAAATTTTTAGTTTTTTGTATGTATAGTTTTATTTTTTGAAAATTTGCTTTATTTTTAAAATAAAATTTATTTTGTGTTTAAGTATGGGTTTTATTTTCTAAACTATGGTACGGAATTTCAAAAAAAAAATTGAATATGCCATGAATATTCAAAATACCATGAATATAGGCATACATAGATATCCTCAGTAAATCCAGAGAATATGCCATACATATATTTTGGCAGATAAAAACATATTGTGGGCATATGTTTCATGGTGACCTTGAATATTCCTGCAATCTTCCTGTCATATGCCATGGCGGATATGGCATATCCATGGAATATAGGAGTATGCAGTTGAGATATGCATTGAATATTCATGCAATATTTTTGTGCTGTCTGGGTATAGATTCTCGTCTAACCTGGAACCAACAAATTGGTCCACTCTGCAATAAACTCTTAAAAACTATTATGCCATTCGAAAAAATTTCATACTCCTCCAACATCGAAACAGCCCTGTTAAATTATTGTGGATTATTCCACTCTAACCTAATATATGGTATCTTAGGATAGGGTAACATATCTTTTAGTAATTTACAAAGGATGTTTGTTCTACAAAAAGCAGATGGAATACTGTTGCAAAAGCTGACTTTAGAAATCACTGTGTCCCCACTGTTCAAACAGCTTAAAATCATTACAATTTTCTCAGCTGTAATATATGAAAACTTACTATATATAAAGAGCAACACATTTATTTAATACACTCTTAAGTCCACTCGTGCCATACAAGAGGGATACATTAATCCAACCTCGCTGTAGGATTAATAAATATAAAATACCGGGTGTAAATTACTTTAATTATCAGAAGGGATCCGGACACTCCCTGTTAGAAAATATAAACAATAAATTAAAACCCTTATATGATTGATATGTGCTTGTATAATTTAACGGATTATTTTGAAGCAATTAATAAGCATGCTGACTATGGTAACTATGTAACACGTTCTGAGATATTTTAATACTGGTCTAATAGATTAAATTAATTTTAGTCTTGGGCTGTAATCAATGAACTACTATATTTTATTATAAATTGTAAACTATTGCTATGATACAGATATGTATATGTGTGTATATATGCATTGTACGTTTTCTTTTTTCCTTTATATATTTTTAATATTTTTTTTTTGCGAATGTAAACGTCTAAAATACGTAACACTGAATAAAGATTATTATTACATTTACTTCTCCTTGTCGTCGAAGAGTTAAACATTTAGCCTCAGCCTAGTTCAACATTAAATGCACAACTTTTGAAACCACAATATTATCATTAATACATACGTAAACATTGCTCTCTTCGTAGTGTATTCAGTAGAAGGCATGAGCTGAAGTCCCTTGCAAAGTAGACATATCAGTTATATCTAAGTGAATTCTACATTATCTCAAATAAGCTGACTCGGTGCCAATATCCACAATTTCCTCTCCTTAGAATACATTGGGTGTGGATCTTCATCTCTGCCTCTGTGTGAGTACCGAGTGTCTCCTTCAATGTATGTCCTCATGTTAAGAGTCGTTATTTATTTTTTGTTCTGACAAACTTAAATTTTCTATTGGGAAGTGTAGTTTACAAAATATTGTTCTTATTTACAGATCTGGATTTTTTGAAAATGAAATTCGTCTTAATCATTATGTTTCTTTCTGTTTAGCAAACACACATGGAGACTCGAATATTTGTTAAACCAATATCGAAAATAGTAATAATATTGAATAGGCATCTACACAATTTATTAATTATATTGTACATATTTGACTCACCTGGTCAGTAGTTACATTCAATGAATTAGAAGCATCTGACGCCTCTTGGTGTTTCCGTATCATTGTGAGGGATTCCCTGGGCTTACCATTAATTTCTAAGTCCACGTTGTAATGATTCTCGGAGTTTAAACAGTAGACTGTGGTGGATTTTTTATTGTTGTATTCCCTATCTGAATCGATTATATTTTGAATCAGACTGAAAATACTGCGTAACATATTTTGTATTTGTAGGGCATATTCTGCTAATAACCCTTTACTGGACCTTACATAAAATGTTTCATTTAGTCATTGCTTACAAGAAAGTTTCGCACATTTTAATTTTTTGAATGCACTTGACAATTAAAATGAGTTGTCATAAACAATGAGTACTTTGATAATTAGAAAAATAAAATTGTATTTGGTGGAAAGTATCAAAAATATAATCAATGCGTTTTTCATGAAAATGCACAATAAAGCCTATGAAGAACACTTTGATAGTTATAGCTATGGAAAAATAAGAGATTTGGAAAAACAAATTTGGTTTGAAGTTGGGAGTTTCCAGCCTTTGTTATATTAAAACTAAAACACTAATAATTCACCAACGTTCAGGGACACAAACAGACAGTATTCTCAGCAGACAATCTTTAGTTTTAGTTTAACCTTTCAATGCTGGAGGGGTACAAAATGAATGTCAGAATTGATTAATTCCTCATAGTTTTTGAAATGTTTGATATTTTAACATGTAATTTTTGATTCATTGTTATTTTGACTAATAAACAAAAATATTTTCCTTAGTACTAAATATAACTCTTCCATCAAGCAAGTATTGTATTTGACTGCACAGTGTTTTTGCTAGCGTGTTTGTGTGCTTAAAATTTGCACACAGACCCATGAAAACTCACTTAGAGCTACAGTAGTCTGTATACAAGCCTGACATAATTATCCATGGACAAAATGGTCAAGGAATACTCTTATAAGAAAGCTTCCAAAAGGTGGCCCTTTATTTTCAAAGCATATATTGCCGAATTTTAGAAAAATATTGAGTAGTTTGGACAAAAATAATTTCTAATTAAAGTAACTTTAATATTCTTCTTGGGAATAGATAATTTAATGTCAAATATTATACCACTTATAAAAAAAATATATATTTTTCCTAACATTAATTATACACTTAAAAAAATCTTAATGGCTCAACTAGTGTTATGGGGGTTTTTTTTCTCAGCTTCCCTGGCTCTTTTTATTTGCATATTTCTCTGTTGCTGTAATACTCGCTGAAAGTTTTCAGCCTCCTTTTCATCTTCAACATCTAAAAGTAATGTAATGTAATTTAAAAAAAAAGTTTAAATTAAAACATACTTTCAAATGGTGCCTCTTCTCCTTCTGAATCTGAACTGCTCTCATTGGCTGGATGTCTCAAATAAACATCAGATAAGTCTCTACCTAAAGGAACTTCAGTCAAAAAAGACGAACCTTGTTCTTCTTTTTCTTTTAAAATTTCTGTTTTTTTAGCTTCAGTTTCAGCCCTGATTTTTTCCCACTCTACACGATATTCTCTAAAACATTTTTGAAGAACTGTTTAAAAACGAAATAATACCAATATAAATTCTTACTTTTCATATTCCTCTGCAGCTTCAGTAATTAATTTATACAAGTCATCTATTCCTTGACCTGTAGCTGCACTAACTCCACAAACTTTTAAATTCTGATAAAACTCATCCAATGCCAAAGCCATAGACCTAGTCAGATTACTAATATAACTCTCATCTGATTCCAGAGCTTCTTGGAATACTTCAAAATCATTCATCCAATCTTTGGCATATGAATGATCTACTATATCAATCTTGTTCATGACTACAATAAAAGGTAACCTAGTTTTGTATAGAATAGAACATGCATATAACATATTAGACATAAATGTTACTGGAGAGGTACTTCTCACACAGTCCACAACATATAAAATCACTGTTGGGAAGGATGAAGCTAGAGTCTCTGTTATTATAGAGCCAGAAACTGACCATGTAAATACTTCTATTTGACCTGGGGTGTCTAAGATACACAACTCATTTTCTGATTTCTGAATAAAGTCAATAACCTCGGGAAATTTTGTAGAAAATAAATTAAGAGATGTGACAATTGCCCCGTTGGGTCCCAAATTGTATTGCTTCATAACTTCCTTGTAGTTGACAGTTTCACGAATGTCTAAAACAAATGCATTTAAAGGCTTATCAAGTAATATGCGCTTTTTAATATTACCTATATTTGCAAAATATGGTAAATTCAAACATGCAGGATCCAAATTTACAACATAAGGCTTTTTTTGAGAGTTAGTTAATCTTGTAACTAAAGATGTTTTCCCACTGCCAGCCATGCCAAGAATAATAAGGCATATTGGTTTACTAGTGGTTTCTTTTGAAGAACTAGATGCTTCTGCCATTCTATAATGAATATTATTCTTATCCTATAAGTAAACAACCCTAAAACAACGTACAATATTAAAAATATATTTTATTATTAAAATTTAAGGTTATGTTTGAAATTGGTTTCTTCTTCTTTTTATATAGGATAGGTTACATTTCACCTACTAACATGTCATGGACTGGATTTTTGTGCAATTAGCAAGGAAAAGGACACACAAATTTGCATCAAGATCGAAACTAATAAAAATAATCATATTTTAAGCCAATCTGAATCGAATTTTGTTGTATCAAGATAACAGAAGAGCGAGTAGGCATAGGTTTAAAAAAAAAGGCGAAAAAATTAAGTTCCTTAATCAAATTACCGCATAATTTAGGGTAACGCAAAATGAATTTTGATCTTGTTTACCTCCTTGCTCTCCTGTTATCCTGATTAAAATAAGCGTGAAATCCAATGATTTAAAATGTTTCCCGCCCATTCCAAATTACCTTCCTATATGTACCTACTCATGCCGCGTTTGAGAATCCACTTCGGATGAATTTTTTACATCTCGAGCGTTTTTTATCCACATCTGACACATCTGTCCCATTACATTTACGTATACTGAATCACGTGATCAAAGATTTACTACATATCTCAGATGCATCCGATGTGGATTCTCAAACGCGGCATCACTCTTCTGTTATCCTGATGCAATGATCAGTTCTGAAATTTCAATTTCGTGGATAAAATTTTAATATCAAGATAACAGAACAGCGAGTAGTATAGGAGGTATTTTTAAAAAGGCGGAACAATTAAAGTTCCTTAGCAACGGTAATTTGCATTGTCATTCTAGGTAACGCAAAATCGACGGATTTTTGAACTTGAATAACTCCTAAGCGACTGAAGATAGAGATCATTAGCCAAATATCACTTTAGTCTAACCGGTCGGCTATACCTACGTTTTTGTGAATTTAGATAATTATTCGATTAGTTACTGAAGAAAATTACAAAAATAATAAGCACTTATATAGATAGAAAGCAACTGAGTCGACTCTGTAATTTGTAATGCCCCATTTATAATGTACCCATATTTGCATGAAAATCGGAGACGAATTTTATTGTAAAAAATTTTGCTCATTTTTAGGAATATTAAAAAAAAATAAAACCGGCATACTCATAGCAACGTCTACATCTCAACAAATACTTAGTTCTCATCTAATGCAGAAATAGAGTTTAAAACTTGAAGATCATTTATTAGAAAGCATTGAAGATAAAAAGAATTAGACACCAGTCAGACATTTTATAAAATTTTTCCATACATCGCTCTCCTGCTAGCTGTTATCCCAATACAAAATCCGCCTGCAGAGTGCGTATTCTAACTGCCCCATGATATGGAGATGCTTCCGCGCGTACTTGGCAATGACCAGTCAGAATACCTGCTGTGACTAGGCGCAGATTCTGTTTAGTCATAGTCAAGTATTTGTTTGCTGCAGTATTGTCAGGAAAACTTAAAAGCTTCCTGGCAACACAGCCTGTAACCAAGTTCCCCATCGTGTAATAACTGGTTGTGGAGGTAGGGGGATATTCGGACATATTTCTTTATATAAAGAAACTCGGGACGGTGCTTTTAACAAATTTTTTTTAAAACAGCTAATCAACGAATTAATGTCTGGAAAGCTGTCACGGATAAACTCACAAACTCGGTGTAACGCGTGAGCAAGGCAAGTTACATGCAGCATGTTTGGAAAATGTTCTTGTAATAGTTTCCCTGTTTTCAACATTACACTTGCCGCGTCTGAAATAAACAATAAAACTTTTGAAACGTCATTATCAATTACATTGTTCAATCCACGTTTCACTATTTCATAAATCATTTCAGCGTTCACAGTTTCACGAAACACACTAGAAACTAAATACTGTTGTGAAGTATTTTCAGCACTTAATAATCCTACAACAACATTAACAACACATCTACCCTTTATGTCAGTCGTTTCATCTGCACTAACCCAAATATATTTGCTGGAAATTTTCGTTTTTATTGCCGTCATTGCTTTATCGTACTGATTTTGAATATAATGTTTTCTAATTGTGGATTCATCCGGTATTTTACGTTTAGTATATTTACAAAGAAAATTTTTGAAAATTGTATTATTTAATTTTGTTAATGGAATATTTGCAGAAACAAATGCGTTGCATAAATCTTCATAAAAGATTTTGTCTGGACATCCCTCTAAAGATTGCATGTGTTTTTGTGTTTTCACATGTTGTGTCATACTTGACTTTCCATTAAAAACTAACACCTGATCACAATTGCGGCAGTATAATTTGTTGTCATTAAAACGACGAAAACAATCAAAGTCCGATAATAAATTTTCCATATTTACGTTTCCAGTTTCTATCACTTTTCCCTTTGAACTAAACAAATATACTCATTGGAAAAATCTAGTGATATTTTTACAAGACACTTTCTTCTCAAATCTCCTGTTTATCGACTCTTTGTTATCTTTTTACATTTTTTCAACCAACAGATACCTATATAGAGTGAGCAATTGAATTAATACATACATTACAGAAATTTAACAGACATTTATTTTATTGTCTCATCGTGTATAAGTACCATAATATCCACAGGAAATAAAAACATAAATGTTTTGTTACAAAAAATCGGTATGTACGGTATCGATAAAAGCCAAAATATTCATAAATATAATATAAGGATTGACTTTATTTGAATAAAAATATCACCGGCAACTAACCGACAATGGATCGAGAAAGTATAAGACAACATATGATGGGCCTATTTGACATTCATTTTAGGCCCTCTCTACAGCGTCTTAGTCCAAACGCTCGTAGAGTCCTAATATTTGGCCCCGATGCAATTTCTCCAACAATGAATCGGGACCAGCTAAGGCTAGAAATTTCCAATTTTCTGGAGGAAATAACAAATTCGGGGGAGGCAGCTGGGGTCCTCGATCCTCATTTTAGGCAGGAGAGTAGTGTACCACGCCAAAATATTGAGGAATAGATATTTTGTAATTATATGAGATAATAATAAAAAAAATATCATACAGAATATCGTTTACATTACTACACCTTAAACTCGCTTATGAAAAGTTTAACATCTTCATCAAAAAAGTTATTTTTTTTTAAGGAAAATTTCTCAGGCCACAAATTAAAGGATCTGAGGTTACTAAAAACTTTTGTAAAATATCCTACATATCCTCGGCGTTGGTGAGAAGAAAACATTAAATTTGTTTAATGAAAATGATTCAAAAGACAAAGAATATAGGTACACGATAAAAAAAAATCTCACTTTTTTGTATTAGTTTTAATGTCTATGTATATATCAGTACACTTTTTTTATCTTGTTTTAATAAAAAAAAGAGGTTTGTCCTGATAGTATTAGAATCTGCCGCACTGTCTGCCGTCTTAAATAGCGAACCCAGAATGAGACGCCTATGTGATTAAAACCAATTATTTGAACGCGATTAAAATGTCCGGTCTTTAATTATAATATTTGCCGTTTAACTTTTATTTTTTAAATATATTTAGTTCTTTAAAATATCTTACCTTCATTAATAAATAATTATCATCGGGGGCTTCTAGTAAAAATTTATTTACTTCCTCTCTTGAGAAGGTTTTTGCCTCATTAGGTTTATATCCCTGGTTTTGTCTTTTCAAGAAAGCAATTAATTTTGGGTATTTAATATCCACATTTTCTTTTATTTGAAGCATGGAACGTAGCATTGAATACTTGGACCACAATGTAGAGGCTTTTAATGTATTTGCTAATAGCGAAAAATACCCCAAAATAACATTTTCTGAGTGAGTACGAATATGCCTTTCTTCGGCCCATTGCTTGAAATGTAAATACTGTTTTTCGTATTTTTCTTTAGATTTTTGGGGTAATAGAGATTGTACTGTTGCATTAACCTGTTCCAAAATATCCGGTGGTGTATTATTTATGTCTTCAAATTCGCTTGAATCACTCATTTTTTAAATATTATTTTATATTTTGTAGATATATTATAGCGTAACCATAGCCCTCAGAGGGCTATGAGCGTAACACACTTTGAAACTGATCTGTCAATCGACCATAGCATGAAGTCAAATTATTAATGTAAAAGTCGTTAAATTAAAATAATTACTGATTTTTACTATTTTGCAAAATACAGGGTGTTCTATAAATAAACGGTAAAATTTATACTTATGTAATAGAATATAGTTTAGGTCGTCAATGCCGTATAAGCTATTTCATTTATGACATACCATACCCTAGGGAGTAAAAGTACTTTTCCTCCCTAGGGAGGAAAAGTACAACTTTGCTCCCTACAATGAGGCCAGGAAATGTATACTTTAGATAGAGGTAGGCGGAAAGATAATGATTCATACTTTTGATTCTTATTGGAAACAGGAAAACAAAAATATGATGTCGAACACCTGATTTTCCTGTAAATTTATCAAATATATTGAGTACAGATCATGTAATAAAAAAAAAGTGTTTAAAATATGAATTAAAGATAAAATTTTCATATTTTCATTGCCAATGAAAATACTGAAAAATTTAAATTTTGCGATCTTCCTCAAATTTCTGTACGGTCCATTAAAAGAAATCGTGAATAGAAAAATAAATATTGAGAACTATTAACAAATTTTGCTTTTATATTTATAAATAACAATTACTTTAAGGTAGAAAAGTGACCCCTAAAGTATTCCCCCAGATATCCGATTATGCCCAAAATATAATCATCTCACTGCATGATGGATTTAAGCTTAAGTTATTGATGATATAAAGACACACACAAATGACATTAATACTTATAATTATCTGGAACAGTTAAAAAATGAACTGATATTTAAATTCTTTTATTTGGTACAGTAAACCATGTAACAATTTTAGATAAATGGAAGATTCTGAAAATCACCAGCTGTCCCAGTTGAATGTTTAACTGATCTAGGTAAATTGGTTTTGTTCATTGCATTTTAGATGAACAATAGTCTATTTTAGTTAAAAAGTTAACTGAACTACGTGTAACTAATTTAAAAAAAAAATAACTGTTATTCAAATTCAAAGTGTATGCCCTACTACATCCGTGTAAAACTGAATTCAACACAAACGTACTGAATCTTCCAGCCCTACATTTCACCTACTAAACTTGTCATGGACTAGATTCATGCATTATTCATTTAAATTGTAATTTGTAATTACTACTGTAAAATATCCAATTTTAATACCTATTGGTTATTATTCCCAGCACTATAATCAATTTTCAGATACCCCATTCCTCCCCAGTCCTGAATTGTTAGGGATTTATTTAGAAGGATAGCAGACCAATTTTTTTTAAAGAGGCACATGAAAAATGAACACATTTTAAATGAGTATATTGCATAATACAACAAATCAACAAAATATTTAACAAACTAGCTAATTTTTGGTTTTAGGAGGTACATTTTGAAACATAGGGTGGATTAGATTTAAGAGCGTCTCTTTAACATAATAAATTTAATACAGCTTAAAATGTAATATTAACACCTTCAACATAATTTTTTATTTTTTTAAAAAACTACCCTTACATCAAAATTGATAATGCTTTAGTGCTAAATATTAATATTTTTGAGTATAATCATTAAAAATATTTACAAAAAAAAATGCCCTTAGGTTAATATAAAAACACTTTTACCATGAAATCTCTCCAAAAGAGCTCAGGTGAATTTCAATAAATAACTAACAGACTCTTTGTATAAATGAAACATAATTTATCAAGAAAATAGTTGTGGAAGAATTCTATGGCACACCACAAAAAATATGCTTTAAAATTTTCAAATAATTGTATAAAACAATAATTGTTCAGAATCATTTTGAAATTCACCTTTGGGATTGAGCATTCAAAATTAGTACAGTATAGGTATAAAAATATTGTC
This sequence comes from Psylliodes chrysocephalus, assembly GCA_927349885.1. Classification (NCBI taxonomy): domain Eukaryota; kingdom Metazoa; phylum Arthropoda; class Insecta; order Coleoptera; family Chrysomelidae; genus Psylliodes; species Psylliodes chrysocephalus. The sequence continues at coordinate 46,290,809 of OV651818.1, forward strand.
ATATTTAGTCTAAATTGGATCTTTACAAATCCTCATAGCCATTTCTGTTAAAGGCTCCAATTCCTTCCTGTTCACCAATTCAAATTCTGTTACAAAATAATAGAAGTGTTTGTAACAGGTATTCACGTGAGCCTCCTAAAACAAGTAATAGTACTAGATTTTAAGAGAATCTTGTAGTTTAGTGTCCTAGTAACGTGCATGTCTGCATCATTTTTGCTCCAACTCGTTCTGACCAGAATCAGTACATAGTTGCCAGATGAGTTATATGCAGAGATAACAGGAGATATAGCTATTAATATAATATTCGTGACGCCGTACAAACTGGCGGTTCCAACAAAAATATTTGCAATTTAGCATTAAATATACCCACTGGGTAAGTCACACAACCCAAGTAATATTTTTAGATTTATCAAAGTATACAAGGTAACCATAAAACTCTTTCACTGATAAAACTTTTGAATCCGCGAGATAGCTTTAGGGCTGCTATAAATCTGCTTTGAGAGTAAAAGGGAGAATCCTATAACGGTTCTTAGGAGTATTTTTAAAACAATATCTTAAGATTAATTAGATTTAAGACAAAGTCCGTAAGAGTATATTAAGAATTTTATTAAACCATTTTTAAATCTTTTTTAAGATTATGATAATAAGTGGGATAGGCATAAAAACTTTACAAAACTAATCAGTTTTAAGAGAATTAAATTTTAAACTGTTTTACCTTTATTCTGTTTTATCATACTCTCTGACAGAATGATTTTGCAAACGTGTTGGGAAGACTGCCATATTAGAAATTAATTATTATATAGTGTATGTTTAATTTGTTTAGTTACACTTGTTATTTATTTAATTTTCAAACACACACCAAAGTACTGTTAAAGTGGGCAAGGCGGGTCTTAATAAATGATGGGCCTTACAATATATGAAATATACGTGAAAAAGGATTATTATACGGATTCTAATCTATTTACCGAAAGTTATTTAATAGAAAATAACATTGTAAATATCGAATATATAGCACTATAAAATGATATGTTTTTCATACAAAATATCACATTTTGTATTTTTCAAATTATTTTATGGAATTGACTATTTAACCGCCAATATAAATCCTAATATAGATTTTTCTTTGCATGGATACTTGTCATCGTCAGAAAACCATTTTGAATTGCACATACTAACTACTGGACTATCAGAAACAAACTTTGTGTTAATCATAAATTACATTTATATACCTTAAAAGGAATTAGCTCATTGCGTTCGGTCTGCCAAGTTCCTTTAACTCCTTTAACACTTTTAACTCCAAACGATCCTTTTAGCGTTCGGTTTAGTCCGATTAGTGACAGTTTAACACGCTTAAATGTCATTTAAAAGCACCCTAAAATTTGTCCCGCTCCAGCCCCTGTCTATCCGAACTCGCCTGTCAAATTTGTATGTGGTTAAACGCAGTAAATGCAATCAAATAATAAATCTACTGTCACTGGCACAATGTTGTCATTGGCACACTGTTGTAGGGATGGGCAAAACTGCTATTTTTAAATAACAGTTATAACAGTAACTGCTTTTTCTAAAAAGCAGCTTTCAAATAGCTGCTTTTTAATAGCAGTTTATTAAATCATCGCAACATGTAGTTCGACTACGCTGCTTAAGTGTTTACCGGTATTTCATTATTTACTAGTCGATCGGTGATCGCGTTCAAATCTGTTAAGCTGTCTTATAATGTCGAGTTAAATATCAACCGGTGCGGGTGGTTCCCCAAATTGTCAGAATAAATCGACGACAACGGGAATGGTAACAATTAAAAAATGAAAAAATTAGTCTTTGTATGCCATCACGTCCTCTCTGACGTAAGTTTTGTATTGTGAGTTATTTTCTTAAAAAAAATTTATTTGCTGAAAATATTTGTAAGAGGGCACAGCATTTTTGGTCTAACCATAACTGTTATTGTACAGAAAAACATAAACATCCGTAGTGCACGTATAAAATACGACATTCGCATCAGCAACTTGCCATTGTCATCGTCGCATCACGCGCACCATGCACTCACAACATAGTCACAAAGATCGGCGTATCTGAAATCGAAATATTAGTGAAAATGGTAAACTGCTATTTAAGAAGCAGCGATTTGTAATAGCTGATAGCAGTTGAAAGCTGCTTAGTTCAAATAACAGTTGTCAAATAGCAGTATACTAAAAAGCAACCCATCTCTACACTGTTGTCATTGACACACTATCACTGTCTTTGGTACACAAAATATGTCATTACTAAAATCGAAAGATTTTAGAATTATTTGCACTTTGACCATAATTTATTTGAATATCCTTTAGGTACTATTTTACATGATATGAGGTTAAACAGCCACTGCCATATTTAAAATGGAGGATTTCCTCATTGTGTTCTATCTGTACCTAAAAACGGACATTAGCTTATAAAACTAATAAAGCAAAAAAAAATACTTTTCAGGACTTTCCAGTTTTAAAAAGCTCTTGCTACACTTTTTAAAGCGTTTCATGAAACAATAGTAAATACGAAAACCTCAATAAAACATTCATAAGTTCATAACCTCAATCTTGAGCTTCTTATTTACTCTACGAACAAGTCATTCAAAATATAAAAATTAGTAATAATCTATTAACCATTTTTCTCTTTTACTGATCATTTCCAGAATATTTGGAGCCTAGGAATGTTTTGATATTTGTTGAACAATGGAACACAATGAAATTATTAAACACTGAGGAGAAGGAAAAACATATAATTTTTTTTTTCATTCTCTATGGAAATTACCACTTTTCTTTATTTTGAACAATTTATCTTTCAACGTCAACATAATGTCATTGGGTTTAAAAGCTAGGTTATGCTCTAAAACAAACTTTAGTTCTTATTAAAACTATGTAGCCCTATGGTTTACTAAATTAAATAAATTATAAGAGTTATGTTGTAAAATTGTAGAAAATGTACCTAAAAGGTTCTGGGATCAATTTAATTTAAAGTATAATCCTAAAACACTTTTTAAAACCTACTTGAGATAACTGCTAAAAAGTATGCCTCTTTAACTCCAAACACACCTTAGGAGTATCTTTAAACTAAACAGTTCTAAAATTACTTAGTAATTAACCCTTACAGGACAGCGATAAATCATAGTTTACTTTAGGATAAACTAGTTTCCTTAAATAGATTTAAAGCAGGGTTCGACCGATATATATCGCCGATATTTATCATGATATATATCACGATATATATCGATATTTATAAGCAATGATATATATCACGGATATTTATAGATTTACTGAAATGTGCGACGCTGCGTAAAAATTTCGTAGTTAATCGTGATTTAATACCACGAGCACGCCTATGCAACAGCTGAAAACGGGTATTTACATTTACCGACCGTTTGTCCGATCGATGGAGCAAAGCATTTTCGGGGGAATCACCAACTTCGTTTTAGAATATCTTTAGATGCTGATTTTAACTTAATCGCCGCGGAATCGTCATTTGTACTTTTTGTTGTGCTTTTAATTAGATTGTGTGATATCGTAGTGATAATAACAGATATTTAAAGAAAATGCCAAAGAATACAGATATGGTATGGGCAAAGTTTGACTGTATTACATCGAAAAATAGTGGCAATTGGGCAAGGTGCAAACTGTGTCAAAAAGAAATGCAAGGTATACTTACACGAATGAAAAAACACTTACAAAGTTGTGCTAAAGAAAGTGCCAAAGACTTTAGGAACATTACTGTACAGATAGCATCAACAAGTAAAGAAGAGGAAGGTAAATTAAAGAAAAATTATGTTTAATAAATTGTAAAATAAATACTATTCCTGGGCGTATTCCTAAAGAAATATGAACTACAGATCGATATTTTTTTTCAGATGATTGCGTTATTTTACAACCTGCAAAGAAACCGGGACAATTTTTACAAAATATAGAGCCGATACCGTCAACAAGTAAAGAAGAAGGTAATTAAATATATACAGGTTTATTCGAGGGTTTATTAGATTTTTTAATCCTCAAATTATTCCTATAGATATGAATTATAGCTCGACATTTTTTTTTTTTAGATAATAGCGACATTCTACCACCTGCCAAGAAACAAAGACAGTTATCTATTTTTAGTAAATTGGACATTATTGCAATATCAAAAGAACATTCAATTAATATTAACAAGCAAATAGCTCGATACTTTTATGCCACAAATACGCCGTTCAACCACGCTGATCACCCAGAGTTTAAAAAAATGTGCTGCATATTACGCCTAGGTTACAAAGGCCCCTCTGCAAAACAAATAGGTGATACCCTTTTGAATACTGTGCACAGAGAAGTTAAAACGGATTGCAGAAATGAAATTGAAAATTCTACAGTGTGTATGTCAATGGATGGTTGGAGCAATATCCACAATGAACCACTTATTTGTTGCAGCATAGTGACTTCAAATGGATAATCTATTTTGATAAGATTGTGTAGACACAGGCATAGATCGTCATACTGCAGAAAATTTAAGAGATCTTGCTATAAAAGCTATAAAAATTGCTCAAGAAAATTTTCAAGTTACAGTGGGGAGTTTTGTAACGGACAATGCCGCTAACGTTCAAAAAATGCGCCTGGATCTTGTTAATGACTTTGATATTATTCAATATGGATGCTCAGCCCATGTGCTAAATTTACTAGCACAGGATCTAAAAATTCCAGAAGCTACAAATGTTATAATTAGAGTAATAAAATATTTTAGAAATAAGCATGTTCCTGCTGCATTATTTAAACAAGCGCAGGGAAAAACAAAAAAACTAGTGATGCCCCAGGAGGTACGATGGAACACAATGAGTGACGCAATCAAATCATATTTAGATAATAGAGGTATACTTGTGCAAATATGCCAAGACAATAAAGATGATATTGATATTGAAATTATTAAAATTGTAAACGATAGCCATGTCGCAAAGAACGCTGTTGATCTTGTAGCCCGCTTAACACCAATTGCAGTGGCCCTTGATCGAATGCAAAGAGCAATAACAACTATTTCCGTAGCTGTTGAAATTTGGAATAAATTAGAAAAAGATTTACAAGATCAACCACTTGAGGTTAAAAAACATTTTCACAAGCGCAGAAATATGGCGTTAGGAGGTGCTCATTTTGCAGCAAATATGTTGGATCATAGATTTCTTGGACAACGATTAAACAACGAGCAGAAAGAAGAAGCATATGCATTTATTGCCAGTAGGAACGAAGATTTTTTGCCATTTGTAATGGCCTTAACATCTAACTCGCTCCCATTTCCTAAATATATGTTTGGACTACAATTCCGCAATACCAGTCCATTAGTGTGGTGGAAGTCATTATGCCTTACCGGTTGGCCTACAGAAAAAGAAAACTTTCTAACATTTTGTGAAAAGCTACTAAGAGCAATTGTATCGACAGCATCATTGGAAAGGTATTTTTCAACATTCGGCTTGGTACAATCAAAATTAAGAAATCGATTGGAACGTGACAAAACAGCTAAACTTGTTTGAGAAAGACCTTAAAAATTGTTTATAAAAATAAATATCAGGAAGTTGATATATATCGGATATATATCGATATATATCCGATATTTTGATATTTATATAAATATCATGATATTTTCGAACCCTGATTTAAAGGAATCTATAAAACCAAGTAATAAGATCAATTTATCCTGCAGTCCTATTAGCAAAAAAAAAATAACTGTAATAAAATAATTGTTAATTTTTATGCTTTTACAAAATCCTAATAAAACGTAAATAAAACGTTATTCTCTTAAAAATTTTATTTGGGAATCCATTATTTTGGGTTGATATTCTGGAAAATTGTTGAACATGGAAATCTAGCCTACCTCTAGTGTTATGTTGATGAATATTAGTATTGTAGACCAACTTATCCTTTTGGGTCACTGACCACTTTTTATTTTATGTATGAATATCATAGTTAAGAACACAATATACCTATTAATCGAAAGCTAACCTAATGGTATAAGCCGAGAACATTCCAGTATTATTCGCATACTTCTGTTTTGTAATTTTTGAAATCTATTCATTTCATTTTGATTAAACAAGTATAACACTGTTGAACAATAATTAAAGTGGGGAAGTATTATAAATAGTAACTTTTGCCCACTGACTGAGATATCTACTGCACCTACTAAGATGATTAATTTTGTAAGCAATAATCTTTACTAAATAATTACAATGTTCTTTGAATCCCAATTTCCTATCTATAATTACTCCCAGATATTTGTATTTCGTAAATCTCTATTATTACTTCTTTGCCAATGTATACTTTATTTGTTACTGTATCAGTACCAGATCCAATAAGCATCCATTTAGTTTTTTGTATGTTCCATCTATTCTAAAACCATGTTCTTTTATTTTAGCACGACCACTGTTCATAATTTTTAACTTTTCTCTCTCTCTCTCTGGGCATATTTCCAACAGTCTGGAAGACAAGTTATATAACACCAATTTTTAAATCTGGCAACAAACCCGAAGTAAATAACTATCGAGGAATCAGTATCTTGAGTACTATACCAAAATTATTTGAAATTCTGGTTTGCGAACCTTTAACATCTTCATTCAACAATATACTCATAGATCAACAATTTGGCGTTAGACGTAAAAGTTCAACAGAATTAAATTTATTAACATATTCCCACTATCTGTCAAATGCCCTTGAAAATGGATATGAAGTGCATTCTATTTATACTGATTTCTCCAAAGCCTTTGACCAGGTAAACCATAGAGTTTTAATCCACAAATTGAATGGCTGGGGTAAATAGATCACTTTTATATTGGTTAGAAAGCTATTTAATTGATAGACGTCAAATTGTACATATTTCAAACTACAAGTCATACGGCATACACGTACCTTCAGGCGTCCCGCAGGGCTCACATCTAGGACCACTACTTTTTAATATATTTGTAAACGATATTAAATCCTGTTTTCATTTTGGTAAGTTCCTTTTATTTGCAGATGATCTCAAACTGTACTCTACACTGTGTGTCACTGCAGTCTGATTTAGAAAACTTAATCAATTGGTGTGACTTAAATGGAATGAGCCTAAATTCGGATAAATGTAATGTTATCATATTCCATCGAACTCGTGATACAATTAATTTTCAATATACAATCAGTGCCAATATCCTGGAGAACTGCAACATTATTAGAGATCTAGGGGTCAACTTTGACTCACAACTATCTTTTGTTCCACATATTTCAAATATTATCAACAAATCTCTACAGATGTTAGGATTTCTAAAAAGAACTACTCAGGATTTCACAAACATCAACACACTTAAAATCTTATATTGTTCTTTAGTCAGAACTCATTTAGAATATGCTTCATGTGTTTGGTCCCCAAACTATGTCTCACATATTGTCAAATTAGAAAGAGTCCAGCATAAGTTCGTACGTTATGTGGCCTTTAAGCAGGGTATTGGAGTCGAAGATATCAACTACTCTAAATTGGAGACAGATTTGAATATCCAATCTATTAACAGCCGTCGAAACAAAAAAGATCTCATATATAATATATTTAATTCTCGAGTACCGTGCCCTCAAGTGTTGCAAGAGATAGGAATTCACGTCCCACCCAGGACAACCCGCTCAGCGAACATTTTTTAAATACCCTTCCACAGGACGAATTATGGACGTAATACCTTTATTGTTCGTTCTGCTAGGTTCGCAAATACCTACCGTGCTGACCTCGATTTCTTTAGCTCCGTCAGCTCATTTATGGAGACTCTTAGGGGTGCAGTTTAGTGTAATGTATTGTAATGGTATTTATTGAAGGTGTATTTTTACTTATTTTTTTATAAATGTACTTTATTAACTGTACTGTAATATTATTTGTATTTTATCTATTTTAACTATTGTTTGTATTATTTAATTTGTAACTTTATTTTATTAATCGAAATTATACTGTGTAACATTGTATTTAACTAAAAGGGGAATGTTCCGTTAATATATGTAAATAAATAAACACTGTTCCCTGGTGTAAACCCTTATTATTATTTATTTGTTCAGATATTGTGTTATTTGTTTTTAACTTTCGCGATCTTTTATCTAGGTAATCTGACAACTACTGTAATGCCACACCACCAATATTCAATTTTTCAACTTTAGTTAACTTGTGCCTATCTACTGTTTCAAATGCTCTTTGTAAATCTAAAAGTACTGCAAATGTACTATGTTTATCTTGAAAGTTTAATTTCCACTCGGCAAGCACACATTGTATAGTTGCTTCACAGTTATGTTTGCTCTGAAAACCTGATTAGAAAATCATTGTAAGCAAGAAAATCTAGGCCTGTTCTGTCAATACTATCAGTAATAAACTCTATACCCACTCGGCCATTTACTGTTGGGTTCTAATTAAAAGTGCTGTTCCTAAAGTGGCGCTGGGAAACAGTAACAAAGCCTACACAGAACACGAGGCTAATGGCCTTAGTAGTCGATGCCGATGACACCAAATTAAAAAAAAACTATACTTTTAACACAAAACTTATTTAAAATATCAGTGATTTCGGGATAATTATAAAATTCATTATCATTATTTTAAAGCTCTAGAATATTATTTATTCCTATATTTTCTTTTGGAATGATTTTTTTCAGTGTCTTCCACATCTCATTGGAAGTTCCCTTTATTGTAATCTATCATCTGCAATAGTATTTTCGTTTTTTCACCTCTTATTACTTTAACAACATTACTTCTAGCTTGTTTATAAAATTGCCAATTGTCATCAGTTTTTGTATCTGCATATTGCTTATAACATTCATCTCTACACTTAGTTGCTTCACTTACTGTATCATTGCACCATTCTTGATAATAGAAACCTATTTTTATCTCTCTCTTTGGAGCTACTTCATTAAAATATTTAAAATTTCATTTAATAATCTTTGATAAATTAAATCTATGTCTTCAACTCTGTAGTCCCAGACAATTCGTGACAACTTAAAATTAATTTAGTCATAATCAATATTCCTCACTTATAATGTTTTGCAACTTGTTCTTCAAATGACTTAATTTTACTTCTATATTATAAAGTGAACTTATTCGCGGTTTTTTAAAATTTCAGCTTTTAAATGTATATTAGTAATTATTAAGTCAATTAATGAACCACCAGAGTTATGTTTTCCAAACCAATATCGTAAATATAATTTCTAAGCCTTCTACAATAAATGTCAGTTTCATCTAACCAATTTATATTAAAGTCACCAACAATAAGGATGCTATCATTTCTGTCTACTACATTTTCATCTCACCATGATTCGTAAAATTCTAAAAATATTGCTAGACTTTTACTAGGTGACCTATATAGACATAATATATTATAAAAAGATGATAAATATTGTATTCTTAAAGTGATAAACCAGTATACTTTTTCCAGGGTATATGTTTTAATGTTAAAAATATTAGTTTTTTTTACTATAAATTAGAGCTCCTCCCGTATGGCGACTTCAACTGTCTACCCTATCCAGGAACAAAAATTTCACTATTTTGTATGTCTATTGTTAAATGTGTCTCTGTCAAACAAACTATAATAGCCTGTTTATCAATAATCATATTATAAATTTCATCATAATAATCTAGTTATAGATCAGGACTGAAGAGACATGTGGTGTGAGGTATGGGAACGGATAAACTGAAGGATTTGACAGCCATACAAAACAATTTTATCAATGAATGTATGTGCAAGCCATTGTACGCCCATAATAAACAATGTACATCTAGTACAAAATACTTGATATCCAACTTAAGATTAACTAGGTTTTGAAATTTATTCAAAATAATTACATCTAATTAAGTGAAATTATATCTAATTTAGTTAAATTTAATATAACTAATGATTCAAAAATATTCGGGTTCGGTCGCAATAAAATTATTAAATTATTTTAGCTTTTTTAAGATATGTAAATAAATTTGTAAACAAAACGAGACTAATGAAATAGGCATGACTACAGTGGATATTATACCCTCCTGTCTCCCTTAGAATATATCTTATTCACGACAGCATGATATCTGTTTGTAGTTACATCTCCTGTTATCTCTGGTTATATAGTAATATTTCAAATCTAGGAAAAAGCAAATTAAAGTCATCATATATTTCGAGGGCAAGGAAAATTTTTAGAAATAAATAAAAATCATTTAATTTTAGATTTTTTTTGTGAAACACAGATTTCCTTGCCATCAAAATTAAAAGATAAAAAACAAATGGCAAAACAAGAGTGAATGTATAGCAATATGACAGGTGTAAAATTCAAATTCTAAACGTCAGTGCAGGTGGAGTGGATATGCACATTAAAAGGACACTAAATTACACATATTTTAAAAATAAGACCCATTTTATACTTACTGCTGCAATAGTAACTACATTCTGAAAATGGTGTATATACACATGTACAAATACCCTGTGCAACCTGGCCAATATCTTACTACACAAATTTGAAAAATTCTTTGGAAATGGTCTATCACTAGTGCAAGGAAACAGATCCTGATTATTTATTTGCATTTCTATCCAATCCATGAGATGGCTAATATATTCTTTAGCAGGAAGGGGTGTAGGTTTTTTGAATTTATCTCCATCTGCCCATAAGTATTCAAATCTAGGTCCACCAGACATTGTGGGGCATGTCTGTACTGTACAAAACTCACATATAGTTCCATATATAAGATTGATGCGATTGAAAAAGTCCACGACTAAAAAAACCGTCAGAAAAATATGATTTTATTTATGTATACTTCGCAAATTGTATCCTACCATGAACAGCTATCCAGTCATTTAGGTCTTCTCCATGAGGGAGTTTTACAGCAGCTCTAAGATTTATCCCAGAATTTAGACTAGCTTGAGCTTGTTTATAAAGACTATATCGTATTGTTCCATGAGCAAATTTCTTTTTGGGCCTGAATGTCTAAAATTAGATTAAAATAAAAATTTAATTGCGCATATCCTTTGTACAAAAAAGGATATATATCTAAAATATTTTAAAGCTTTTCTATAAACTTACTTTTCCTTTTTGGAAAAAATCTAAGAAACCGTTCAAAGCCATGATTTGTGATGTAATATTTATTAAAAATCGAAAATTAAAATTGTAAACAAATAACCCAATAAGGTTATTTATTGCAGTAAATGTCAAATAAGTGTCAGTTTCTTTCTGACAGCTTACCAACGTGTTACCAACGGTTAGAAAAAGTATTCCCCATTTTTCCTCATCTCCATCCAAGGATTATAAGATAGATTAATTCCATTTACCATGCATTTTGAAAACAGACGCTAAGCGAGGTGACGTCACCGTAGAACTTAAACGTTTTAGGGTAAGTTCGGTTTGGAACTCGACGGATAGCACGGAGTGCGTGACGTCATAGACAGAGTTCACTCTTTTTAGAATCTCAAGACGAACACAAGGGGAATGACATATGACACTTTTGTGTGTGACAGCTACCGAGATTCGCGATTCAAATTAATTTTCGCGCGCCTGTCATTTGTCACGTATAAGTAGGATGTTTGTTTATTTACGTGTTGTGGGATTTTGTATTTGTGATTTTTTAACTGTTTTTAGATAATATTCTTATTATAATAGTGTTTTTGAGTTTCATTTAGTGTTAATTTAAGTTTAGTTTTCGTGCTTTCGTTATAAATGTAATTTTTCATGTGTAGTACGAACTAATTTGTTGGAAATATTGACCTATTGGTTGCTACAAGAACATCTAGAAATATGTATGTATTTACTAGACCCAGGACATGTTTTATTATGTGGTTTAAAGGACATATCAGGTACCAAACGTTTATTATTGATGAACTTCTTTAAAAATCTTACTATCCTTATTCTTATATCATGAAGTGAATTGTGTAGTACTTTGTATACATGTAAATGGTAATAAAACCGTCACAACTCATATTGGAGTTTGATTCTAAACAACGTTTTGCAAAATTTCAATATTGTGAATTTGTAGATACCCATTTATCGTAAGAAACAGAATTTTATGACTTGCACTTGAAAAATAATGAATACTCCAGTTTTGATTTTGACAATAACACCATACAAATTGCAATTTGCTGGAGGCTTTTTCGCAGATTTCATTTTTAATTTAAATACTATCACATACTATAAGAAATAAACAAATTTAAAGCTAAAAAGTAACAAAAAACTCTAATTGTAATTGATACAAATTAAAATGTAAACAATGAACAGGAACGCCAATGTTGCCAAATGATTAACTGATTTTGTCTCTGACTGATTTTAAAACTAAAATTAATAAATGAACTGATATTTAAAAAAAAAATCAATATAATAAATCGATTTTATAAAAAAATCCTTAAATAAATAGTATGATTACATATTACTAGACACAAATTTTGATTCTTAAATAAAAGGTCTTATCCAATTCTTCAAAAACTAAAATCCGACGACGTAACGAAATTTTGCTGCTTCTGGCAACACTGAACGTCATCCTACTTATAGGGACCTTTCACTAATTTCCTCCAGAGGGCGTATCACTTAGCTTGAATCGCGAATTGCCGCGTTTGAGAATCCACATCGGATGCATTTTTTACATCTCGAGCGTTTTTTTATCCACATCGGACACATCTACTACATCTACATCTGCGTTTGTTTATCCCAGATGTACCTGCTCAGATTACATTTTTTACATCTCGATTTGGAATGAGATGTTCGTTCCATGCCAGAAAGTAAGTGTTCTGTGAAGCCTTGTTTGTCAATTTATCCTTTGTTTATGCTAGCATGAATATAAAAGTGATTAGTTTGTTTAATTTTTGTTTATATTTCAAATTTAGGTTGATTTGTAGTTTCAAAAGTCAAATTTAATAAGTATAAACTTCTAACATGTCATTGACATTTTATCACGTGACCAAATAAAGTCTAGAGCGTTTGTTTATTACATCTACATTCAAATCTAATTCTCTATCACGTGATAAAAAATTCGCAACATCTCAGATGCATCCGATGTGGATTCTCAAACGCGGCATATGGACTGTAAAAAAATAATTTTAATCAAATAGAAAATAGTTATAACAGAAACAAACAAGAAATATTACGTGTAAAATTGATTAATCACCGATCAGAAAATTGACATTTTTGACACATTCCTACAGATACCCGCTGATCTCCATCGACCAACTCGGGGAAGAGTTGGAAAGAGTGAGCGCGCTCTGTGGCAAGCCGAACACAAAAGAGTACGCTCTGAGTGCCAAGGCGACCACAATCGAGGCATACCGAGTGCACTCTGAGTACTGCGAACGCCAAACCGAACTCAGCCTTAATTTGCCGTGCCGTGGTTTTTATATGCCGGGAAGAATGTGTGCTAATTACTTCGTGTAATTACATCCAGTTTAATTTAAAAAAAGAAAAGTACAAATAATAATACTAATTTTACTCCTTTCCAAAGGGCAATGATTTGGTATCTTTTATTATTCAAAAGAAATGTAGATAATCATTGTCAAGGAGGCAGATAAATTTAATGTGAATATATCTAGAATTTGTTCTAGGTACTTATTTTATTCCAAAAGATTATAAAAGAGACTTAAAAAAATTATACCCGATTAATTTTTTAGTGCCCCAAAAAGTTTTATAAATGGGAAAAAGTTTACCTACATTCAACAAAAAAATTATTCTCGAGAAAAAGATTTGCATCACTTGTAAATCCATAATCTAGCATCAGATTTGTAAAATTAAAAAAAATCCAATTAAAAAGATGTGTGCAATGATTTTAACTTGACCATTATTTTTAATTCCTATCATAATCAATTCATATTTTATATTGAAATTAAAATTACCTTACTTTATTTTTTTTTCATTTTCCCTACACGTACAACTTACAAATATATGAAAATAAGGTTTTCTAATAACTATCAGTGGCGGTTTGCCCGTAAGGGCACTTGCCCTAGTATAATAAACAAAAAAAAAATAATTACATATTTTATATTTTCCTCAATGCCTATTATTATTTTATCTAATATTCAGCGCAAGTTGGCACGACACTGGACGACCGGGCGTTGAGCGACATTCCGAGAATTCCGAAAGAAGATGGGCACCCTAAATATGTGCCTCTGTTGTTTTCTCTCTCATTATGATGCGAAAAACAAGGACAATATCGCTTAGCAAGAGATGAACACATGCGATGGAGTATACGTCACGTGCAGGGCGCTGTCCTCAGCGTAACGTGCTTTACCCATAGCACAGATTACCTAGACCAGATATGAATGTACACAGAGGCATCTTTACCGGCCCCCTCACAAAGGCGAAGCCGTTTTTGGCTTAATGTGCGCGTTTGTTGGACCATGATAATAATTTATTTATTGTGATTACGAAAAAACGTTAGTTGGACCATTGGAATAGTTAAGAAATAAAACTACAAAGAAAAATAACTTTTTTTTTATAAAGTAGTCAAAAACATGATGAAAAAAAAATCAATAATATTTATAAATGGGACAAAATTTTTATTTTTCTTTTGGTTTTGTCCGACTTTTTCGAGGATTTCAAATCTCTGTTTGCATATTTAGGAGTATAAAAAATTCTGAGTCTTATAAATAATTTAATGGTGTACATTTTCGCAAATTGTTGGCAAGGTATTCGTTGGAAATTCCAGATTTAGTTGACAAACTATCAAATAGATATAAATATTTTTTCTAATTTGAAAATATAGAAGAGAAATTTTTCGCTGTGAGTTTTTAAATTGCCAAACACCTTTTCTTCAGAGTCGTATGCTTTAAAATGCGTTAACAAGTTAGAATTGTTAAGTAAATTGCATTCTTCTGAGAAATTTACGCAATTTTCGCAAGAGTGGATATGTAATGATTTTTTGATTACAATATAGCCACATACATAGCTAAATATGAATTTTGAGTGGTCACATTTAGCTCCCTGAAGTCACATTCAGAAATCGTTATTGCCCCCCAACTGATTGTTTTGAAATATATTTAATTTTCATTAAGCGGAGAACTTGTTTTCCTAAGGGAAAAACGAATCCCGGGATTCATTTCCAGTGTGTGCCCCACTGCCGCTAGTGCCCACGAGCCGCCACTGATAACTATAATACATAATCCAGAAATTTATTATATTATAAATATTTTCTAATAATTAGTTTCATCTATATTACTTTTGTGTAGCGGTCAACTGCTTTAACGATTTTCCTAATGTTTTATAAGGATAATAAAATTAAATTTCGCTGCATTCTGCTTATTTTTTTTATTTTAAATATATTTATTGAGATATACATATATGCCAAAGACAATTGTTAAAATCCAACAACCAATAGCAACACTCTTTCAGTATGTATTATTATAATCTATTTAAATTACTTTGCCTACTAATTATTGTTTACACTTTCGAATAAGATAACATTATCATGAAATTTTCAAATGCTTTTTTCTTGAGATGCAACAGAAGTAACTTTATTATAAAGAAAACATTAGTTTTTAAAATTTTATAGTCAAAAATGTTAAAAACTGTCGACAAAAAAATCTTAGGACAATTTTACCCTAAGCCCCTCCTAATTTAACTACCTGTGAAGATGATTAAAAACTGTGGTTTAGTCCATTAAATAGAGTGTAAAAAGGTAAGCATCCTTCCTCCATAAACGTCTCATTTGCAGGTGTTCTAAACTAAATACTTTAAGATGAAACTTCCTGATGGTATCTCACCAATCAATTCACAAAATTCTAACCGGGAGGTACGATTGAACCACCTTGCGTAAAGTGATAAGTTTTGAATTGGTGACCAACCTTTATATATTTTCAATGTTTTCTAATGCAGATAGGTCTTTCTAACTTTGTATTATAATAAAATAGAAGCTTACCAAATTTGTAAAATCTCGAAATCGGAATTTTTGTAAATACCTAGGGCTTCTTGTTTTAGCAGGACATAAGTGAGTTTCCTCACCTGCAGGAAACACACAGAAAAGCCATGAAAAACAATAATAATAATAATAGCCATTTACCCTCACAAAAGTTCTGCTTCTAGGGCTCCAGAGAACATTATTATTCCAAATCACACATTTACCCACTGTTTATGTTCGAAAAAAAAAAAAAACTATTTTCAACAAAAATATATTTCTAAAATAATAACAGCAAAAACATTACTTGAAATATAGATTTTTGATACCTATGTGATCAGGGACTCGAAACAAAAATAAAATATTTCCGGTTTGGGTTCCAGTAAAACTAAAAAAATTGGATCAGGTTCAGTTTCGGTTAAAAAAGTTTTTTTTTTTTTTTTCAGTACAAATTTTCCGTACCATTTGTTACATTTAACGACGAAAAACTACTAGACTAATCCATTCTTCATAATTAAGCTCCTATTTACTTGGAAGTATTCAGCTTGTCTTTTATGTTAGGCAGAGAGTTGTCGCATCAGCTGCCGTATTAGAAAGAGGGACGCGCCTACCAAATTGAGTCTGGATCGTTTGCGCAAGCACTCATTTTATGAATGAACCAGCTCGTACAACTACGATTCCTGCTTTACATCGTTATTGCCATACTGTAAAATAAATGGGGTACTTTCCTGTAAATTACCTTCAGCTACAATAGTTACAACCAGAAAAAGACATTAAATACATAACTGGCAAAATATACTTCTGTAATTTTGAAAGCGTTTTAGAACCTTATGTTAAGTAAAGTCTGAATTATAACCGTAAACAATCCTTGCAACAACTATTCCATAATAATTTGGCAACTATGTGGATAACACCATGAGTGCTTGGAGTTCGGTTTTTGTATACAAAATGGTCTAGTAGTTGTTCGTCGTTGGTTACATTATAAAGTCGGCTCAGCAATAAACACGCCAAATATAAAAATTTGGTTTTAAATAGATTATTTTTACTGATTCAAAAAGAAAATAGTGATCTACAAAAAATGTTCCTAAAGTAAGCCATGACTGACAAAGACAGAGATACGAGTCATGTCAGTGATAACTACGTGCGGCTCTGAATTAAATCCAAAAAGAAGAGTTGTACATAAGTGAATTTTTTTAAAGGCCTATTTTAAAAACATTTTTTGTGGTTCACTCTTTATAATAAAAGATCCCATGAGATTTTCAATCGGAAAAAATATTTTTCAAATATAAAAACTTACAATGGCTATATCTCGTAAACTAAATATTATATCAGAAGATGCTTAAACGGTGGTCTAGGGCACGGATACTTAAAGTAAAAATATTTTTCAACTTTATACAATAGCTTTATAAAGAGCGATTCAATAATATACATAATTATTAAAAACCTATTTAAAAAGAAGATATCGTATTACCTGAATTAAATATTTTTAAATGTTTCTAGTACAGGAGTGTTTTTGTATTTGGTTTTTACTTTTCTGATATTATCTTTAGTTCATGACATATAGCCATTGTAAAGTTTTATTTACATGAATTTTCAAAATGTTCATAAAAATATCCATAATTATGTAAGTGTACTTCAAAACAAAAAAAACGTTTCAAAATTTAATTTAAGATAAAACAATGGTTGTTTCAGCTTAGGTCTACTAAAAAAATATCTGTTCCAGTTCGGTTTTCTATTTTTAACGGTACAGTCCGGATCACTGACCTACGCATTTCTATAAATATCATTTCACAGCCTTAATTCGAATCTGGATTCAGTCCATATCGGATTTTTAATATCAATGGGTTCTTGCATTGTATGTTCAACAAAAGTCAAATTCCAATCGTAATCTATTAAAATCAATGTGTGGGTTCTGAAAAATAAAAGTTTGATTAACATACATTTTTGTTCATTTGAGGATCAAAGATCTTCAGGAATAAAACAAATGGATACTTGTTATTTGGTTTGCATCAGAAAAGCATATGAGAAATAGATTAATAAAGATTTCTAATTCAATATGGTGGTTGAAACCGAATTAGTATAAGTTAGAAGATTAATTTTTAAATTTTATGAATTGAGGAAATGTATGACTAGGAGTTTAGTAATTTTTATTTACAATTCGTTGGTTGAATCTATTTTGCGATATGGTATAATGTGGACTATATGATATTGCAACCCCTTAATGTAATCCAAAATCATATAATTAAAATTATCTACAAAAAACCAGCATTATATCCTACCCCTTTTATATAATAAAAAAGTGCTTTGTATAATTATTTGCAATAAATATCAAAAGAAGCATACAAACAGTTTTAAATAATTTGACATTTAACAGCCATTCACACATCACAGTTGACATGTTGATACTTGACAGGCACAGCCAAGCATTATTCTGATTTTTGCCAAATAAAATAACCGGTTTTGTCTGATGCCATCCATCCATTAATAAAAAAAAATAAAAATAGTCGGTTAATTATTATGAAGGTGTTTTTGTGGCTAGGGGCTAAAAAGTAGTAAGCTTAAGTTAGCACCACCATAAAAAAGTCATTTTTAAGAAACTGCTTATATATTTTTAATAAATTGACAGGCTTGGCGACTAATTTCGAATAAAAATAGCCTCCAAAATGGCTATGGTTGCAAGTATGAAGGTCGCAACCCGCCTTAGAAATCTCACCTTTACAATTAACAGCTGTTGACAGGTCGTTGGAGAATGTTTGCATCAATGTATGGAATGTTAAGAATGTTAGACGTTAGGAATGATTGCAATTTGTAAAATTAGTCACATAAGAATGCATAAAGTAGTTAGGATGAACCGAAAATTCTGAAAATCAATAGGGTTCTAAGTTAGAAGTAATTATTCAAGAAAATCCGCAAGTCAATCAGAACTTTCGTTCTAGAGTTATCGTGCCGGCATGCATACATACATTTTCGGACTCAGAATGATCGGAAACATGAAAAAAAGTTTTAAAAAATGGGAGTAAGGAATTTTTTTCGTCTGCACGAATGCAATACTGAGGCCCCATAGGAAGGGACTCAGTAATTAATAAGGTAATTAAATGATCGTTTTATAATGGGTGCTATGATTGAACGTTTACGTTATCCGTAACGTACATGTTAGGCCGAGTTTTAACAGTAATGAGGCAAGTTCGTACGATGGAAAACTTTTTCCAACACATTACTGTTCTTTTCCGCCTGTTATGTTCTAATTTAACAGGTTTCCATCATACGAACTTGCCTCGTTACTTTTAAAATTCGGCCTAACATGTACGTTACGGATAACGTAAACGTTCAATCATAGCACCCAATGGGTTGACTTTCTACACAATCAACGCACGATTAATGCAAAATATTATTGCGAGTTACTGGATGCCGCAAAATTGTCATTAAGAAGAAATAGGAAAAAGCAGTCGGTCAGAAATGTCATTCTTCTTCATGACAACGCCAGACCACATGTGGCTAATGTCACGAGGAAAAAATTGGAAACATTGGGATGGGAAATACTGGAACATCCTCCCTATAGCCCTATACCCACCTAAAACAAAATAATTATTTTAATTTACCTTGTTCCATACCCTGGTGGATCTAGTTTAATAAACATGGAACTCAAATATTCATAAACCATTGGTGCTCTTCTTTTTAATTCTTCATCAGGCAAATATCTAGAAATGTTTATGTATAAAACTAATTTTAGGCTTAACTTTGTTACAAAATTTATAGTAAATGAAAGTGGAGTATACAATAAATTACTTGCCGAGTTTCATCTTTTAGCAGTGATAAAAGACCTTTTTCTAACTCCTCTTTATTGAGATGTCTTCTTAAAATTTCTTCAAATGTATCCCTTCCTGCTCTTACTTTGTGAAGTGGGTTGAAAATAGGACTATTGCCAAATCCCATACTATGTTGGCCCATATAACTCGAAGTTATTTTTGGTAAGTTACTGTGTTGGTAAGTGGTAGCACTATCTTTACTAAAATTGAAAATATGTTAATTAAAATGTGCTAATTGAAAAGAACTTCTTCTTCTTACCTTAATTCAACAGATACAAAGTTATATCCATTAAAATTGGTTTTATCAAGGACCTCACAATATTGTACAAAATCTAATTTGTCGTTTAAATAATTTGTAATAATTTTACCCCTGCCTGCAGGTTTTTCTACGATTTCTCCGGTTATGTTAAGAAGCACGCCAACGCAGTGCTTTTTTCCTTTGCCGTTTTCTTGATCTTTTGATTTAAAGGCTAACCAAGTCCCACCCTCTCTTCCCGGTTCCATATCCTTACCTGAAATGTACTATTATTTAGTTTTTAATAAATGTAGGCATTTGACTAATTATTTAGGATAATAATAGGTCTTTATTTAACAAATGTATCTACAACATTGGCATAAAAACGTCATGATTAACCCTTAACCTTTTCAGTTTAAAGAGAGAGAAAATATAGTAGATTATAAAAAAAGCTAAAAACTAAGAGAAAAGAAAACAAGATTTAAAATTGTTAAGCTAGTAATGTTTTTGCGGAATGTGTGAGTTGATAATAATAAATCTGGTTTAAATAAATTAAATAGTTTAAGGGCGGGTTGTACAAAGAACGGGAGTTTAATTTTTTAACTGGTTATGATCCATTTGCATTGCTGGTCGTTAAGAAATATGCCAAGCTTAAAATGACATTTTTCCATTGACAATGTCATTTTAAGCTTGGTTTATTCCTTAACTACTAACAGTGTGAATGGCCCTAAATTCAACATACAAATGTCACATTTAAAACTGTTTAACAGTAACCACTTATTATACAACAAGGTTCACAGTTTAAACTAAGATTACATTTAAACTGACTATTGTACAACTCGCCAAAAAGGATTGACGAGTGATGTGGCATGGTGAGAGTGTGTATGTGTCTGATATGAATGAATATTATTTCTGAACATTAGTTTTTCAATTAAATATTATTCAAAGTAAAAAGACTAGAAGACTTTGTTGAAATAGGTAAGTAGCTTTAAACATTTTAGTTTCTGAATATGTTGAGAGATATGATCGTATTTTCTTCAGTTAAAGATAAATCTGCAACAATTATTTTGAATGCGTTATTTTGAGTAACTCTATCCAGACAAGGGTAATATACGATATTACAATAGTTCAACAAAAATAACACTAACGATTCGGTAAGTTTTTTCTCATTTTGAAATTTAGAATGTTTACTTGCATAGAGCATTCTCATTTTTGTAGTGGAATGTTAATATGATTCTTGAACCTTAGATCAGTGTCAATTACAAGTCCCAGATTTTTAACATTATGAGAAATATTAAGTTGTGTGTTGTCTAATTTAAGTCTAATATTAGATTAGATTTAAAAGGAGTTGGACATTATTTGTCCTTGTCCACCAAGACCTTTTCAGATCTATTGTGGGACTCTGTTTTTTAGAGTATGTCGTTTAGCTTGCTCTTTTTTATTAAAATTAGTAGCTTTGACGATGGCTCCCGCATGTAGTTTTATGCATTTGGCTATTCTTCACCTAATTTAGAAACCTCAATCTAGTCAGGCATTCACACTGGCACAGGACTTGGGTTAATGTTTCCTCTTCTTCTTCACAAAATCTGCGCAAAGTTGCTTCTTCTGCTGGATTGATGACACTCATGTGCCTTCTTAGGCGACAGTTTTCAGTAAGAATACCTACTGATATTCTAACGATTTGATGTTTTTGATCCAGTAGGATGGTTCCTTAATGAACTGTTTGGCCTGTCTCAGTCTTGGATAGTTGTTCCACCATTTCAGACTCTTTTTGCATCCATTTGTCGCGTTTGAGAATCCACATCGGATGCATCTGAGATGTAGTAAATATTTGATCACGTGATTCAGTATACAAATGCCGCGTTTTATAATCTACATCGGATGCATCTGAGATGTAGTAAATCTTTGATCACGTGATTCAGTATACGTAAATGTAATGGGACAGATGTGTCCGATGTGGATAAAAAAACGCTCGAGATGTAAAAAATCCATCCGATGTGGATTCTCAAACGCGGCAATAAATGTAATGGGACAGATGTGTCCGATGTGGATCAAAAACGCTCAAGATGTAAAAAATGCATCCAATGTGGATTCTCAAACGCGGCAATAGTTTGATGGATGCCTTGCAACTCCACAGAAGCGTTCGGGGCCTGTCATGGCCTTATCTGAGCTAATTCATCGGCCTTTGAGCCGAAAATAATGATCAAGGCGAAGCGACAGCTTGATGTTTTCAGTGTACCGTTTTGTTACGCACATGTGTGAAAATAATTGTGGATTTTTATTTGTTACACTAGTGTCACACTCGACACTGCATTCGAACTGTCATACTTGTCAAAAGTATATGCTACACTTCTGCTACTGTCAAATATTTGAAGCTACACTGAACAAATCAAATGCGATTAATGCAGAAAACTTACACCTATAGTGCAACAAATAAAATCCACTCAAAAAATTATATAAGTTGTGTATCACTCAAAATCATGTATCTGTCAAAGTCAGTCCAAGTTGTGTTTAGTACGCGTGAGTAATGTTGAGTGATATTTTTTTTGTTTTGTGTTGTAATAAAATGAAGATTTTTTACACACTTAGGTATTCTAATACAGATACAAAATGGGCCAAAAAAGTAATTAAGAAACTAAGAATTTTATCACATGTATAAATCTATAATATAAAAATGAATCGCAAAATGTGTTGGTAAGCGCATAACGCGTGAACGGCTGGATTTCGCTAATTCTTTTTTTGTTGTGTTTGTTATTGTCAGGAGAAGGTTCTTATGAAAGAAAAAATTAAGAAAATTGCGCGGAAAATTTCTATATATATAAAAATGAATCCCTATTTCCCTTGGTCACGGCATCACGCGCGAACGGCTGGATCGATTTCGTTAATTCTTTTTTTGTTGCGTTTGTTATTATCAGGAGAAGGTTCATATGAAAGAAAAAATTAGGAAAATTGGGCGGAAAATTTCTATATATATAAAAATTAATTCCTATTTCCCTTGGTCACGGCATCACGCGTGAACGGCTGGACCGATTTCGCTAATTCTTTTTTTGTTGTGTTTGTTATTGTCAGGAGAGGGTTCTTATGAAAGAAAAAATTAAGAAAATTGCGCGGAAAATTTCTATGTATATAAAAATGAATCCCTATTTCCCTTGGTCACGGCATCACGCGCGAACGGCTGGACCGATTTCTCTAATTCTTTTTTTGTTGTGTTTGCATTAGAATAATAAACACTTTGTTTCTAAAATATTTTTTTAGTTAATTATACCAATTCGAAATCAATATTCATAGTTAAGACAGGAGAACGTGTCGGGTCCGCTAGTATTAAATATAATAATTTAATCATTTTTGATATTTTATTTTTCAAGTATTGGATATTGTGAAATATATGTTTTTCTTTTAAATAAATTTAATAAACAATGAACTGCAGATTTTGTCTATTTTATTTTGACATTATAAATAAAAAAAGTATATATAAATAAGTACTATTTATAAAAATTCGTCTATGCCCAGACAGCACACATGGTCTAATAGACGTCCACTTTAGATCCATTTGAGGGTCAGAACGTCCATATCTGGGCATCCATGTACGTCCGTTTATGATCATTAAATTGACAGCTGAATATCGATATTCAGAGGTCTGTTTTGGACATAATTTTAAGTTTAGTAGTATTTTGACGTCCAGTGGACGTCCATCTTATGTCATTATTTATTTAGCCTACCAAATAATACCTATCTATATAAACTTCCTTTTTTTTAGTATAATTGGTCATTAAAAATTGACAGATTGAATCTGTTGCACTTTATGCTATCAACGGATATTTGAAATATTATTCTATTATAATTATAACCATATCTAGTAAAGAGTAATCAAGTGGCTCCTTGGTAGAGATCGTCTAGCGGTTGAAAGTGTAGAACGATAATGGACGTGTCGTGAGTTCGACCCTTGCTCAGGTCGAGCGATCTTTAATTAAAAATAAATAAATAGTGTATAGTGGGTTGCAAAAATAATAAATAAATAAATTATTAATAATATAAAAGAGTGTGTGGTTAGTTGCGGTGGTGTAAAAAAAAGTAGGGATGTGGTCTCGATGGAAATATAATCCTGGACGTCCTCTGAATGGTCAAAAGTGTGCCATTTTTATACTTCACTGGACGCCCATTGGATGTCGGTTGTCCAGAAAAAACTAATTTTTGGACGTCCAAACATCCAATATTATATATAGAATGGACGTCCAATAGACCTATTTGTGTTGTCTGGGTGATAGCCAGGCCAGGTATTAAACTCAAATGACATCCAGCTTATCTTTACGAGAAAATACTTTTTCCCACAGAAATGTGTAATAAAATTGAAAGTCCTTTTAATATAATATAAATCCAAAAATTCTAAAAATATGTTAGTACTTTTTAAACCTAAAAGCTTTGAAAATATTTGCAATTTGCAAATATTTAGTTAATGTTTTTTTAATCGTTACTTAATTTTTTTTGGTACTCCTAATTTTATTTACCTTATTTTTAAATAAGAAAAAGGTAATTTAATTTACCTAAATATGGGACTTTTATTACTTTTTAACTTCATAAATCCAATAAGGAACAAATCTAATAGATAAATAAATTATAAAATAATAAACGTCTTTTACTTTAATATCAAATAATTAATTAATATGCAAGGAATTATATTTTGGTGCCGAAATCTCACTAATGCTATTTTTGTGTGTGTGTGTCTTCGGCTTCAACTGCTATGGTTAGTTCACCTCGTGTTCTGTGTAGGCTTTGTTACTGTTTCCAAGCGCCACTTTAGGAACGGCACTGTTAATTAGAACCCAACAGTG
Source organism: Psylliodes chrysocephalus (assembly GCA_927349885.1). Taxonomy (NCBI): domain Eukaryota; kingdom Metazoa; phylum Arthropoda; class Insecta; order Coleoptera; family Chrysomelidae; genus Psylliodes; species Psylliodes chrysocephalus. Next base: position 46,315,471 of record OV651818.1, read on the forward strand.
AATGGTCGAGTGGGGAATCCTACCAAGGCATCAGAATTAATTTTAAGTAATTAAATTAAATGAAAAAATCCCGGCCAATGGTGCGATTCGAACCTGGGACCCTTGGATCCGCAAGCAGAGACTACCACTGAGCCACCCCCCCCCCCACTAATGTTATTATTTACCCCCAACTACCTCAATGTAAATAAATCACATTATAACATTTGCGCATAGACTATAACAGTGATTTCAGATAATTTGCCAAGCTATTTCACTCAGTGTAGAATATAAGCAGGTTTTCTCAGAGAATTAAGTTGTGTATTGATAATTGTTTTCATGCTGTGAGAAAGGAATAGTCAATATGAAAGGCACCAACAGTTTGTGTCTCTTCTCCTTGATTGGTATTATTAACTTTAAGTCTAATATCATTCGAACATTCTTATTGCAAAACAAAAGTACCATGGTTTTAGAAGAGTTGATAGACAAGTTATACTCTCAGAAAATTCTAAAATTTTTACTAAATCAGAAGCTACATGGTATTTATTTGCTCAAACTAATGTATCATCCACATATCTCTGTTCTGTTATCACTATACTACTTTAAGAAAGTCTGACATGTATAATAGGAATAATAAAGGACCTAAAATGGATCCCTGTGGAACCAGAGAGAATGCCCCTAGATTCAAAGAACATATCAATACATAGTTATGCTTCGAATATCTTTCCAAAGATATGTTTTAATGAATGAAAGGATGGGTATGAGAATACATTAATTACCTATCTACTTAAAATCAATAAAATTATATTATTTAACACCTACCTCCAAGAATATTGGTTTCATTATCAATATAAGCCTTCATGGCAGGTCTTTTATAATATTCATCCCGATTTGTAGCCAAAACTAATCTGTAAGCTCCCTTTTCAGGGTTAGGATCAACGTGAACGAAAAGTATACACATTTTTTGGTAGTTAGAAGTGAGATTGTGATTTGCTTCAGCGTAATTTATAACCTAATTGTAATCTCCTGGAAAACAGATAAAGAAAACTTGAAAAAGTTGATAGATAATGCCGTCCCATTGTTATGTTGATGACGCACAAGAGACTTTTAAATTACAAAACCAAAACAAACAACTAATATCCAGCTAGACTAGACTAGAGGAAATATTTATTATTTTTATTTACCAACCTATTTATATTTTTACAAAATGACAAACAAGGTCAAGAGTTAACCTCTAAAAAACCAGTACATTTTTGGTCAAGTATGAATTTGCCATTTACCTGTGTATCAAAACATGAACAGATTTAAATCAACAAGTTGTAATATTTACTGAAAGATTACTGTTTTGTTGAACCATGAAGATATGACTGCTAGACAAAATGAGAATAACGAATCTTTTAACAATGGTAAGAAAAATAAGAAAATATTCATAAATACATATTTTAAACGAGTAAAAAGTACATATATATACCTACTTATGCTTCTTGCTTATCTCTTCTAATTTATATTTAATATTTATTTCTATTGTCAAGTGATCTTTTAACAATTTTATCTTGTTTACATATTTAAGTAGGCATGACAGGAATATTTTTAATTCTTTTAGTATATGTACAAATAATTTATAGGAAGTACGATTTCCTTTAGCCAAATAAAATTAAACAGGAATAATTATAAATTTTTGTTCATTTTTAACATTTTGTTTATTATAATGTACTTATTTTTATGTTTCTCATAACATGAATTTATTAGATGATTCCTCTATTAAAAATGGACATCTCTATATTTTAAATAATTGTTTGCACGTGGAGTTGAAGGATAAATAAATACCTATTTACAAATAATTTACATATTGTAATGCATACGGAAATAGAATTGAATGATTTAATTTAGTCCGATTTTTCTTGCTTTTCTGAAAGACAATTTAAATAATGTTAATTCAAAATAGTGGTATGTATTTTTTCAATAATTTTTCATAATTTCTTAGATATGAAAAATTAAACAATATTGTATAGGGCTGGAATGAAGGTATTTTCAATACTTTTTTAATAATGTTAAATTTTGCAAACTGAATATTTGAACTGAAAAATATTAAATCTACGAATCGCTCTGTATTTTATTTTTGCCAAGGTTTTGCCACAGTCACATATCGATTTTCAAAATTCAAAGCTAGGGATCGGAATATGACAAAACAGGAGTGCGTTTAGAAACCCCGCACGGCGCGTCTGGGCCCTATTCTAATGCATGTGGTCAGACGCGCCGTGCGGGGTATCTAAACGCACTCCTGCATAAGGACAAAATAGCGTAATGTCAAAATAGCGCAATGTCAAAATAGCGCAATGTCAAAATATCCCAATGTCAAAATAGCGCAATGTCAACATAGCGCGTAAGGAACAAGATATTTTTTTAATTAATGTAATTCATTGAACCTAATGTGTAACAAATATGTTTCCGATAAAGCTATTTGCCGCGTTTGAGAATCCACATCGGATGCATCCATAGATAAATTAATATTTTTTGAAATATGGTCCTGATTGCTACCCCTTCCGAGGGTGCTAAAGTGATTCTGCTTTTGGCCCGTAACTGCTTGCATTAAAAGGTATACTTGGTATTAATCCCAACTTGATATATCATTTTTAACTGCATCAAATATTGCTTTTTTGAAATAGGGGTGTGAATATTACCCCTTCCGAGGCTGATAAGTGATTCTGCTTTTGGCCCGTAACTGCTTGCATTATAAGGTATACTTGGTATTAATCCCAACTTGATATCTCATTTTTAACTGCATCAAATATTGATTTTTTTGAAATATGGGTGTGATTATTACCCCTTCCGAGGGTGCTAAGTGATTTTGCTTTTGGCCCGTAACTGCTTGCATTGAAAGGTATACTTGGTATTAATCCCAATTTGATGTCACATTTTTAACTGCATCAAATATTGATTTTTGAAATAGAGGTCTAAATGCTACCCCTTCCGAGGGTGCTAAGTGATTCTGCTTCTGGACAGTAACTGCTTGCATTAAAAGGTATATTTGGTATTAATCCCAACTTGACATATCATTTTTAACTAGGACAAATATATTTTTTTTTCGAATTTGGGGTGCGTCTGCTACCCCTTACGAGGGTGCTAAGTGTTTCTGCTTCTAGCCAGTAACTATTTGTATTAAAACCTATACTTGGTATCAATTCTACTTTGATAACTTATTTTTAATAATATGAATATTACGAATTTTCATTATGAATGTATTATTTTTTATGTATTTATTATTTTTTTTATATATTTATATAAGGAAAATATCATTTAAAGTACAAACGACCTCAGTTTTCAATTAACACATAAAACTGAAATAAACTTACGTATTGCCCTTTTTAATGGGCCACTGCATTGTTCGTGCGTACTCGGTAAACGGACTATCAGTTTTTGGCTACTAATAGGCTTGTTTTGGTTCTTTCGGAAACTAGTTCAGAATCACTGAATTACACTCCATCAGCTAAGAGTTTATTAAAACTTTGCGTCGTGTTCTTGAAAAATTAAAATTCGTCCACTGTATTTGAGTACTGGGTTCGACGGTCCTGTTTGAACCAAAACAAACCCAATAAATTCACACCGGTTCCGGAAGCGTACTAATACTTTTTATATCGCATCCTTATTTGGTGAGTGTGGAGATTTTTCCCTCTCTAAAAATTTTAAAAATTACATAGGTATCTATTTTCGAAATTTTGAGCAAAGGGTATGTTTATATATTATACCATTTTGTGGAGTTCAACGAGAAAAGTTCAATGCCGCAAATCGCATATTCATATAGCTCAAACGGTTGCCTAAATATTTAATTTCAAAGTTATTGAATTCCATATAGTAAAAATTAACCCAAATTCCATTCTGTTCTTCTAATAATCCATCGTGATTTCACTGTGCAGAAACGTTATAGGTACAGGGGCCCACTAATTAGCCTGCTTGCGCATAATGCATATCGCGTCGGAATTCGGTAAACTGGGAGACGTTTTTTGAAAGCTATCGGGATATTTATTCGAGTATATTTCATTTTGTAGATTTCTTTGAGAATAATTCAACGTCTGATCAGGGACGACCTTGCTATCCCTACAGTCTTGGCGAAAAGACCTGTACCCCCTTCCCCCACCACTGAAGCTAGCCTTTTCGTGCAGCACCAATCTGTACCCTCCGTCCTGTGCCTCTATAAAGACCTTCGAGCATATGCTCGAAGATAAAGACACAGCACTGTAAACATTTTAAAACAATTGTGGTAAAATGATAAGAAGTTTATTAACGCACACGTTTTTCTTATCTCACTGCTTTTCAATCAATCAAATAAAAAAGTCAAAATGTCAAAATCTATTTACTGTCACAATCTAAAGTAACAACTATATTTAAAGCTTGTTCTTCAATATCAGATGGCAAACTTTCCGAATAAGGGGTCTATTCTGTAACAATTCCTTTATATTTAACGGCCTTTAAAAATATTTTCTTCTTTACTTCTGTCATTATTTAAATGGATCTTTAAAAAACATTAGAGGACTATCTTAAAGAAATCTGTTTAAATAATAACAGAAGTAAATTAACGAATACGAAAATGTTTTTAAAGGCCGCCAATATTTTTAAAGGCCGTTAAATTTAAAGGAATTGTTACAGAATAGACCCCTAAGGTGTCGACAATCGACATGTAGGCAGTGGTGGAGAAGAATAACCCTAAATTAAGTCTTAGATAAAAATTATAATTACCGTTTATTTTTACATTTAGAGGAGTAGATAAAAATTTGTACAATATACGCTTTATTAACGTACTTCTGCGAATTTTGGAATTTCGGTATTTCAAAGATAATCGAATTATCGATTTTATAGGAAATACAATAAAAATAGATTATTTAATAATAATCGATTGATCGAAAATAATCGATTATTTAAAATATTCGATAATTCGTTTCTTTTAAATCGATTTATCAGTTAATCGACTTTTTAATGAATCGATTATTTTCGATTTTTCAATGCTTATCGAATAATCTGTTTCAATACGAAAAAAAATAGATTATTTGAAAATAATCGATTATTTAAAATAAACGATAATTATTTTATTATTTTTTTGTAAACACTGATTTATCTGTTAATTGGATTTTTAATTAATCGATTATTTTTGATTTTTCAAATTTAATCAAATAGTCGATTTTAAAGGAAATACGACAAAAAATAGATTATTTGAAAATAATCGATTGATCTAAAATAATCGATTATTTTCAATGATCGATAATTTATTTCAATAATCACCCACCCCTAGCGACCAAATGACTTTTAATTGGTTTAAATTTTAAAATATTATCTGGTTTCAGACATGCATTTCTAGAGTTTTATGTGACTCATCCTCTATATTAATTAATATTCCTGAAGAAAGAAGTTTATCAACTCACGAGGTTTGATTTGCAGTATTCGCTTTTTTTATAATACTCCTAGACAATGAGTACCATTTCTTGCTCTATTAACAATATTCTATTTCAACACTTTACTGTAGTCTCTTGCAGAAAAGTCCGTAGTTAATAAACGCTAACGAAATATTCTATGAATGGTCTTCTCTTTACATAAAATGTCTTGGCATCTGTTTGATAAAATCACGTTAATTTTATTTCATAATACAAAATTTCATTAAACATCTTTTAAATAAATCTAATAGTTCATTATGATGCTAATAAACAAAGTCCATCCCTGTCACAGAGTTCTAGTCTCCGCCCAGTTCCCCACTCCGTTAACCTGCTTTCTATTGAAATTGGCAACATTTGCGCAGGTTAAACACCGGTGTATGTTATATCTCTGGTCTTTTTTTTTATCTAAGGTTTAAAATAATCGCCACGCCAATTTGCAAAATTTCAATCCAAGGTAACTTGATTATTTTAAATGGGACTACCAAATTTTTTTAATTTCATTACATGCAGAATTCGATTACCTTTCTAATGATATAAAAATATGTTGATATTTATCTTTTACAGATTTCTTTTTATTTAAAAAAATCTAATAATTCACAGTATTTTTTAATTTTTCTAATCTCTTTAAAATTTAAAATTACAAATAGCAATTTCAATTAAAAAACATTTAATAAGTTAAAAAAAAAAACAAAAAAAAACAAAAAAAAACAAAAAAAAACAGTAAACCAAAAATAAATAACACCACAATCAAAATAAAAAAAGCAATTATTTTAATAAACGTTCACCCTGTTCTAAACAAACTTGGATTCTTCGACGAAAAGAAATTTTAACCCTATCCAATATTTCTGGGTTAATTTCTTCAAAAGCGTTTCAAATCCTGTTTTTCATGTTTTCAGATGTGGTTGGTTGTTCCGCATATTCTTTTTCTTTGATATAACCCCATAAAAAAGTCCATTGGAGTAATATCTGGAGATCTAGCTGGCCATCGGAATGGTCCATCCCTTGCAATCCACCTTCCATTAAATGTATTGTTAAGCCATGCGCTTACAACACGGGCATCTTGTTGAAAGTACATATCTCTAATTTGAGCAAGTGGTACATCTTCAAGGATACCAAATAAATGGTTATTTAAAAAATTTAAATAAGTTTCCGAATTTAAAATACCATCAAAAAAGAAAGGACCAATAACATAAGTGTCTATTATGTCTGCCCAAACCATAGTTAAATTTAATTTATCTATGGCCCAAACATTAACCGACCATTTCTCCTGACTATTGACTTTGAAATAGTGAGGATTTTCATCTAAATAATAATGAAAATTGTGCCGATTAATATAACCATTTCGGTAAAAAAAACACTCATCTGTAAACAAATTTTTTTTTAAAAAAATATTCATTTTCATTTAATTTTTCTTCTGCCCAATTGCAAAAATTTATCCGGTGTTGATAATCTGTTTTTTTGAGCTCTTGGTGAAGTTGAATATGATAAGGATGGAATTTATTTTTATTTATTATTCTTCTGATAGAGGTTCGGCTTATTTGAAAATCTCTTTCAAGTTGGCGAGTACTAGCATGAGGGTTTTCTACCACTGCAGTTAAAATATTAGTTTCATTTTCTACAATTACAACAAATTTAGTTCTTTCTTGTTTTTGGATATAAGAAACATTTCCTGTTGCAATAAATCTGTCCAAGAGATTTCTAAATGATTCTTCTATTGGATAACGTTCTCGTTCAGGATATCTTTCTTTATAAACACGACATATCAATTAATTCATTTTGGGAAATATGTGCCATTATCACTTAAATTTAGAACGACTTGAGCAAAACTAGAAAGAGTTTTAATAACTAATTTCTAATGTCACAAAAAGTGACAGATTTACTTTATTTTCACAGCCTACTAATTAAAAGGTTTTAAAAATTGAAAAATACTGTGAATCATTAGATTTTTTTAAATAAAAAGAAATCTGTAAAAGATAAATATCAACATATTTTTATATCATTAGAAAGGTAATCGAATTCTGCATGTAATGATATGAAAAAAATTTGGTAGTCCCATTTAAAATAATCAAGTTACCTTGGATTGAAATTTTGCAAATTGGCGTAGCGATTATTTTAAACAAAATAAGGGTTTGACTTTGATCATCTGGCAAATGTTAGTACATTTCATGCTTAGTAATACTGTAGAGTCACGGCTTTCTAAGTTTTATAATAACTGTGATATTCAATTTTTATTAGACATCTACTTATTGAAAAAATAATGAAATGCTGCTTAACGACTTATTTTTAGATACCATGTGTGATACATAAAGTGAAACTAAAATTGACCGAGGAATCCAAATATGCAATAATATACAGGGGTTTCCTATTAAAAAAACATAACTTTGATATAAATCACCCTGTAGAACGTTGGAATTTCATCGAAAATATTTTTAGGTTGTAGCCTTAGAGGTCCTACACCATGCCCCAAAAATGAATTTTAAAAATGTTACTTAATAAACCCGCAATCTTCCACCCACGCACTAATGGCCCACCCTGTATTGTAAACATAAACTTAAACAAACCAAGAAGGAAAAGTTGACTACTGATACCATGCCGTGCCTTATTTATCGCACTAAAGGCTGTATGTCACGATACTAAATTAAGTACTAAATTTAGAACTAAATTAATGCATTTTTTAAGTACTAAAAAAATTCACGTTGCAAACAGCAAATTTAGTACTAAATTTAGTACTAAAAAAAGTCATTAATTAATTAGATCTTGTTCTATTTTCTACTAAATTTATTACTAAAAGTGCGCCGAAATGTTGCGCATAAGTTTTTCATAGAAAAAGTTGACACGACGGTATTTTCTGTACCCTTCTATTTTTAATTAGCGACAATTTTACATTATCGCCTTGAATAAAGTTCGCTTGTTTGATTTTGTAGGTTTTATTGTGTTTTTTTTCGTGGTTATTATGCTGTATTTGGTTGTTGTCAAGTCAACTAGTGTCAAATCACTGTCAAATTGATAATAAAAACACCATTTACTTCACTTGTCTGTTTCACACAGAATTATTTCATTTCTCTGCTAATTTCACGTATTAATACGTCAATGCGCGTGCGCCTATAGTAAATTTAGTACTAAAAATTGGTATATCATTGCAAACGGAAAAAAAATATTTTTAGTTCTAAATTTAGTACTAAATTAATAACTTAATTTAGTGCTAAATTTAGTACTTAATTTAGTATCGTGACATACAGCCTTAAGATACCTATTTATTAATTTTATAGTATAGGCATAGTTAGGCATACTTTTGTAATCAATAAAAAATTGTACTTTATAGCAAACTATTTATACAAATTATTAAATGATTAATACAATATTTGACGTAAAAAATCGTAAAAAATACATTTTGTAACAAATTATTTTTTATAAAATTTAAAAAACTATTATTTTAGGGTGGATTATGCTCCCCCTCTTTCTTGCGCCTTAGCAGGGGCCCCTTTCGCAAACCCCTAGGTACGTCCCAGCGTCTGATTTAAATGCTAAAATTTTTCCCCAAATTCGATGCGAAACTTTTTATCTACTAACCATGAGCGCCCGGAGCGGGGGTCAGGACGGCGCTTGCGCCCTGGCTTTTAATTGTGTTAATTAATTATTTTTGTATACATAACAGAAGGGATGTATCATCCCTAATAGAAGGACCAAACTTATTTTTAAATGGTTTATCTCAAATACAATATTGGTGTGCTTACTATACACTGGTCTTCCCTCTCCCGATCGTTCATCCTGACATGCGTTTGTATGGACTTCGACTATATATAGCGGAGCAGGGGCGCACCGCTAACATATACAATTTAGTTTTTGACAAACTGAAATTTTTTTTTGATTGGCCCCTGACTTTTTTCCTGCGGACGTCCATGCTACTACACAGATTTTTTATTTCTTAGAGATAATAGAAGGTTCAACGAATAATTTTAGAGCATTCAAAAATAATTATATATGTTCATTTATATACCTAATTAACTTTTTTTTGGAGGAATTTTGATATTTGTTCGTAGCTTTACAAAATTGTGTTAAAAATCTTGTGTACGAAGTTGTAACCCTGAATATTGGAAAACTTAAATTGCTTGAAATATCACAGGTATATGCGTATTTCTATTTCATTAATTAAATAGCTATTAAAATTCATCAA